>OW240913.1:184755466-184780564 GCA_933207985.1 Pelobates cultripes | reverse complement strand
ACAAGAGGAGACCTAGCTAAGCACTAATTATAAAAAGTATGGGGATTAAGTCACATTATATGATCATACATTGCATAAGCCTGCCAACAACGCCAATGTACCCCAAATCTGGCAGGTCCTACACTGCCTAATGTATGCTAAAACAACCACACTAAACCACAATAGCACTTACCTGCAAGAAAGGGCAGAGGCTTGAAACACTGCTGCAGGTCCAGGCTGAAACAAAAGGAAAGTGGAAAACAAACAGTTGTGGCAACATAAAACAAACATTTAAATGAATCCAGAGACTGGGAAAGCCAGGGACGGAATATAAGAATGAACCCAGAAACCCAGCAACAAGGAAAACCAGGCATAGACCAGAAAAACAGAAAAACCAAGCAAGGACAGCAAAAAGAGTACTGGATACCAGAAGCCATTGCCAGAATGCCTCGCAGCGAGGAACAGTGACAATTACTAAATGAATAATACTATAAATTGAATGTGCATGTATTATGTTTCCAGTTAGACATGCAATCATAGTGAATGCGCCTTTATACTAGCCACCTACCTCTGCTTGTATGACTTGCAATTATTATGATTAAGCATTGGTGATTATATTGTGCCATCATAGGCCTCAATTTAATAAGATTTCCAAATAATTCAATACTGTTAGGAAAACTTTCCAAATGATTTATCTAAAGAAAATTCCATTGACTTTAAAGGTGACTTCTGAAGATACATGTTCGGAAAGATTGTGATAATTTAAAATGCTGATCTAAATGAATCGAGACCTATGTTTAATATAAAACAAAAAAATCCACTAGATTAGAGAAAATAATTTTATAAATTTAATTTGATGCTTACTAAATTATCTCCATTCAATGAGAAAGAGAAAAATATAAGGGGGGTGCACATAAGATTTAAAGAAAATATTTGTATACTTAGTATGAGTGAGACACCTCCTGATTGTCCTACAATGAAAACACATACATAGTGTAATATTGTTATGTAGAAAACATTAATCATTCAAAGGTATTGGGTCACTCACAGTATGCAGAGCCACATAAAGCTGGCTCTGACTTCAGTAGCAGATGAATAATTAGCTTATTCTGGCTTTCAACTTCCCAGACAGGATAATCCTTTTCCCAGCTTTTCAATGAATTTCAGGATATCCAGTAGTAAAGAACAAATTGTAACTTTACTGATTAAAATACAGGATACAGAAAATAAGCTTAAGTAACATAAAAAGTAGAAAGTCCACAACACTAACGCATTTCGACCTCCAGGTCTTTGTCAAAGTGTGTGGTGAATGCTGGTCTTCTCTCTCTTAAATAGTGCTTCCATCTTTAAATTTGGCGCCGTTTTGCCGGCGTCCGTCTTCATTTCCGGGTTCGCCACACTTCCGTGTCTCATGACCTCCCGTCCGGTCACCTGATCATATGTCATGAAGTCACTCCCGGGTTTTCGGACCTCACTTTGTGGACTCTGTATATATCTGCAGTGCTGGCGTTTTCGTCATGTTTAAAATGGGGAAAAAAAACCTTCATACAGAAAAACTTTAAAAAGATCAGTCTGATTTATAAATTAAGTCTTATTGTTTCTCCATGATTAGTCATTAACCAAATATGTGTACATAGATTAAAACAGCCATATATTTGACAAAAAAAATTTCGTGATATTTGCACATCTATGTAATAATAATCATTCATAAAATACAAATTAAAACCATATAAAGATTATATTCCACATAATTATACATCTTTTATATCAGATTTCATAGGTAAGAGGAAATTTTTTCATAAAGGATAATTTTTTATATTTTAACATCTTTATAATATGAGGAGGATACTCCCCTTAAAGTAAAATATACTTATAATGGGGAATAATTGGTAATGCATCATTCCATATAAAAATATAATAGTAATAATGCAATATATAAATTTTTAATTTTATTTATTTCTCTATTTAAATGTTCTAACTCATATCCTCGATGTAAAAATTTATTTTTAAGAATATCGGCCTGGTCGTTAAAAGATTCCAAGTCGGTACAGAAGAAGGGGAAATAGAGGAGGGAAGAAATTGGAAAGGCCAAAAGGGAAAGATAATGAGTAGATAAGAATTTTTAATTTATCCAAGAAGGTTTTAAATCCTGCACATATTGGGATTTTAAATAAAGGTCTAAAATTTGCACCTAGCTGTACCCTAAATAAATCTGAGGCATATACAGATATAAATAGATTTATGAGGAAACTCTGCCTAAAAAAATTCTTTAATAACAGACCAATTAATGGAATAGGGTCTAATATTTCCCAAACTTCAGAATACAGGCAGACTGATCTTAAACAAAAATCAAAATTTTATCCCATTCATCTTAAATCTAATTGTATGAAGGTATTTGAAAGGGCCTGTACTAAGGATATAAAAGAAATTAAATCAAATAAAAGAAATAACCTTACAATTCAAGAAAAGAATGCTATGGAGGATCTTAAAAAAGATACAACCATAGTTATCAAACCAGCAGATAAGGGCGGAGGAATAGCAATTATGGATAGAGAAAATTACACTAAAGAGATATACCGTCAACTTAGCGACACAATAACTTATAAAAAAACTTGAGAAAAATCCTCAGAATGACATAAAGAAAAAATATGAAATTTATCTCATTCAAGGATTAAATAAGGGCATTCTTACTCAAAAAGAATATGCTTTTTTAAATGTTAACCAGCCACGGATACCGGTTATCTACACTTTACCCAAGTTGCATAAGAACATACAGGATCCCCCGGGGAGATCTATTGTCTCCAGGATAGGATCCTTGTTGTCTAACTTGTCTAGTTATGTAGATACCCACCTCCAGCCTATTGTCAAAACTAATACCTCATATCTCAAAGACTCAATGAGTCTATTACAAATTTTAAATAATTTTAAATGGGAAGACGATTTTATTTTAGTGACCTGTTGTAGCGGATGGCACCAGGCGACCCTACAAATATACTGTATATACCTGCATTCGTGTATCTGCTGTATTTTCTATGATATTAAAAAGAATTGTATTCCTCTGATTGTTCAGTAGTTTCATTCCCTTAGTTTATTCGAATGAAACTACCGAACAACCAGACCTCCCCTGTGTGAAGTGTGTCTTCAATTACCCGTTGCAACATTGTTGCGAACGGGTAATTGAATCGTAAGTAGCCGTCCTTTGTTCTCTGGGGTGGCCGCCATTCGACAAACGAACACGTGGCGGCGTCCATTTTAAAACTCCCGAACAGCGGTGTTTTGCCGTCGAGTGTCTGGAACTAAAATCGGACACTCGAGTAGGCGAACACCGCTGAGACCTCCACAGCCCTGGTCCGTTCGGTTCCAAACTACCGAACGGCCCCTCGTTCGGTAGATAGAAAATACCGAACGAGGGGATTCAGGCGAACCCTCCCCAGCCTCTATAGCTAGAGGCTTTCGTGTATTTTGTTCCCTTATGCCAGGACCGACCGCAGGGCCCATTCGCATGGAACCTTATTCGGCTATATCAGTTAGTGCGGTCGGTCATTTTATTCCCTCCATACATCTCCCGAACCCCTGGTCTGATCTGGGTGATTTTTGGATATGTTGTTCACCCAGATCAGGGGTATCCAGGGATGTAGGATTTAAAGAGGTACCCCTATGTTTAGGGGTACATCCAGAAACGGGGGGAATTGGTGTGCTGGATAAGGGGATTATGATGCTGGCTGAGGGGAGGAGATGTGTGGGAGGTTACCAGGACAGGATTGGCTACTGTAATAATTACTGTAAATCCCTCCCTTGCATGGGAGCATGCTTTATAAGGAGACTGTGATTAAAGGCTTGTCAGTTATGCTCCTGAAACTGTGTGTCGTCCAGTTATTGGGATTGCTGTTGGGATATTGCTGTATTTTACCTGCTGGAAGCCTTGCCTGTGGATTTACTATTTACTTGTTCCTGAGCCTCACTTGGATTACAAGCGGAGATATCCTGGGTAATATTGCATCTCCGCTACATTGGTTGGCAGCGCTGGGATCCAGACTCACAGAGGAACAAGCCTAAATGGAGTACGGATGGAGATTGATTTTGCCACACTAAAACGCTCCACGCTAAAAGACCTTCTGGAGGCAAGGGGTATACAAGCCAGCAATAAGACAAAAGCGGTACTCGTTACTGAACTGATGGCGGAGTACCGAATGGACGGCGATTCGGTTCCCGAACAGGGGAATTCGGGAGAGACACCGGAACAAAGGGAGTTCCAGAGGCAGGTACAATTTCGGCTGTCTTTCTATGGGGAACACCCTCCAACAGAGATTGTGTCAAAAACGATGACGGAGGTCCAGGAATTTATACTGAGGAGTCAAACTGCGGCCCCAGAACGCAGCTCTGCAGTAAATATGCCACAGGAAGGTAAGCCTAAAATACCGTACCAGGCTTTTAAAACATATGTGGAGGCAGAGGAAGATATAGACGCTTTCCTGCAAGATTTTGAGAGACTGTGTGCACTGCATAGAATCAGCGCAGAGGACTGGGTACCTATTTTGGCAGGGAGGTAAACTGGGAGGGCAGCTGAGGCATACCGTACTGTGCCTAATGAAGAAATACGGAATTACAATAAAGTGAAAGAAATTATATTGGCCAGGTATGCTATAACACCAGAAGCATACCGGCGGAGATTCAGGGATTTAAAGAAGGTGGAGAAAGACTCACACGCAGAGTGGGCATGCAGACTACAACGAGCAGTCTTGGGGTGGGTGCAAGCGAGCAAGGCACGGTCTATGGAGGATGTATTGCAAATGGTACTGCTGGAGCAATTTTATGAAGGAGTAACCAGCGAGGTACAGGAGTGGGTAAGAGACAAAAACCCTACCTCCCTTACCGAAGCAGCCAGGAAGGCAGACGAGTACCTGGATGCACGCAGGCAGCAAAAACCGGCAGCTCCAAAAGTACCTTTTAAAACCTTTGGGGGAAACAACTACACGCCAGCTTTACCAAGACCACTGCCACCACTCCCACCGCCCGCTGCACAGCCACGTTTCCGCCAGCCCACGTTGGGCCCGTGCCACCACTGCCAGAAATGGGGACACTATAACGGTAGAACAGTGGGAGGTACTGCACGAGGCGGATCCCGTCCAGGCTAATGCTGACAACCGCCAGCATCACAGGCAGACCGTGTATCTGGAGGGTAAAGCGGTTCAGGGGCTACGTGACTCAGGAGCCACCATCACCCTGGTAAAAAGTCATCTAGTCTCAGACCAGGCTAAACTAAATAAGACTGTGGCCGTCAGGGTAGCCAGGGGAGCAGTATACTGGCTACCTACAGCAAGGGTACATTTGCATTGGGGAGCGGGGGCAGGGCATGTGGAGGTGGGGTTGATGCCGCAGTTACCGGCGGAGGTTTTGTTGGGGAACGACCTGGGGAGGCTTTTGAGCCCCAGACACCCACCACAGGAGAAGCTCACCCTGTGGTTACGCGACAACAGGCCCGCACCCAGGACTACAACACACTCCCGGAGGTTCAGGTAAGAGATCCTTCCCCTTCCCTTGACTGTGTTCCCTGGGCCCCTCCTAACGAATTTGCAGCTGAAGTAGTGACTGACCCCACCTTGCAGGTGTATAGGGACAAGGTGACAGCAGACACTCCTGGGGGGGAGGGCGAAAGGTTTATTTGGGACAAACAGCTGCTATATCGGGAGACGGATAAGAAGGTATCCGGGTCAGACCAGATTGTGATGAGGCAGTTAGTGGTACCTCAGCGGTACCGGGCGGAGTTAGTACGGATAGCACATGATATTCCGCTATCTGGACATTTAGAGGTCAGCCAGGAGGTGCGCAGATATTGCAACACGTGCGATACCTGTCAAAGGGTGGGGAAAAGGGGGGACCGGCGCAAGGCCAAGTTACATCCCCTTCCCATAATCGAGGAACCCTTTAGCAGGGTAGCAGTTGACCTAATAGGACCCCTCAACAAAGCAAGCCCGTCAGGTAAAAGATTTATCCTTACAGTAGTAGATTATGCCACTAGATATCCAGAGGCGGTGGCCCTGACGAATATACAGGCGGAGACAGAAGCAGAAGCCCTGATGAAGATATTCTCCCGGGTGGGACTCCCCAGGGAGATTGTCTCCGATCAGGGCACCCAATTCACCGCCGAAGTCACGCAGCGCCTCTGGAAGTTTCGTGACATTAAGCCGGTCATTAGTTCCCCTTACCACCCCCAGACGAATGGGCTCTGCGAACGTTTCAACGGTACATTGAAACAAATGCTCCGAACCTTCGCAGAGACCCACAAGGACTGGGAGAAGTTCCTGCCACACCTCCTCTTTGCTTACAGGGAGGTGCCGCAGGAATCCACTGGGTTTTCCCCATTTGAACTATTGTTTGGCCGCAGGGTACGAGGGCCTTTAGATTTGATCAGAGAGCATTGGGAGGGAGAACGGAGCACTGACGGTACCCCCATCATACCATATGTGTTGGCATTCCGAGACCGCCTTGAGGCCTTAACTCAGACGGTACGCGAGAATTTGCAGGCGGCTCAGACACGCCAGCGCACATGGTATGATCGGGGCGCCAGGGACCGTAGCTTTCAGGTCGGGCAGAAGGTGTTGATCTTAAAACCTGTCCGACACGATAAGCTGCAGGCCGCCTGGCAGGGCCCTTATAAGGTGGTAGAACAACGGTGTGACACCACTTATATAATCGGCTCGTGCGTTGGTACTGGGGGGCGACGCATGCTCCATGTAAACATGATGAAGCCCTACCAGGAGCGCTCTGAGGAAGTGACCGCTATATGTGCGCCTAACTCCGAGGAGTTTGACAGTTTACCTCTCCCGGATCTGCTGGGAGAGGGTCAGTTATCCGGGGACTTAGGGGAAGTCACCCTGGGGGATCGGTTGAGCCCACAGGAGCGGAGCGAGGTACAACAGCTGTTGAGGGAGAAGCAGGATATCTTCTCTAATGTACCTGGTTACACTCCTCTGGCCACTCACAGAGTAGACACCCCAGGGCAACTTCCCATGCGTCAGACCCCGTACCGCATCCCAGAAGCGGTACGGGCGAACATGCGCAAGGAGATCGATGAGATGCTCCAGCTGGGGGTGATTGAGCCCTCCGACAGCCCCTGGGCATCTCCGGTAGTACTAGTACCAAAGCGGGACGGCACGACCCGGTTTTGTGTAGACTACCGGAGATTAAATGAGAAGACGGTATCTGACGCCTACCCCATGCCCAGGATAGACGAACTCCTGGATCGGATGGCGAGGGGGCACTATCTCACCACGATTGACTTGTGTAAAGGGTATTGGCAAATACCCTTGGCGCAAGACGCCATCCCTAAGTCGGCCTTTGTCACCCCATTCGGCTTGTACCAATTTAAGGTCATGCCGTTTGGGATGAAAAACGCCCCGGCTACTTTTCAGCGGATGGTGGACCGCCTCCTGGATGGGTTCCAAGATTATACCTGCGCATACCTCGATGATATTGCCATTTTCAGCAATACCTGGCAGGAACACCTGACCCATATAGGAGCGGTCCTAGACAGGATTAGGGCCGCTGGTTTAACACTGAAACCAGCCAAATGCAGCATAGGCATGGCTGAAGTACAGTACCTAGGTCATCGGGTAGGATGCGGCAAGCAAAAGCCGGAACCAGCCAAAGTAGAGGCTGTAGCTCAATGGCCTACCCCTAGGACTAAGACTCAGGTGTTAGCGTTCCTAGGAACGGCCGGATACTACCGGAAATTTGTCCCGAATTACAGTGCCCTGGCCAAACCTCTCACCGACTTGACCCGTAAAAACCTACCCCGCCAAGTAACCTGGACCCCGGAGTGTGAACAGGCATTTCAGTTGTTGAAAGATGCATTGACAAATGCCCCTGTCTTGGCAGCTCCCAATCCAACTAAACGTTTTCTTGTCCACACAGACGCTTCTATGTTTGGATTGGGAGCAGTATTGAGCCAAGTCGGGGCCGATGGCGGAGAACATCCCGTGGCTTACATCAGCCGGAAACTGTTACCTCGAGAAGTAAGCTACGCCGCCATCGAGAAAGAATGCCTGGCTGTGGTGTGGGCCCTGAAGAAATTACAGCCATATTTGTACGGACAAGCTTTTTCCCTGCTCACGGATCACAACCCGTTAGTATGGCTAAACCGGGTGGCTGGGGACAATGCCCGGCTGCTGCGCTGGAGTCTGGCGCTGCAGCCCTTTGACTTTAATATCCAGTACCGCCCGGGTAAACAGAATGGAAATGCTGATGGGTTGTCTCGACAAACTGACCTAGAGAAATGATCCGTGAGCCTCCCCGGACATCCCCAAGCCGATCCGTGTTGGATCAGACTGTGTATGCCGGCTTGTGGGCAAGGGGGAGCAGTGTAGCGGATGGCACCAGGCGACCCTACAAATATACTGTATATACCTGCATTCGTGTATCTGCTGTATTTTCTATGTATTAAAAAGAATTGTATTCCTCTGATTGTTCGGTAGTTTCATTCCCTTAGTTTATTCGAATGAAACTACCGAACAACCAGACCTCCCCTGTGTGAAGTGTGTCCTCAATTACCCGTTGCAACATTGTTGCGAACGGGTAATTGAATAGTAAGTAGCCGTCCTTTGTTCTCGGGGGTGGCCGCCATTCGACAAACGAACACGTGGCGGCGGCCATTTTAAAACTCCCGAACAGCGGTGTTTTGCCGTCGAGTGTCTGGAACTAAAATCGGACACTCGAGTAGGCGAACACCGCTGAGACCTCCACAGCCCTGGTCCGTTCGGTTCCAAACTACCGAACGGCCCCTCGTTCGGTAGATAGAAAATACCGAACGAGGGGATTCAGGCGAACCCTCCCCAGCCTCTATAGCTAGAGGCTTTCGTGTATTTTGTTCCCTTATGCCAGGACCGACCGCAGGGCCCATTCGCATGGAACCTTATTCGGCTAAATCAGTTAGTGCGGTCGGTCATTTTATTCCCTCCATACATCTCCCGAACCCCTGGTCTGATCTGGGTGATTTTTGGATATGTTGTTCACCCAGATCAGGGGTATCCGGGGATGTAGGATTTAAAGAGGTACCCCTATGTTTAGGGGTACATCCAGAAACGGGGGGAATTACTGTGCTGGATAAGGGGATTATGATGCTGGCTGAGGGGAGGAGATGTGTGGGAGGTTACCAGGACAGGATTGGCTACTGTAATAATTACTGTAAATCCCTCCCTTGCATGGGAGCATGCTTTATAAGGAGACTGTGATTAAAGGCTTGTCAGTTATGCTCCTGAAACTGTGTGTCGTCCAGTTATTGGGATTGCTGTTGGGATATTGCTGTATTTTACCTGCTGGAAGCCTTGCCTGTGGATTTACTATTTACTTGTTCCTGAGCCTCACTTGGATTACAAGCGGAGATATCCTGGGTAATATTGCATCTCCGCTACACCTGTGATGTCACTAGCCTGTACACTTGTATTGACCATCTTTTGGGTTGTGAAGCCACACGCTATTTTTTAGAAATGTCTGCACTTTATCCCTCAGACCAGGTAGATTTTATTATGGAGGGGATTCTGTTTATTTTACAAAATAATTTCTTTTGGTTCGAGGGAGAATACTATTTGCAATGTAAGGGCACAGCGATGGGGACCAGGTTCACACCCAGCTATGCAAACCTTTTTATGGCCTATTGGGAAAATAGGTTTGTCTATTCTACACATGACTGGTGTGCGAACCTGGTCCTCTATAAAAGATATATATTTTTTTTTTTTTTCAATGTGTTTTATTTGAATAAGTTTTTCATCATTCACATAACACAGAATACAAATCAAATGGGGGAACAGAAGAGAAAAGGGGAAGGGGGGGAAGGCAGCTTGCATAGATCATCACATGCGGTACAATGTCATTGAACAAACCTTGATATTAGTTCAAATGGAAATAACAGTTGTCAGTTAGAGCGATATATGACAGTACAGTGGTGGAAATACATGAAGACGACCTGGTATCAGACAAATAACAGTAGAACACTTATCACAGAGAGTTGTGTCGGGAAAGCCCGGGGGGGGTTGGAGACCGATTACGGGCCCTGAGGGGGAGGCTCGCCCTTCCTATAGTCCACCCAGACCTGCCATCGTGATCTGTATTTAGTTTGGCTGCTGGTCAGCCGGCTAGCCATGCGTTCGTATGCGTGGGTTGAGTCAAGTCTGCCTAAGATTTCTGGCAGCGTTGGTGACAAAGGGGACTTCCATCTGTGCTCGATGGCAGTTTTGGTGGCCATTAAGCAGTGAATCGTGAATACAGCCGTTTCCACAGGGAGGGTATCTGGGAAGATATGTAAAAGGAAGCATTCTGGCGTCAAAGGTACTGTTACACCCAGAATTTTATATAGAAGTGCATGTATCTCCTGCCATAGCGAGGTAATATGTGTGCATGACCAGAATATATGGAGGAGGGACCCCTCACAGTTGTGGCATCTCCAGCATCGATCGTCGGCTCCCGGATATATGTGGGCCAATTTGGTGGGGACTAGATACCAGCGCATCGTTAGCTTGCAGTATGTTTCCCATTGGTTAAGGCTGTGGGAAGCCTGTTTAGTTAAACTTTGGGCGTAATGCCACACTTCTATTGGGATATACATTCCTAGATCTGATTCCCATTTGGACATGTACGATGTTTTAGATGGCTTATTGTGGAGCAATAACATGTTGTAGCATAAGGATAAGGCTTTGGTTTTCGGTAGTTTGCCCATGCATTTAAGGATAAACGGCGTTGAGTGGTCGGGTTCCCCCATGTTAATCCTGCATTCCTGGATAATATTTTTTAATCTGAGGTAGGAGAATAGTTCTCGTGGGGAGATATGGAATTCCCGGATTAAATCTGGGAAAGGCTTGATGCCATCTGGGGTCATTAATGAACGGACATGGGAGATCCCCTGTTTAAGCCAATTGTCTAAATGGATGTCTGGCGTACGCGCAGCCAGGGCCTGCAGTGGGGCTGCGAGGAGCAGGTCGTTGCTTCGGAGGAATAATGATGTGGATCGCTTCCAGTTATGGAGGAGCGAGACTGTTGTGGGTAGCAAGGATTTGGTTTTGGTTATGGGGAGTTTTGACCCTGCCCATAGAGATAAGGGAATTGAACCGTTGGCTGTGCAGGCGTTTTCCAACGCCAGCCACACCGGGGGAGAAGGGCGTTCAAGGATCGTCAGGCCTTGGGCCAGCAATGACGCCTTGTAGTAAAGGTTAACATTGGGAACACCCAGACCCCCTTTTGTAAACGGGCGCCAGAGTGATTTTTGTGCTATTCTGGGGGGTTTCCGTTTCCAAATATGAGCGTTTATCATGGCCTGAAAGTTTTTTAAAATAGGATTAGGGATTGTAATGGGGAGGGTGCGGAATAAGTATAAGATATGCGGGAGAATCATCATTTTTACAGTATGGATGCGTCCTATCCAGGAGATCTCTTTCTCCTCCCATGTCTTAAGTTGTTGTTCTAGTCTGTGAATAAGTGGTAAGTGGTTTTCTTGCACTATTGCTGAATGCCTTGAAGGCAACTTTATGCCCAAATATGAGATGGAGGAGTCCCGCCATTCGAAGGGATACAGCGATTTCAGGGGGGAGAGGGATGCGTGTGACAGCCCAATCGCCATCGCTTGTGTCTTTTTGGCGTTGTTTTTATAGAACGAAACCTTACCATAATTCCCCAAGAGGGTTATCAAGTTCGGCAGCGATTTCTCCGGGCGTGTTAAAAATAGGAGAACATCATCTGCGAATAGAGCTATTTTTTGGTTCCCTATGGGGGTGTCTAGGCCTTCAATTGTTTCGTCATTTTTTATATGTCTGACCAGAGGTTCCATACATATTATAAAGATTAATGGGGAGAGGGGGCAGCCCTGTCTAGATCCATTTGATATTTGAAAGGGTTGAGAGAGAAACCCAGAATTAAAAATTCTGGCAGCTGGATTAGCGTATAGGGCCATGATCCCTGTCAGAAAGTCTAATGGGATGCCTACTGCGGTTAGCACAGCCCTCATATAAGTCCAATTTAGGCGGTCGAACGCTTTCTCCGCGTCTAGGGCTAACAATATGCCGCTTTGGTTAGATTTTTGGGCCCAGGAGATTAGGTTCAGAAAGTGTCGTGTATTGTCCCCCGGTTGTCTATTCGGGACAAACCCTGCCTGTTCTGGAGAGACCAGATCTTGCAGGAAGGGTTGAAGGCGGTTGGCTAGTAATTTGGCATAGAGTTTTGTGTCCGCGTTCAACAGGGATATAGGCCTCAAATTGGCACATTCAGTGGGAGGTTTGCCCGGTTTGGGAAGTGTAATGATATGGGCAAGCAACATCTCATCTGGCATGGTTCCTGAGTCTTTAAAGGAGTTAAAAAGGGCTGTAAGGTGTGGGGTGAGCTGTGTTTCAAATGTGGAGTAAAAGTGGTTAGAGAAACCGTCTGGGCCTGGGGCTTTATGTTTAGGTAGTTTGTGTATTGCATTTCGTACTTCTTCTTCCGTGAAATTGGCCGACAGGATTGCACTTTGTTGTGCAGTCAATCGGGGCAATGTAGCCTCTGTCAGAAAAGTGGTTATTTCCGATTCGATTGGTTGGTGTAGTGTTTTGTCCTGTGCAAGATTGTAAAGATCTTTATAGAAATTAGCCAATTCGTTCACGATATCTTGCGGGTTGAATAGTTTTGAGCCAGTGGTTGATGTCATGTATGGGAGTTTGGATTGAATGTATCGGGATTTTAATCGGTTTGCAAGCAATTTGCCCGCCTTGTTCCCTTGCATATAGTGGGCGAGCTTCAATTTGCGGAGCTGTCGCTCCATGCTCATCAGGGACATTTCCAGTAGTTTTTCCCTCACCCTTTCAATTTTGCGGGATACAGTTTTAGTTGGTTTAAGTTTATTAGCTTGGTCTAGTGTTTTAAGTTGGGAGAGTAGATTATCTGATTCAGTAAGGGTGGTCCTTTTATTTATTGCGCCTGCCTGGATTAACAGGCCTCGTAATACGGCTTTGAGGGCTAACCATTTGGTGTCTATGCGGGTGGGGTCAGATTGGTGGGTTTCGAAGAACGTTACTATGCTGGCCCGAATTTTTGTGGCAGTGACCTCGTTGTCTATGAGGGATTCATTCAGACGCCAGGAGCTGCGCCCACGTGAGGGATACAAAGCCCTGAACGTAGTGGTTACCGGCGCGTGGTCAGACCATGTCCGGTCACCTATTTGCACCTCGGTTAGGTTGGGTACCGTAGTCTTATCTACCCAGCACATATCTATACGGGAGTATGTGTGGTGTACTCGTGAGAAATAGGTGTAGTTTTTCTCTGTTGGGTAGAGGGTGCGCCAAGTATCATAATAATCGTATGTATGGAGCAATGTACTGAGGGTAGTGCTCATAGAACTAGCGTGTTGCAGGGGATGCTTGCCTTCAATGCGCTTAATGTCCAATTCGGGGTCTAGCATGCAGTTCAGGTCACCGCAGATTATGGTGTGTCCTACATGGAGGTTAGAAATTTTAGCTAGCGCTCTTTTAATGAAGGAAGTTTGGGAATTGTTAGGTGCATATATGGATGCTATCGTGAGTTGCATTCCATTCAGTGAGCCCACTACTATGAGGAGCCTGCCTAGCTCGTCTGCATAAATGTTATCGAGATGGAAAACCCAGTCAATGTGGAACAATATAGCCACCCCTTTCGTTTTATTTGGAGCGAGGGCATGGAATACCTGTTGGTATCTAGATGAGTTCAGTTTGGGGGGGTTCCTTTTACACATGTGTGTTTCCTGGAGGCAAACTATAGCAGCCTGAGATTTATGGATGGTTCTAATCACAGAGCTTCTTTTAAATGGGCTATTCAGGCCATTAACGTTCATAGATAAGCATTTAAAATGGTACGACATCTTAAAGGAACATAAAGCGGAGCTTATTGGTTAGTATATAACATCTGTCGTCGAAAACCTCTGGTGTCTGATTATGTTTTATACAAGTACAAAACGTTGCAGCTGCCGGAAAGACGGGGAGGGGAATAACATGGGAATCAAAATAAGCAAACATAAGGATATACAATGTCTCTCGTAGATGAGAGAAAAACATGGGATTCAGAGGGGAGCCTTGGATTTCCAAGATCCTCGAATTCCCTTGGAGGGTCGTGCGGAGCAGGGCCGCACCCGGGCCAGAATCTTAAGGTAAGCAAGTCTAGAAAGGGTAAAAAACTTGGGAGAATATGTGTTTAGGCAGCAATCTCACCTGCTCCCTGCATAGATCGATAAGGCAGCATAAGGAGACATGGGCAGCGTATATGTGGTATCGCAGCCGGGGCTACCAAGACATACTATGTACAGCTATATTTTTATTGCTTTTTTTTTTTTTTTCTTACTCATAGTGGAACAGTGAGTGCAGTTATGTCCCAAGGCTGCATTCTTGGCCCACGGAGGCAACCTGTCATCTAAATAGTTTTATGTCGTCCTATGAGGAGAGGGGTTGATGGGGGCCCTGCTTGTGGGGTGAGAAGGAAGCAGTTAAGGTGGGTAGGTTTTTGGGGGCCTTCAGCCCAAAGAAAGAGTATGTAGCAATATGGGTGAGCGTAGGGATGTCAGCCTTTCTTACTAGTTGGTTACATTATGTGGCAGTGAGGTATACGATATCCTTTCTTGCATTTCTATGTGTATGTATAAATACATACATCTACGTAGGCCTAACATTTTTCTTTTTTTTGGCATACTCTCTCTACCCCCCCCCCGTCCCTTCCTCATTAGGAGATAAATAAAAAAACAAAAGAACGTTCATACAATACCACTCGTGGTAGCTGAAAGCAGCGATCACCAACAATGCATTGACATATATGCCTGGTATGCGGCTCCGGTCAGCCGGAAGCTGTCCCTGGATGAAAGGCTAATGTCCAGAGCTAGTATATAAAATATAAAGTCAGTTGATGTGTCTTCCTACGTCTTCCTTGGGGCTTGCAGGTATGTGGAGCCAGGGAGATTCTATCTTCGGCGGAGCAGTCCTCAGCGCCTCGCGCCGACCATCTGCCATTCGGGCCGGGTCTTCTTCGGTGTGGGAGTATTATCCGCTGGTGCTTGGGTAGCTTCTGGTGGGCACCAGAGGCCCCATTGTTTCAATGTGGCTAGGCCTCCTACTGGGTCATCAATAACGTGGAGCTTGTTGTTCCTCCAGATTAATAGTTTCGTGGGAAACCCCCATCGGTAAGCCTGCGCGTGGTTGATGGTGATGGAGGGGAATTCCTTGCGCCTCGCCATAGTGAGGGCCGAAAGGTCAGCAAAAATCGAGATGGCACTATAGGGGTCGGGTAGCGTAGATAGGGCCCTGGCTGCCTTAAGAAGTGCTTCTTTAGCCTTATAGTAGTGAAAGCGCACGATGATGTCGCGCGGTACTTCCGCCCCAAATCTAGGCGGTTTAGGGACCCGGTGGGCTCTGTCCAGTTCCCATGTGATGCCGGAGAGGTCAGGGGCCAGAGTGGCACTTAGGGTGGTTATATAGGCTGGGATCTGGTCTGACGCAACGGACTCTGCTACCCCCCGGAACCTCACATTATTCCGGCGGGAGCGGTCCTCCATATCGGCCATCTTGTGCCAAAGTTTGGTATTATCTTCTTCCAGTTTTTTCAATTTGTCTGCCAGCAGATTATGAGCTGAGCAGAGGTCGTCTGTCTTGCGTTCGACCTGATCGGTCCGGTCACCCAACTCCTCCAGTTCTTGATGAATGCCCGCCATGGCAGTTGTAAAGTCCTCTTTGATTGTGGACCTGAGGTCCATGAGCATTTGCTTGAGGTATTCTTTAGAGAATTGGGAATCATCCGATGTTGGTTGTGAGGGAGTCTCGTTGTAGTGATCAGAGTCTGGAGACTGGGCTCTGCTGGCGACGCCATCTTGGGCCTGTTTCAGCCTTTCCCTTTTGGGGTGGCGGACCGCGTCCGTTAACTTCGTCTGTTTCGAGGGGGACATTAGGACCCGCTGGGCTTTCACCCTCTGTCGGATTAGGTTAGATCTGGTACGATTTTCTTATTTAGTATGATTAATCTGGCCCGGGGGGTGCGGAGCTCCTACTCCATGCGACCGATCTTGCCGGAAGTTGGACACGCCCCCCCCTCTATAAAAGATATATTGATGATATCTTTTTTATTTGGAAAGGAGACGAGACGCAGGTTTTAGCCTTTTTAAGTTTTTTAAATAGTAATCAATGGAATATCCAACTGACTCAAGATATTATCAAAAAGAAAATTAATTTTTTAGATCTGGAAATTTATATAGAAAATTATCAAATTAAGACGAAAACTTTTTTCAAGAAAGTGGATGTCAACAGTTACATGTCAACAGTTGGAATCTTTTAACGACCAGGCCGATATTCTTAAAAATCAATTTTTACATTGAGAATATGAGTTAGAACATTTAAATAGAGAAATAAATAAAATTAAAAATTTAGACAGAAGTACCCTCCTAACATATAAACAAAAAACAAAAGAGATAGAGAACGAAGAGGAAATTATACCACTTATTTTTAATTATAGTACAGATTAAAGACAACTAAAATGAATTTTAAATAAAAATTGGCACATTCTCCAACAAGACCATGAAATCCAACCGTTTTTAGAAAATAAATCTAAAGTTATATTTAGGGGAGTGAAAAGTCTGAAAAATATACTCACTTCAAGTTATATAGATATACCCAAGACTAATTTTCTAGAATTATATAAAGATGGTAAAAAGGGATTCTTTTACTGCGGAGATTGCATGGGTTGTAAGAACTATAAATACCACAATAAAAAGGTGGTCAATTTTAAATCCAGGGCAGGGAATCCTATATATAAGATAGATTCATTTATTTCCTGTCATCCAAAAAATTTGATTTATATGCTCACATGTCCTTGTGGGCTACAATACATTGGGAAGACATTTAGGTGCCTTAAAACAAGGATACATGAGCATATATATAATATCAGGAGGTTTTTTTTTAAAACATAATGTATCATTAAATTTTTTTAAATACCATGGAGGAGACCCCTCTGGACTCAAGTTTTTTGGGATACAAGAAATGGAAGCCCACTGGAGGGGGGGGGGAGGCATCTACAATCAGCGTTGAGCCGCTGCGAGATGAAGTGGATATTTAATTTGGACACTCTGTCCCCTGGTGGTCTCAACGTTGATTTTGAGATGTCAGTATTAATTTAATTTTATTTATATATCTCGTTTTATTTGTGATTTTTATTGTACATTTCAATTGTGGGTTTCCACTTTTTTATATATAATTTTTACTATATAAAATATTTTATTTTATTTTTTATATTTTATATTTTATTTTTTATTTTTATCTATTTCTATTTGTAATCAATTTTAAAATTAATTAATATTTTTATTTTCTTGTCTCCTACAGGTATATTATGTCCTTTTTTTTCCCCTCTTTTATACATAGGTTTATATATTGCATTATTACTATTATATTTTTATATGGAATGATGCATTACCAATTATTCCCCATTATAAGTATATTTTACTTTAAGGGGAGTATCCTCCTCATATTATAAAGATGTTAAAATATAAAAAATTATCCTTTATGAAAAAATTTCCTCTTACCTATGAAATCTGATATAAAAGATGTATAATTATGTGGAATATAATCTTTATATGGTTTTAATTTGTATTTTATGAATGATTATTATTACATAGATGTGCAAATATCACGAAATGTTTTTAGTCAAATATATGGCTGTTTTAATCTATGTACACATATTTGGTTAATGTCTAATCATGGCTAAACAATAAGACTTAATTTATAAATCAGACTGATCTTTTTAAAGTTTTTCTGTATGTAGGGTTTTTTCCCATTTTAAACATGGTGAAAACGCCATACTCCAGATATATACAGAGTCCACAAAGTGAGGACTGAAAACCCGGTGTGACGTCATGACATATGATCAGGTGACCGGACGGGAGGTCATGTGACACGGAAGTGTGGCGAACCCGGAAATGAAGACGGACGCCGGCAAAACGGCGCCAAATTTAAAGATGGAAGCACTATTTAAGAGAGAGAAGACCAGCATTCACCACACACTTTGACAAAGACCTGGAGGTCAAAACGCGTTAGTGTTGTGGACTTTCTACTTTTTATGTTACTTAAGCTTATTTTCTGTATCCTGTATTTTAATCAGTAAAGTTACAATTTGTTCTTTACTACTGGATATCCTGAAATTCATTGAAAAGCTGGGAAAAGGATTATCCTGTCTGGGAAGCTGAAAGCCAGAATAAGCTAATTATTCATCTGCTACTGAAGTCAGAGCCAGCTTTATGTGGCTCTGCATACTGTGAGTGACCCAATACCTTTGAATGATTAATGTTTTCTACATAACAGTATTACACTATGTATGTGTTTTTATTGTAGGACAATCAGGAGGTGTCTCACTCATACTAAGTATACAAATATTTTCTTTAAATCTTACCCCCCTTATATCTTTCTCTTTCTCATTCTATATCTGAGTGCCATTTAGTGATTTTGGGCACTGGGGGTAGTTGCGTATTCTCTGGTTTTCTAGCGCACAATCCACGATTCCTTTGTTGTTTTTTATATCCATTCTATATTTCATCAGTGATAGTCTGCAAGGCCTGCATACCCCTTATGTGCTGTCCATTGTGCATGTCTGATCTTTATACCCACACTTGCATGTTGAGCTTTGTCCCTTGCTGCCTACACCACTTGTCATTACACATGTTCCAACTCTCTACATCTTTAACTACACTATAAAGTACAATTGTTTAAATTAACATCTACACTAATACATGGCAACTCTCATATTCATCATTAGACTTGTGCACAACAGAAAAATTCAGTTTGGCTGAATCACTTTGTCATAAGAAAAATAAAAAAATTAGTTTGGGTAGTCCAGGGGTGTCTAAAAGGTAGATGCTCACATATTGTAGAACTACAATTCATGATGCTTAGAATTCCTTTATATTTTGTGCTTGTTTTAGGCATAAAACATTTTAATGTATGTTCTTATACTCCTCTTTAATAGAGAAGTGCATTTGAGAAGTTATTTTATATATATATATATATATATATTTTATTTTTTTTTTATTTTTTTTTTATCAATAGTGATTTTTGTGTTTTTTCTTCCTTTCTACATTCTCTTTTACAATATGGACTTCTTGACCATACAAAAATGGATTCCACTGCCTTGCTGCTTGCACTGTTGTGCATTTGTGAAGAAACTGAGTCCTGCCAGGTATGGAGTACGCATTTGCCCATTGCTGATACTGAACTGAGCGGTGCACCGCCAGGCACTGACATGATGGACATCAGTGACGCCATTCTGGCAGTGCGTTCCACAGAGGAGGTGAGGTCATAACAAGAAGTCGGAAGTGACGTGTGATGCTTTTGTGTAATGTCTCTTTAATTGGAACTCAACTGCAGAAACAATAAGTTTCACCTCCTTTATTTTATTGAAGTGAACAAGGTAGACTGTATCTTTAAATACACATGCAAGGAAAAATGCAATGCTTATTTGTCAACAGAGATTTTAAAGAAATTAAATACTATAATAAATTTATATGACTTGCTTTCCTTGACAAAAGATTTACTTAACTTAGAAGCACTCTGGCACTGGAAGGGTTAATTCACCCAATGGAGGAAGAGGAAGGAGTCTCTTTTAACAAACTGCAGTTTAGTAGTGAGAGAAGGAAGTCCATTTGTCCAAGCCGAGGTCTGAGAGATGAGAAGGTAGAAATCCGTTTACAAGCCGAGGTCTGGGAGAGGAGAAGGCAGAATTCCGTTTATAAGCCGAGGTCTGAGAGATGAGAAGGTAGAAATCCGTTTACAAGCCGAGGTCTGGGAGAGGAGAAGGCAGAATTCCGTTTATAAGCCGAGGTCTGAGAGATGAGAAGGTAGAAATCCGTTTACAAGCCGAGGTCTGAGAGATGAGCCGGTAGCATCGAGTAGAGCAGCTGATCTTACTGCCGCACCTGAGTGAATAATCCAGCCCTTTGAATCTGGCGCGGTCTTCCTAAGTATCGTGGAAAGACCGCGTCAGAAAAAAGGGCGGAGCTAAGCGCCGTGAACCCGGAAGTGGGTTCCGGCGGCAGCATGAATGTTAGGTATACCTGACAGTACCCCCTTCTCATGGGGCATCCTCTGGGTGCACTTATTTCGGTTTAGAGGGGTAGCGTTTGTAAAAAGCATCAACTAATCTCTTTGCATGAACATTAGATGAATCTTCCCAGGTATCTTCATCAATTCCATAACCTTTCCATCTGATAAGGTATTGTAAAGAGCCACGGTGGATACGAGAATCCAAAATCTTATGAATTTCATATTCTTCTTCACCTTGGACGATGATAGGTTCAGGAGTTGTTACTATTTCTCTATGGAAAGGATCAGGGATGTGTGGTTTAAGCAAAGAGACATGGAATACTGGATGAAGTTTAAAACTTGGAGGAAGTTTTAATTTAACAACGTTATCATTGATGATTGTAGTTATTTGAAAAGGACCAAGAAAAAGAGAGCTCAATTTCTTTGAAGGACGGTTTGTGGTAATATTTTTTGAAGAGAGCCAGACAAGATCCCCCACTTTATAAGGAGGGGGAATTCTTCTTTTATGGTCAAAAAACTTTTTCTGGTAGTTTTGGGCGAGTTGAAGATTCTCCCGTAATTTAAGGAATAGAGAAGACATAAATTCATTTTTTGAAGTAACCGTGGGATTGGATGAAGAATTAGATGGGATGGGAAATGAGGACGGATGAAAACCATAGTTGGAGAAAAAAGGAGTCATTTTCGTACTAGAATGAATGGTATTATTGTAAGAAAATTCAGCCATAGGTAACCAAGTGGTCCAGTCATCTTGCAGGTATGAACAATAACATGGAGATATTGTTCCAAACATTGATTAACTCTCTCTGTTTGCCCATTAGTTTGGGGATGATAGGCAGAAGAGAGTTTGCGTTGAATTTGAAGAGAGAGACACATCTCTTTCCAGAATTTGGAGGTAAATTGTGTCCCCCTATCAGAAATAATTTCTTCTGGAAGACCATGAAGCTTTACAATATTATCAATAAAGACTTTGGACAATTCTACGGAGGAGGGTAATTTTTTTAAAGAGATGAAATGGGACATTTTAGTGAAGCGGTCCACAACAACAAGAATAGTGGTGAACTGTCGGGATGGAGGAAGGTCAACAAGAAAATCCATAGAAATGGATTGCCAAGGTTTTTCTGGAATAGGTAAGTTAAGTAGTAATCCAAAAGGTTGATTATGTTCAGATTTGGACCTTTGACAGATAGGACAAGTTTTGACATATAATTCAATGGTTCTATCTTGGCGAGGCCACCAATAATATCGTGAAGTTAGTTCAAGAGTTTTCTTTATTCCAGGATGTCCAGCTAGGGGTGAATCATGAACCATTTTAAGTAATTTGTTCCTAAGAATGGGAGGAATATAAATCCTATTTTTGAAGTAAAATACACCATCCTTTTTTGTTAAATTAGGTGTTTTGGGAAGTTCAAGATCCTTTTGATTCAAGTTCCTTAAGTCATCCTGAAGAGAAGAGAGGATCCCTATTATTTTGTTAGGAGGATAAACTTCAATAGAAGTTTTAGAAGGAATTCGAGAAAGAGCGTCAGCCTTTTTATTTCTAGTTCCAGGTCTGTATATTAATTGGAAGTTAAACCGGTTAAAAAATAGGTTCCATCTAACTTGTCTAGCCGTAAGGGTTTTATTAGTATAAAGATATTCAAGATTTTTATGGTCTGTATAGACTATGATAGGTTGTTTTGTATCTTCTAATAGATGGCGCCAATTTTCAAAGGCAGCTTTAACACTTAATAATTCCTTTTCACCAATAGGATAATTTTTTTCAGCAGAGCTCAGGGATCTTGAAAAGAATGCGACTGGATGAAGTGGATCTTGAGGAGTCTTTTGCTGAGAAAGAACTGCTCTGATAGCTGAATCTGATGCATCGACTTCTAGGACATACAAGAATGTTGGATTAGGTAGCTGTAGAATAGGTGCAGTTGTAAATCTTTTTTTTAAACTATCGAAGGCAGCTTGTGCATCTTTATTCCATTTGAAAGGACGTTTAGTACTGTTAAGGTGGTTAAGTGGATGTGATACCTCTGAGTAGTTTCTAATGAATTTTCTATAGAAGTTTGCAAATCCAAGAAATCGTTGCAATTCTTTTGTAGTAGTAGGAACGGGCCAGTTAATAATACATTCGATTTTAGAGTTATCCATTTTCAGAGAATGAGGTGAAATAATGTATCCAAGAAAGGAGAGTTCAGTAACTTCAAAAAGACATTTCTCTGGTTTAGCGTATAATTTGTGAGTTCTCAATCTAGATAGAACCCATCTTACATGCTTCCTATGCTCATCCAAATTGTTAGAATATATTAGAATATCATCTAAGTAGATAATAACACAAACATCCAAAAGATCTCTAAAGATATCATTTATAAAATGTTGGAATGTTGCAGGGGCATTACAAAGCCCAAAAGGCATCACTAGATATTCGTAGAGACCATATCTAGTCCGGAAGGCGGTCTTCCATTCATCATCCTGTTTTATTCTAATGAGGTTATATGCGCCTCGGAGGTCGAGTTTAGTGAATATAGTTGCAGTTCTTAACCTTTCAATTAATTCATTTATTAGTGGAAGAGGATAACGATTTTTTATGGTTATTTTATTTAAGGCTCTGTAATCTATAATGGGTCGGATGGTTTGGTCCTTATTCCTCACAAAAAATATACCAGAGGCAGCCGGTGAAGTCGAGGGTCTGATGAATCCTTTACGTAAATTTTCATTAAGATATTCTTTTAAGGTCTGCAATTCCTTTTCAGAAAGTGGATAAATGTGTCCATAAGGAATGGGAGCACCAGGTATTAGATCTATTGGGCAATCATATGCTCGATGAGGTGGAAGTGTTTCCGCTTCTTTTTTACAAAAGACATCTGAAAAGTCAGAGTAGAATGGAGGTATAATTGATTCCTGAGTAGTTTGGAGAATAGGAATATGTTGGAAGCAGGTTTTTTTGCAAAAGTCAGAAGGAAAAGAAATGGAAAAGGGTGACCATTTAATTAAAGGATCATGAGTTTTAACCAATTAATTCCTAGAATGACGGGATAAAGTGGAGATTTAATAACATCAAATGTAAGGAATTCTGTATGTACGTTATTGGTAATCATTCTTAGAGGAATTGTCTCATCTTTTATGGGTCCTGAGGATATGAATGAACCATCAATAACTCTGATTGGAATAAAATTGGTTTTTCGAACACACGGAATATTATTCTTTGCGACAAAAGAAAAATCAAGGAAGGTTCCATTAGCACCAGAATCAATAATGGCTTCAGTCACGATTCTTTTTGTATCCCACAGCTTTCGAATGGATTAGTAGGGGACATTCTGGGATTAGATGTTCTTTTGAAGCACAATACATGCACAAATTTAGTTGTCTCCTTCTTATCCTTTCTTCCAAAGTAAGAGGGCTTCTTATTATACCAACTTCCATAGGTTCATTGTGAGGAAGAGATTTTTCAGGAAATTTTGGAGTAGTAAAATGTTTTCTCCAGTTAGAAGTAGTAAGAACTTTTTCAGCCCTTCTTTCTCTTAGACGTCTGTCAATACTAATGGAAAGTTGAATCAATGCATTTAAGGTAGGAGGAAGTTCAGTACGAGAGAGTTCATCTTTCACAGCTTCTGATAATCCGAGACGGAATTGATTGCGTAGAGTAATGTCATTCCATTGGGTTTCTGTAGCCCATCTTTTAAATTCGACAATGTAATCTTCAACAGGTCTGTTCTTTTGGTGGAGAGTTCTGATGTTTAAATCAGCAGTAGCCTGTTTATATGGATCTTCATATAATAAAGACATAGCTTCAAAAAATTCATCCAGTGAATCTAGTATGGGATCATCATTCTCTAAAAAGGAATGGGCCCAAGCCATAGGTTCACCTCTTAGAAAGGAAATTAATGAACAAACTTTTGACCTTTCAGTGAGGTAAGATCGAGGTTTCAAAGCTATCAGAAGTTTGCAAGAATTTAAAAACTCTCTGTACTTTGTTCTATCTCCATAAAAATTTTCTGGATTACAGACAGCAGGATCACCAGCCGATTGAAGAGCGGCATGAGGAAGATGGCCTTGTATGTCTCTAACATAGGTTAATATTCTCTCATTTGTAATTTGCAATTCCTGTAACCCTTGAGCAATTGTATCTACTCTATTGGTTAGGGCAGAAACTTGAGAGTTAATATCTGCTGGTTCCATTGAAAAGGCTGGATTATTCTGTGATGCTTTTGTGTAATGTCTCTTTAATTGGAACTCAACTGCAGAAACAATAAGTTTCACCTCCTTTATTTTATTGAAGTGAACAAGGTAGACTGTATCTTTAAATACACATGCAAGGAGAAAAAAATGCAATGCTTATTTGTCAAAAGAAATTAAATACTATAATAAATTAATATGATTTGCTTTCCTTGGCAAAAGATTTACTTAACTTAGAAGCACTCTGGCACTGGAAGGGTTAATTCACCCAATGGAGGAAGAGGAAGGAGTCTCTTTTAACAAACTGCAGTTTAGTAGTGAGAGAAAGGGAGTCCGTTTGTCCAAGCCGAGGTCTGAGAGTGGAGAAGGTAGAAATCCGTTTACAAGCCGAGGTCTGAGGAGAGGAGAAGGCAGAATTCCGTTTATAAGCCGAGGTCTGAGAGATGAGAAGGTAGAAATCCGTTTACAAGCCGAGGTCTGAGAGATGAGAAGGTAGAAATCCGTTTACAAGCCGAGGTCTGAGAGATGAGAAGGTAGAAATCCGTTTACAAGCCGAGGTCTGAGAGAGGAGCCGGTAGCATCGAGTAGAGCAGCTGATCTTACTGCCGCACCTGAGTGAATAATCCAGCCCTTTGAATCTGGCGCGGTCTTCCTAAGTATCGTGGAAAGACCGCGTCAGAAAAAAGGGCGGAGCTAAGCGCCGTGAACCCGGAAGTGGGTTCCGGCGGCAGCATGAATGTTAGGTATACCTGACAAAATCGCCTTCTGTACGCTTCTGGGGTCACTGCATACCTGGCTAGGAGCGCATCCTTCACAGCCCGGTAGCTGGTGATTTCCTCCTCTGGGATGGCCCGAAATGCTTCACTAGCCCGGCCGGATAATTTCCCAGGATGGTGACCCATTCATC
>OW240913.1:184631567-184755366 GCA_933207985.1 Pelobates cultripes | reverse complement strand
TTTAATTTGTATTTTATGAATGATTATTATTACATAGATGTGCAAATATCACGAAATGTTTTTAGTCAAATATATGGCTGTTTTAATCTATGTACACATATTTGGTTAATGTCTAATCATGGCTAAACAATAAGACTTAATTTATAAATCAGACTGATCTTTTTAAAGTTTTTCTGTATGTAGGGTTTTTTCCCATTTTAAACATGGTGAAAACGCCATACTCCAGATATATACAGAGTCCACAAAGTGAGGACTGAAAACCCGGTGTGACGTCATGACATATGATCAGGTGACCGGACGGGAGGTCATGTGACACGGAAGTGTGGCGAACCCGGAAATGAAGACGGACGCCGGCAAAACGGCGCCAAATTTAAAGATGGAAGCACTATTTAAGAGAGAGAAGACCAGCATTCACCACACACTTTGACAAAGACCTGGAGGTCAAAACGCGTTAGTGTTGTGGACTTTCTACTTTTTATGTTACTTAAGCTTATTTTCTGTATCCTGTATTTTAATCAGTAAAGTTACAATTTGTTCTTTACTACTGGATATCCTGAAATTCATTGAAAAGCTGGGAAAAGGATTATCCTGTCTGGGAAGCTGAAAGCCAGAATAAGCTAATTATTCATCTGCTACTGAAGTCAGAGCCAGCTTTATGTGGCTCTGCATACTGTGAGTGACCCAATACCTTTGAATGATTAATGTTTTCTACATAACAGTATTACACTATGTATGTGTTTTTATTGTAGGACAATCAGGAGGTGTCTCACTCATACTAAGTATACAAATATTTTCTTTAAATCTTACCCCCCTTATATCTTTCTCTTTCTCATTCTATATCTGAGTGCCATTTAGTGATTTTGGGCACTGGGGGTAGTTGCGTATTCTCTGGTTTTCTAGCGCACAATCCACGATTCCTTTGTTGTTTTTTATATCCATTCTATATTTCATCAGTGATAGTCTGCAAGGCCTGCATACCCCTTATGTGCTGTCCATTGTGCATGTCTGATCTTTATACCCACACTTGCATGTTGAGCTTTGTCCCTTGCTGCCTACACCACTTGTCATTACACATGTTCCAACTCTCTACATCTTTAACTACACTATAAAGTACAATTGTTTAAATTAACATCTACACTAATACATGGCAACTCTCATATTCATCATTAGACTTGTGCACAACAGAAAAATTCAGTTTGGCTGAATCACTTTGTCATAAGAAAAATAAAAAAATTAGTTTGGGTAGTCCAGGGGTGTCTAAAAGGTAGATGCTCACATATTGTAGAACTACAATTCATGATGCTTAGAATTCCTTTATATTTTGTGCTTGTTTTAGGCATAAAACATTTTAATGTATGTTCTTATACTCCTCTTTAATAGAGAAGTGCATTTGAGAAGTTATTTTATATATATATATATATATATATTTTATTTTTTTTTTATTTTTTTTTTATCAATAGTGATTTTTGTGTTTTTTCTTCCTTTCTACATTCTCTTTTACAATATGGACTTCTTGACCATACAAAAATGGATTCCACTGCCTTGCTGCTTGCACTGTTGTGCATTTGTGAAGAAACTGAGTCCTGCCAGGTATGGAGTACGCATTTGCCCATTGCTGATACTGAACTGAGCGGTGCACCGCCAGGCACTGACATGATGGACATCAGTGACGCCATTCTGGCAGTGCGTTCCACAGAGGAGGTGAGGTCATAACAAGAAGTCGGAAGTGACGTGTGATGCTTTTGTGTAATGTCTCTTTAATTGGAACTCAACTGCAGAAACAATAAGTTTCACCTCCTTTATTTTATTGAAGTGAACAAGGTAGACTGTATCTTTAAATACACATGCAAGGAAAAATGCAATGCTTATTTGTCAACAGAGATTTTAAAGAAATTAAATACTATAATAAATTTATATGACTTGCTTTCCTTGACAAAAGATTTACTTAACTTAGAAGCACTCTGGCACTGGAAGGGTTAATTCACCCAATGGAGGAAGAGGAAGGAGTCTCTTTTAACAAACTGCAGTTTAGTAGTGAGAGAAGGAAGTCCATTTGTCCAAGCCGAGGTCTGAGAGATGAGAAGGTAGAAATCCGTTTACAAGCCGAGGTCTGGGAGAGGAGAAGGCAGAATTCCGTTTATAAGCCGAGGTCTGAGAGATGAGAAGGTAGAAATCCGTTTACAAGCCGAGGTCTGGGAGAGGAGAAGGCAGAATTCCGTTTATAAGCCGAGGTCTGAGAGATGAGAAGGTAGAAATCCGTTTACAAGCCGAGGTCTGAGAGATGAGCCGGTAGCATCGAGTAGAGCAGCTGATCTTACTGCCGCACCTGAGTGAATAATCCAGCCCTTTGAATCTGGCGCGGTCTTCCTAAGTATCGTGGAAAGACCGCGTCAGAAAAAAGGGGCGGAGCTAAGCGCCGTGAACCCGGAAGTGGGTTCCGGCGGCAGCATGAATGTTAGGTATACCTGACAGTACCCCCTTCTCATAGGGCATCCTCTGGGTGCACTTATTTCGGTTTAAAGGGGTAGCGTTTGTGAAAAGCATCAACTAATCTCTTTGCATGAACATTAGATGAATCTTCCCAGGTATCTTCATCAACTCCATAACCTTTCCATCTGATAAGGTATTGTAAAGAGCCACGGTGGATACGAGAATCCAAAATATTCTTCTTCACCTTGGACGATGATAGGTTCAGGAGTTGTTACTATTTCTCTATGGAAAGGATCAGGGATGTGTGGTTTAAGCAAAGAGACATGGAATACTGGATGAAGTTTAAAACTTGGAGGAAGTTTTAATTTAACAACGTTATCATTGATGATTGTAGTTATTTGAAAAGGACCAAGAAAAAGAGAGCTCAATTTCTTTGAAGGACGGTTTGTGGTAATATTTTTTGAAGAGAGCCAGACAAGATCCCCCACTTTATAAGGATGGGGAATTCTTCTATTATGGTCAAAAAACTTTTTCTGGTAGTTTTGGGCGAGTTGAAGATTCTCCCGTAATTTAAGGAATAGAGAAGACATAAATTCATTTTTTGAAGTAACCGTGGGATTGGATGAAGAATTAGATGGGATGGGAAATGAGGACGGATGAAAACCATAGTTGGAGAAAAAAGGAGTCATTTTCATACTAGAATGAATGGTATTATTGTAAGAAAATTCAGCCATAGGTAACCAAGTGGTCCAGTCATCTTGCAGGTATGAACAATAACATCGGAGATATTGTTCCAAACATTGATTAACTCTCTCTGTTTGCCCATTAGTTTGGGGATGATAGGCAGAAGAGAGTTTTCGTTGAATTTGAAGAGAGAGACACATCTCTTTCCAGAATTTGGAGGTAAATTGTGTCCCCCTATCAGAAATAATTTCTTCTGGAAGACCATGAAGCTTTACAATATTATCAATAAAGACTTTGGACAATTCCACGGAGGAGGGTAATTTTTTTAAAGAGATGAAATGGGACATTTTAGTGAAGCGGTCCACAACAACAAGAATAGTGGTGAACTGTCGGGATGGAGGAAGGTCAACAAGAAAATCCATAGAAATGGATTGCCAAGGTTTTTCTGGAATAGGTAAGTTAAGTAGTAATCCAAAAGGTTGATTATGTTCAGATTTGGACCTTTGACAGATAGGACAAGTTTTGACATATAATTCAATGGTTCTATCTTGGCGAGGCCACCAATAATATCGTGAAGTTAGTTCAAGAGTTTTCTTTATTCCAGGATGTCCAGCTAGGGGTGAATCATGAACCATTTTAAGTAATTTGTTCCTAAGAATGGGAGGAATATAAATCCTATTTTTGAAGTAAAATACACCATCCTTTTTTGTTAAATTAGGTGTTTTGGGAAGTTCAAGATCCTTTTGATTCAAGTTCCTTAAGTCATCCTGAAGAGAAGAGAGGATCCCTATTATTTTGTTAGGAGGATAAACATCAATAGAAGTTTTAGAAGGAATTCGAGAAAGAGCGTCAGCCTTTTTATTTCTAGTTCCAGGTCTGTATATTAATTGGAAGTTAAACCGGTTAAAAAATAGGTTCCATCTAACTTGTCTAGCCGTAAGGGTTTTATTAGTATAAAGATATTCAAGATTTTTATGGTCTGTATAGACTATGATAGGTTATTTTGTATCTTCTAATAGATGGCGCCAATTTTCAAAGGCAGCTTTAACACTTAATAATTCCTTTTCACCAATAGGATAATTTTTTTCAGCAGAGCTCAAGGATCTTGAAAAGAATGCGACTGGATGAAGTGGATCTTGAGGAGTCTTTTGCTGAGAAAGAACTGCTCTGATAGCTGAATCTGATGCATCGACTTCTAGGACATACAAGAATGTTGGATTAGGTAGCTGTAGAATAGGTGCAGTTGTAAATCTTTTTTTTAAACTATCGAAGGCAGCTTGTGCATTTTTATTCCATTTGAAAGGACGTTTAGTACTGTTAAGGTGGTTAAGTGGATGTGATACCTCTGAGTAGTTTCTAATGAATTTTCTATAGAAGTTTGCAAATCCAAGAAATCGTTGCAATTCTTTTGTAGTAGTAGGAACGGGCCAGTTAATAATACATTCGATTTTAGAGTTATCCATTTTCAGAGAATGAGGTGAAATAATGTATCCAAGAAAGGAGATTTCAGTAACTTCAAAAAGACATTTCTCTGGTTTAGCGTATAATTTGTGAGTTCTCAATCTAGATAGAACCCATCTTACATGCTTCCTATGCTCATCCAAATTGTTAGAATATATTAGAATATCATCTAAGTAGATAATAACACAAACATCCAAAAGATCTCTAAAGATATCATTTATAAAATGTTGGAATGTTGCAGGGGCATTACAAAGCCCAAAAGGCATCACTAGATATTCGTAGAGACCATATCTAGTCCGGAAGGCGGTCTTCCATTCATCATCCTGTTTTATTCTAATGAGGTTATATGCGCCTCGGAGGTCGAGTTTAGTGAATATAGTTGCAGTTCTTAACCTTTCAATTAATTCATTTATTAGTGGAAGAGGATAACGATTTTTTATGGTTATTTTATTTAAGGCTCTGTAATCTATAATGGGTCGGATGGTTTGGTCCTTATTCCTCACAAAAAATATACTAGAGGCAGCCGGTGAAGTCGAGGGTCTGATGAATCCTTTACGTAAATTTTCATTAAGATATTCTTTTAAGGTCTGCAATTCCTTTTCAGAAAGTGGATAAATGTGTCCATAAGGAATGGGAGCACCAGGTATTAGATCTATTGGGCAATCATATACTCGATGAGGTGGAAGTGTTTCCGCTTCTTTTTTACAAAAGACATCTGAAAAGTCAGAGTAGAATGGAGGTATAATTGATTCCTGAGTAGTTTGGAGAATAGGAATATGTTGGAAGCAGGTTTTTTTGCAAAAGTCAGAAGGAAAAGAAATGGAAAAGGGTGACCATTTAATTAAAGGATCATGAGTTTTTAACCAATTAATTCCTAGAATGACGGGATAAAGTGGAGATTTAATAACATCAAATGTAAGGAATTCTGTATGTACGTTATTGGTAATCATTCTTAGAGGAATTGTCTCATCTTTTATGGGTCCTGAGGATATGAATGAACCATCAATAACTCTGATTGGAATAAAATTGGTTTTTCGAACACACGGAATATTATTCTTTGCGACAAAAGAAAAATCAAGGAAGGTTCCATTAGCACCAGAATCAATAATGGCTTCAGTCACGATTCTTTTTGTATCCCACAGCTTTCGAATGGATTAGTAGGGGACATTCTGGGATTAGATGTTCTTTTGAAGCACAATACATGCACAAATTTAGTTGTCTCCTTCTTATCCTTTCTTCCGAAGTAAGAGGGCTTCTTATTATACCAACTTCCATAGGTTCATTGTGAGGAAGAGATTTTTCAGGAAATTTTGGAGTAGTAAAATGTTTTCTCCAATTAGAAGTAGTAAGAACTTTTTCAGCCCTTCTTTCTCTTAGACGTCTGTCAATACTAATGGAAAGTTGAATCAATGCATTTAAGGTGGGAGGAAGTTCAATACAAGAGAGTTCATCTTTCACAGCTTCTGATAATCCGAGACGGTATTGATTGCGTAGTGTAATGTCATTCCATTGGGTTTCTGTAGCCCATCTTTTAAATTCGGCGATGTAATCTTCAACAGGTCTGTTCTTTTGGTGGAGAGTTCTGATGGTTAAATCAGCAGTAGCCTGTTTATATGGATCTTCATATAATAAAGACATGGCTTCAAAAAATTCATCCAGTGAATCTAGTATGGGATCATCATTCTCTAAAAAGGAATGGGCCCAAGCCATAGGTTCACCTCTTAGAAAGGAAATTACTGAACAAACTTTTGACCTTTCAGTGAGGTAAGATCGAGGTTTCAAAGCTATCAGAAGTTTGCAAGAATTTAAAAACTCTCTGTACTTTGTTCTATCTCCATAAAATTTTTCTGGATTACAGACAGCAGGATCACCAGCCGATTGAAGAGCGGCATGAGGAAGATGGCCTTGCATGTCTCTAACATAGGTTAATATTCTCTCATTTGTAATTTGCAATTCCTGTAACCCTTGAGCAATTGTATCTACTCTATTGGTTAGGGCAGAAACTTGAGAGTTAATATCTGCTGGTTCCATTGAAAAGGCTGGATTATTCTGTGATGCTTTTGTGTAATGTCTCTTTAATTGGAACTCAACTGCAGAAACAATAAGTTTCACCTCCTTTATTTTATTGAAGTGAACAAGGTAGACTGTATCTTTAAATACACATGCAAGGAAAAATGCAATGCTTATTTGTCAACAGAGAGTTTAAAGAAATTAAATACTATAATAAATTTATATGACTTGCTTTCCTTGACAAAAGATTTACTTAACTTAGAAGCACTCTGGCACTGGAAGGGTTAATTCACCCAATGGAGGAAGAGGAAGGAGTCTCTTTTAACAAACTGCAGTTTAGTAGTGAGAGAAGGAAGTCCGTTTGTCCAAGCCGAGGTCTGAGAGATGAGAAGGTAGAAATCCGTTTACAAGCCGAGGTCTGGGAGAGGAGAAGGCAGAATTCCGTTTATAAGCCGAGGTCTGAGAGATGAGAAGGTAGAAATCCGTTTACAAGCCGAGGTCTGGGAGAGGAGAAGGCAGAATTCCGTTTATAAGCCGAGGTCTGAGAGATGAGAAGGTAGAAATCCGTTTACAAGCCGAGGTCTGAGAGATGAGCCGGTAGCATCGAGTAGAGCAGCTGATCTTACTGCCGCACCTGAGTGAATAATCCAGCCCTTTGAATCTGGCGCGGTCTTCCTAAGTATCGTGGAAAGACCACGTCAGAAAAAAGGGCGGAGCTAAGCGTCGTGAACCCGGAAGTGGGTTCCGGCGGCAGCATGAATGTTAGGTATACCTGACATGACGTTACAACTGGCTTGAAGAAACCGGAAATTAAATTGGCTTGAAGAAACCGGAAATTAAATGCATGTGTGGGAAATTGAAAAGGATATATAACTGACATTGTTTGAAGAGAATTTGCACATATACTCCTTTTCTTGATCCTGGGTTACTTTTTGGTGGTGAGTTGAACTTATAATTTGATAACAAAAATGATTTTATTTATTTTATATGTATAGTGTTCAACCACCACTCTAGTTCAGTATCCAGAGATCTTTTTTGTTTTTTTGTTATTGTGAACTTTTAATTGAATCTTTAAAAAAATATATATTTTTGAAATACATCTGATATACGTCTGATGTCCTGTTTCCCTACCATTGGAGAGTGGAAACTGTATCCTCTAGCCAGTATTGGCACCCTCAAGTCTTTTATGGCTCTCGGCCATGTGAGTGGTATTCCTACTAGAATTTTGAGGAATTATATGTTCACACTATGCTGTTATTTTTTTAAATCTTGTTTTAGTAACCTTCACTGCTCGGTACCAGCGCTTATAAGACCTTATTTATGGTTGTATATATTAGTTTATATTCATTTTTCACTATGGGATTTGGTTCTTTTTTACTGATATATATTTTTTGTCATTTATATTTATGTTTTCTTAGTGTTGGGGAAGCACTTTTTTATATCAATCTTACACAGTTACTTTGATTACTGTTGTTTTAATTTTTGAAGCGGCTAGCACTACTTATCTTTATTTTATTATGAACTCATTTAATCTCCAGATATGTGTTGCACGTCGGAACAATGGGATCTGTACCCATATCATAACAGGTGAGTGGTCCCACAAGTGGTGATACGTATATCACCTAAAAGCAATGGAAGATAATTCTGGGGCCGGGAGAGGTAATCAATCCTGGAGTAGGAACTGTACGTTGCCAAATAAAAGGCGTAGTTCCTCTCATCCATGTTTTAAGGCTCACCGACAGTCAACTAGGTGAAAGGGATTCACCAGTGCCAGGAAAACAGATCCGTTTTCCTGGCACTGCAGGACCCTGTAGTTCCCCTCTCCCTCCCACTCCCTATGCCAAGTTGCTGAAGGGGTTTAAACCCCTAAGTGACTTACCGGAGTCCACCGCCGATGTCCTCTGCGCTGGGTTAGGCTCTGCCTACACTCCTCCCCCGCCAACATCAGTCGGCGGGAAAGACCTAATGCGCATGCGCGGCAATGGCCGCGCACGCACTTAGACCTCCCCATAGGGAAGCATTGAATAATGCTTTCAATGCTTTCCTATGGGGATTTCGGCAAAGCTGGAGGTCCTCCCATAGCGTGAGGACGTCCAGCGTCGTTTTAAACCACTTTTCCAATGGGCAGAAGTGGTATGGGTGCCTGGAGTATCCCTTGAAGTAGTGCCAGCATCTCAAGGATGGAGCAGATGTAGTTGTACAGTATCCAGAGTGATATTCAAGTCGCCTTCCAGAATCAAGACTCTTCAGGTAAAATCTGACAAGGTCTTTAAAGTAGTCGACAGAATGATATTTTGAGAAGTGTTTGAAGTGTAGACAAGTTGGGACTGGATGTATCCTTTCACAAAGAGATAGCAGCCTTCTGCATCGACCTTCTGGTCTATGAGAGCCAAGGGTGTAGATCTATATATGATAATAGCAACTACCGACCTCAGGATGCAGGGTACGAAGAGAAAAATCTGGTAGGTCATCTGTGATTCTTTAACATAGGTGTAGTAATGGATTTATAATGAGTCTCGGATGGGATGGGATGCCCAATTCTCCTGAAGAAGCTCTCCCAAGTTCCAGGATATTGGGTCCTTTTGCGTTGGTTGTGCATATGGAGAGGGGTGCATGGACCTATGCACTCGCCTCCATTTCAAGCGTATTAAGGAGGATTATAGGAAAGGGGAAAAAGGTGAGGTAAGGAAGCGGAAGGGAATAGGAATTAGAGAAAACAGAAAATAAAGAGAATGTAATTGGAGTCTGGAATAGGAAATCCAGTATCAGCAACAACAACCGAAGAAGAGTAGATTAAGTGGAAAAGAAGAACAAGAGTGAAAGCAGTGACCTCAGTAACAGGAACTTTGTCTACACAAAAGATTTCTGCCAATATACGTGTCTGGTTGCTTCTTTCACAGATGGTGGCCAAAGCGAATGATCATGACAGATAAACAGATGAGTACATTGAATCAGTACAATTCCATATACATTATGTTGTCCCGTGTACCTGTGGTCTTCACGGTCATCCGTCCATCACCCACCCCTGCCAACCCAGCCTAGTCCACTGGGAAGGGGGGGGGATAAGCTGAAGGCAGAACACAACACCTGAATCTCCTCAGGGATGGAAGAGGAATTATGCAGTCCTCACATACTGTTAGGAATAGTGGGCATACAAAAAAATAACATGCAACAGTGCTGTGACAGGCTGCCCTCAAACATGTGTGGTCCTCATGGCCTGCCTGGTCCACCATGGTTGGGAAAGGGGGGAGGAGGAAGATACAAATACAAGTTGTTGGCAGAGCAAAATGGTCATGATTGGGTGTATTTGGTTTAGTAATAATATTTACATTGAAGCACAGTTATGAAGAGTTTTAAAGGGATATCAATGGAAAAAAAAAAAACTTTAGCTTACTGAAGCAATTTTGGTGTACAGCCTGTTCCAAATTATTATGCAAATTATATTTTTCTCATTTACCTAAATAATTGATGTAAATAACAGTCAGCATAATTCTCATGTTATCAACTATTAAGAGTACAATTCAAATTTTATTGAACAAACCTCCTAATGATAACAGTATTTTTTTTAAACATATAAAACTTACAATACACTGTTCCAAATTATTACGCACAGTAAGTTTCAAAACACTTTATAGGTTGTAAAGAACTGAAAATTGTCATTTGTTGTGTTTGCAACATATTTACTGAAATCAAAAGCTATTTCAATCAAACTTATAACAACATTTTAACTTTTTAAACATTTTAACAGGTCACGTTACATTTAAACATAGGACCCCTTATTTGATAGCAGCTTCATAAGTCTTGCATCCATTGAACTTGTGGGTTTTTGGACAGTTTCTGCTTGAATTTGTTTGGAAGATGTCAGAATAGCCTCCCTGACCTGCTGTTTGGATGTAAACTGCTTCCCACCCTCATAGATCTTTTGCTTGAGGATGCTCCAAAAGTTCTCAATAGGATTGAGGTCAGGGGAGAATGGAGGCCACACCATGACTTTCTCTCCTTTTATCCCCATAGCATCCATTGATGCAGAATTATTCTTCGGAGACCCTAAAGGGTCCGACCAGCTCTCTTTCCATGATTCCGGCCCAAAACAGGACTCCACCACCGCCTTGCTGATGTCGCAGCCTTGTTGGAACAGGGTGGCCGTCCACCAACCATCCACTACTCCATCCATCTAGACCATCCAGGGTTGCATGGCACTCATTAGTGAACAGGACTGTTTGAAAATTAGTCTTCATGTATTTTTCTGCCCAATGCAGCCGTTTCTATTTGTGAGCATTGGTTAGTGGTGGTCGAATCAAAGGTTTATGCACAGTTGCAAGGCTCTGGAGGACTCTACACCTTGATGTCCATGGGACTCCAGAGGCACCAGCAGCTTCAAATATATGTTTGCTGATATGTAATGGTATTTTAGCCGCTGCTTTCTTGATCCGATGCATGGATCTGGCAGAAATCTTCCTCAATGTGCCTTTATCTCCACAAACCCGTCTGTGCTCTGAATCAGCCACAAATCTCTTAATAGTGCGATGAACACGCTTAAGTTTTCGTGAAATATCTAATGTTTTCATACCTCGTCCAAGGCATTGAACTATTTCACTCTTTTTGGCAGCAGAGAGACCCTCTTTCTTCCCCATATTGCATGAAAATGGCGACCTGCTTAATAATGTGGAACACCCTCCTTTAGTAGTTTTTCCTTAAATTGGGCTTACCTGTCAATCTAATTATCACAGGTGTCCAAGATTGTTTTCGGTGATCAAAAGAGCCCCGAGACACAATGCCATCCATGAGTTAACCTGAAAAACTAAATATTTAATCTTTGTGACACTTAAATAGATCATGCCCCTGTAGCCTCACTGCTCAGTTCTCTGTCATTTAGGAGTTAAATTGCCTTTGTTTCTGTTTATACAAACCTAGCCATACCTTCCCTGTCTGTGACTCATGCAGCCTCCATGAAAAAATTATTGAATTTTTAATCAGATTTTGCAGCACAGTATGTTTAATGTAAGAGTGTTTATCTCCTGAACTGTAAATTGAACATTCATCATACACAGGAGGCTCATACAAGTTCTAATAGGCTATAAATAGAGCAGAAGATAAGACATTTTATATTAAAAGGACTGTGCGATAAAGGAAATGTAAACATTACATGTCTATTTACAGGACATTTATGTGTATGGTGAATGTCTAGGTCACATGCAAGGAGATGTAGCTAGGGCTGAATAGACAAAGGAATTTAACTCCTTAATGGCAGATAATTGAGCAGTGAGACTGCAGGGGCATGGTCTATACACCAGCACCACTGCATTAAGTTAAAACATTTTTTAATAATTCTTAAAAGTGAGTAATAGGATTTTAAACGGCATCATAATTAAGTTTGTGCCGATCAGGATGCAACAGCTTATGTTTTCTAAACATTTGATTATACAAGTTCTTGCACATTCAGGTATTCCTTCCATGGTGGCGTACATGCTCACATGTCATCATGGCATCGCATACATAAGGATTTCTTTTACGTGCCAAGAGGATCTTTGGCAGTATTGCAAATACTGCAAATAAAACTTTTTTATATTAAAAAAATAAAAATAGCACAGTAAATTGTTTCCTTTTATTTAACTGCTGGATTGCGCTAATGACCCATAAGTGATACATCCTCTTAAAATCCAGATTGAATTTCAAGTGATTAAAAATTGAATTTGTTGATTATTTAGAACCTAGAAGGGACAAAAGGAGATTTTTTTCTTACTTTTGTTGATTTAGTATTTGGTATTTAGTGTTTGGTTGGATAATTAACAAAATGTTACTTGCCTATGTAGGCACTCTGGAAAAGGAACATCTGTCGTTATCAGAAAGTACTACGTTTTGATGTATGCCATACTTTTGTTGGTGGTATAAAAGGTCATTTAAATTATAAGTGGTTTTGCAACTACTACATTTATTTATTGTATTAATCAGAGTGTGTATGTATGTATGTATATATATATATATATATATATATATATATATATATATATATAGTTAGTTTGGATCCCTAATTTTGCCCGTTTAGCCTTTTTGAGCATCTATCTGCAACAATTTAAAAACTATCTGATTCTCAGAATACTTTATATCCCAGACATGTCTCTTATGTGAGTTTGAGAGTGATCCACAGTTCTCTGAATCAGGGCCGTCTTTAACGCGGGGCAAACGGGGCAGCTGCCCCGGGCCCATTTGCTCCTGGGGGCCCAGAGCAGCTGCTCTGTGGGCCCCGCGATTTGCGCAGGCCCTGCGGTGCGGCTGCCGCACACTGAGGAGGCTCCCCGGGTGGCCCATGCACTAAGGGCCACCCGGGGAGCATGTGTCATCAGGGGCCCGGTCGGGCGCTGTGGCGCTTAAACAGCGCGACCGGGCCCCTCTTCCGGTTCTGCAGCCGGCTGGGAGGAAGTGACGTCACTTCCTCCCACCGGAGATAGCCGCGCGGGAGGAGGAAGGCAGGGAGGAGGGGAGTTCCAGAAGAGAACTCCCATCTGCCTCAGCCTGCCACTGGACCAGGGAAACCACCCTCCAGGAAAAGGTAAGAACCTGGAGGGTGGCTAAATGTATGTCAGTAGGTCTGTGTGTGTGTGTGTGTGTGTGTGTGTATGTCTGTGTGTGTGTGTCAGTGTGTGTGTGTGTGTCAGTATGTCTGTGTGTGTATGTCAGTGTGTGTGTCTGTGTGTGTGTCAGTATGTCTGTGTGTATGCCAGTATGTTTGTGTGTGTATGTGTGTGTGTCAGTATGTGTGTGTGTGTATGCCAGTATGTCTGTGTGTATGCCAGTATGTCTGTGTGTGTGTGTCTGTGTGTGTGTGTGTCAGTATGTCTGTGTGTGTATGTCAGTGTGTGTGTGTGTGTGTCAGCATGTCTGTGTGTATGCCAGTATGTCTGTGTGTGTATGTCAGTGTGTGTGTGTGTGTGTGTGTCAGTATGTCTGTGTGTATGCCAGTATGTCTGTCTGTGTCAGTATGTCTGTGTGTATGCCAGTATGTCTGTGTGTGTATGTCAGTGTGTGTGTGTGTGTGTGTCAGTATGTCTGTGTGTATGCCAGTAAGTCTGTGTGTATGTCAGTGTGTGTGTGTGTGTCAGTATGTCTGTGTGTATGCCAGTATGTCTGTGTGTGTGTATGTAGGTATGTCTCTGTGTGTGTGTGTACGTGTGTGTCAGTATGTCTGCCAGGATATATGTGTGTGTCAGTGTATGTGTGTGTCAGTATGTATCTGTGAATGTTTTAATGTCTGTCTGTGTGTATGTGCCAGTCTGTCTGTGTGTATGTCAGTATGTCTGTGTGTGTGTGTCAGCATGTCTTTGTGTGTCAGTATGTCTATGTGTGTATGTAAGTATGTGTGTGTATGTGTGTGTCAGTCAGTATGTCTGTCAGTGTATGTGTCTGTGTGTGTATGTATGTATGTCTGTGTGTGTGTGTCAGTATGTCTGCCAGGATATATTTGTATGTCAGTGTATGTGTGTGTCAGTATATATCTGTGAATGTTTAATGTCTGTCTGTATCAGCCATTACGTCTGTCTGTGTATATGTCAGTATGCCTGTGTGTATATGTCAGTATGCCTGTGTGTGTGTCAATGTGTCTGTCAGTGTATGTGTCTATGTGTTTTAGTATATCTGTCAGTGTATGTGTTTGTGTGTGTGTCAGTATATCTGTTAATGTATGTGTCTGTGTGTGTATGTATGTATGTATGTATGTATGTCTGTGTGTGTGTCAGTATGTCTGCCAGTATATATTTGTGTGTAGTGACTGTGTGTGTCAGTATGTATCTGTGAATGTTTTAACGTCTGTCTGTGTGTGTATGTGCCAGTACGTCTGTCAGTGTGATTGCGGGTTGGACGTAATTGGGGGGTGAGGCAGTGGCAGGGACAGGGCCCATGGGGCCCAAGAAAATGCATTGCCCAGGGTCCTAATCATATTATAGACGGCCCTGCTCTGAATGGTTTAGAGTACAGAAAAATAAAGTAAAAGCTGGTAGTCCTTAACTCAACATAGACCACAGTATATGATCATTCGGTGTGCAGTGTGCATCGTGCTGGCATAGGATAATAAATCCATATTAACCCCTTAAGGACACATGACATGTGTGACATGTCATGATTACCTTTTATTCCAGATGTTTGGTCCTTAAGGGGTTACGTAGTAGTAACAGCAGCAGCAAATACATGTTGGTCATCACAAAGGGTGGTGCCAAACAAATATATATATAAAAAAAAGCATATTTGAAAAGTATATAGAACCTTATCATTTCCCAACTGTTTTATACTAGATTAATACAAATGTCCATCAGCAGAAATAGGGGAAGTGTTAATGAAACAGCCTAATGAGTTGGGATCTTATCAGAGAGCTCCAACCTAATTTTGCTGCTGCTTAGAGTGCTAGGTCAGTTTCACGGACTGACAAGGGTCCACTATGTTCTGTGAAATTAAGTAAATCATGTAACCAACCTCCACCTGCTATTCTGTTCCACATTTGGATATGCACTGTATCTAGAAAAGGGTTAGAAACCATTAATCAACCTGCCATAGATATTAAAGATAATAAGGTATGTTCTGTTCTGGCACCACAGAACTATCCAAAGTAGATCAAACATAAATCAAACATTTACTGTGTACTTGATTTAACTTTTTTCAGCTACACTTTTTGCACTAAATTTTCAACTTCATGATCAACTCAGTGATCATTGAATAAATTCAATATTTTTTCTTGTATGACAAGTGAACCATAAATGCATTAGTACTAATCCCTGTTTCTCAAACCAAAGACCCCTTGTAGATAATGGATTTTGAGTACTGGATTGACTGATCTCATTTTCTTTTTTACCACATGCCATATCAACAACAATGAGTTAATAGTATTTAGAGTCAAAACGGTTTTGAACTGATAGAAAATATTCTCTGAAATAAATAGTGCTTGATCTTTTTTTATTGCGCAGTTTCTGCTATTGAAGGTTAACATAGTCATGGAAGTTTCACATGAAAGCAATTAAAATAAAATTACAAAATGAAGTTTTCTGTTTTGTGCGCTTCTAAACATGAAAGGCATGCGTTAATCAAAAGAGTGAAATAAACTATGAAAGTACACCATTTATTTAAATTTCTAAACACAGTCTGTACTTCCTTAAATCTTACTTACAAAGTTCATATGTCTAATACTACAGAAGTATTTCAGAGTTGCAACTTAATTTTGGCAAAAAGCAATTTATTTTTACTAGTACATAATTACAATGTATATATAAATCCCATTATATTGCCCCAATGTAATTAAAGATTTTTCTTCAAGAGGAAAATTATGAGCCAATTACATTTTTTTATAACTCGACAGAAAAAAAATATCCTTGACTGAATCAATCTTTGTAACTGTCATTAAAAAGATATATTGATGGCTTGTAGCATACATATGTGAGACTATGAAAATTACACTTGAAGCACTACTAGTAAAATTCTTGCAATGAAAGCTCAGCACATTTTTTTATGATAATATATTTTTTAATATCCCATAATCGGTCCAATGTTGTATCTGGATTAAAATACACTTCTCTTAATTTTTACATCTTAATATATGATGGATTGTGTAAAGTGAAGGAGCATGTCAGTCTAGTAAAAGAATTATATATATATAGGGAATCATTTAAGTGGAGCTACAAGTTCAGTACATTTCCTAATGTTTGTATCAGTCAGCTTGTTTAGGACAGACATACAGAGAGCCCCGCCAATGTGTTCTTTGGTGAATTAAGTGGGGAGAGTTAAAATTTAAGAACGCATTATTAGCTAAACAACAGAGTTTTGGGGGTTTTTTTTCGTAAAGATGTCAGTTATTGAAAGACTAGTTCATTGTTATACTCCCTGGAAGGAACAAATTGTTGATTCTGATGTAAGCTATGTTACTTGACTTTGTTTGCAATAACAACATTGATATAACTCATTTCAAATTTGCATCTGTTGGTTGCAATTATATCAAGACAAAACAGTCTCTATTCTAGGTGCAAAGAGCTAAATGTTCATTAATATTTAATTGGGTTTCATTGTGATTGTTTCTTATACAAACGTATGCACTGAAATGAGAATTGTTGGAATTTCAAAGTGAATTCAAAGTGATTTTCAAATGTAAAGCCAAAGTAGCCAATTTAGAAACATAATTGACTTGGATAAGGTTTTTCTACTTCAACTATTTTGGTCTTAAATTTGAAATTCACTCTGAATTAAATTTGAAATTAAAATAATTCTCACTTCAGTGCATAATCCTGCTCGAGTAATTTGCCCTTAGAATATCACTCATTTGAGACTTGGAAATTGAAAATGCTATATGTTTCATAGATAAAGATGAAAGTGATTTAATCATAAGAAAATGTATCTAATGGGATTTTCTAAATGGCTTTACAAAAAAAACAAAAAAAACAACTGCCATCACACTACAATCATGCCAAAATTGATTTTTTTAAGCTAGTGTATTTAAGTTGCGTTGACAGATGAAAATAGCCAATGGGCAGATGGAAAAATCCAGCAGAAATAATTGAAACCACAACTCTATATTCTATGATTTGTGGTTTTAGGTGTGGATGCATTACCAGGGCTGGTGCAAGGATTTTGGATTAGGGGGTAAGGGGGTAAGACTTTAAAAAAAGGGAATAGGTAACTCAAAAGTGTTAAGGGGGGGTAAGTGACAAACAAGTGAAGATGCATTTTGAAGCCTCCCGCCCCCCCCCAAAAAAAACAAATCTTTACCTGTTTGTCACTGAACCCCCATTTTAACCCTCTTGTGTTATCTATCCACTTCTTTGTTTGTCATATATTCAAAAGAGGGAATAGGTAACACTTTTTTATGTATCTACTTTTTGTGTCTAATCCCCCATTTTTTCCTTTGTGTGTCTTACACCCCCTTTGTGTGTTTCTTAAGATGCTCCTAGCCACTTTGTATGTCTTTTACTTCCCTCCAGTCCTTTTGTATCTTTTACTTCCCCAGCTCTGTGTCTCTCTCACTTCTTCAATCTTCTTTGGGTGTCCATCTTTCCCCACAGCCCCCCTATGCATCTCTATGTGTTTCTTTCTCCTTCCTCAGCCCCAATGTGTGTCTCTTTCTCCACCCCCAGGACCTTTGCGTGTCTCTTTCACTTTCCCTTAGCTTTTATGTGTGGCTCTTCCCTCTTGTCTATTACTACCCCCTATAGCTCTGTGTCTCTTTTCCACATTTCTTAGCCCCTTTTGTGTGTCTTTTTATTTCCTCCCTCCAAAGTCCCTTTGTGGCCTCTTCCACTCCCCCAAACCCATCCTTTTATGGTCCCCCCTTCTCCCCTCCTGTGCCTGTTTACCACCTTCCTTGTAGCATGGCCATGCAAACCACAGTAGAGGATCTTCTGTATCCTCTACCATTGTGTGACTGTAAGCTGTAAGTAGCTCTCAATGAACAGCTTCCTGCCAGACTGGGTAGAGAATACAGAAGCTGCTCCACCACTCCTCCACCACTGTTCGCATTGAGTGACTGTACTGTGCACTTCCCTCCTTCTGGCCCCTGGGCCAGTGTGCATTAAGCCAGTCACCTTATAGTTGTCCCGTCCCTGGTGCACTGCTAGTAATGGTTTCTGTTGTAGCCTGATAGTGTATTTGTGCCATAAGAAAAGATAACCATGTCATTGTCCATTGAGAGCAGAGAAAGATAGTGCTCTCTTCTGTGATGTTTAACTAACATGATAACTAAAATAAATGAAATATTAAACATAAAAGGAATCAAAGTGACATCAGTACTAAGATCGCTCACTGCAACCTTATGCGCATTGGGTGGGGGTATAAAAAAATAATGGTTTTCTGAATAAAAGTAACTCAAAGGCAAAAATAATATTGATGGAGTATATTCATAAAGCAGTAAGCTGTGATAAGATAACAATCAGTTTTACAAATTGATTTAAATAAAACTTTTCGCTAATTGCTAATTCTGCTAATGTGCCCTACAGTTGGCAAATTAGTTGTTCAGGTTTTGTGTTATGAGTGACATGCTTATACACATTTCCATCTGTGTCAGCTTTTTGTCCATGCTTCTTAGTAGCATTTAAGATTGATGCTACATTATCAATATTTTTATAATTGTATACTGACCTTTCTACCATCTGCTAATTAATATCAGTCACTGACTTTTATTAGTCTTTTTACAGACCTTTCTTTTCTCTCATTGCCCCTTTACTACTAGTGCATTGTGCATACTTGGTTGTTTTTGTTTTCCATTGCACTGCAAGGTAGATCAAAATAAAATGAAAAAACACCTCACTTTCATCTCGATTGTATCTTTTATGTTGAACAGCAGAGAACAAAGGCTTGGCCTGATGGATTCCATAGATGGTTGCATGACTGCATAGCACCATAGATAACTGGGCAGAACAAGTGGTTCCCGAGCCCATTGCAGCGCAAAGGCGAACAAGAACGGTTGCTCCACTTTGGGGAATACCCCCTGTGCATCATCCTTCTCACAAACGCCTTGTTGAGGAGGTTTCCATGGACTCCTTCAGCCCGGATAAAATGCCAGTATGGTTCCCAAGAAACATTTTAGCATCCTCCCAGCGGCCTCAGATGTGTCCATTGAGGAACTCAAGCATTGTTCCTGCAACTGCCCCCCAAAGTAGATATAACAAGTATGTTACAGAAGCTAGTTAAACCAACTCTGGGTAGAAACTACTTACCCTTAATACTGAAACTCAGCAGCTGGGTGATAGAGTCCAGGCCCTAGAGGAGGAGAGGGAAACTACTGTTTCATAGTGGAACTCTATTCACAAATCCCTCATAACTGAAAAGTCTGCTATCCAAAACATCCAGACAAAATTTGAAGATCTGGACCACCTACGTAGGAGGAATAACATAAGGATATGGTGGAATGCCTGAATCAAATAAAAATGAGGGGGAAAACGTGATGCAACTGCTACAGAAGCTCTACAACTATATACTGGACGATCCCAATGATACTGTGATTAAAATTGACTGAGCGCACTGAGATCCAAAAGCCTTTCACAAGACAAAGCATGTGATATAATGTTCATACCATAGAAGAAGACATTCTACACAAAGCTCAGTCACTACAATAAGTCTCCTTTTAGGAACACAAAATACTAATCTTTCATGACCTCTTCCAATCCACACGTCAAGCAAGAAAGGTGGTCAGGCCCATAACCTTTGCTCTCAGGAATCCGATTTAAATTGACCTTTCCCTTTGGTTTTACAATAGTGCAACAAAGCAAATCCCTGCATATCTCATCCTTAACCTATATTCCAGCACTCCTGCAAGCAATGGGCCTCCCGACAATGGAAGTGGAGGACTGTACCGGTCTAAGCAGCAACGAGCCAGGTGGCAAAAATCACAGCAACGAGCCAGATGGCCGCAGCAAGCCAGGTGCCAAAAATCACAAAAGAAAAGTAGAAAACCGAACCCAGCTGCAAAAGATCATTCTCTGATTTTTAAGGACAATGTATCAAGCAACTGACAGAACTTCAACAGACACGGACTCTTTGAAGCATCAAAGAGTACTCCTGCTGAAAATGCTACACTACTACCAACTGGCTGGAGAGCAGTAAACCCAACAGGTAGAGACTTTATTTTCACTCCTCACATAGCTATTTGACACTTATCATGTTCTTTATTTCACAAAAACACTTACACTTGCTGCAGGGGATCTTGATTGGTAATATCACCTTGACTAACCATGCTCATGCTTATATTCTGCTGTCACTTCAGGGGGCCACCTGTTTCGCACCTCATTGGCGACTCAACCAGGCATTGCTAGATGACCCTAGAGTGATAGGGTCTCCCCTCTCTGAACAAATATTTCAAAGAAAATACAAATGTAGAGTTAACATCACAGTGGCATAGGGGGGCACATAAGGGAGCCGTATGAGGCACCCTGATGAACTTGGGAATGCTCAATAAAAAGAGTGCTAGAATACAAGAGCTAACTCAGCACATAAGTTATCTCCTGAGGCTTTAAAGCACCTGACAGTCCTCTGCATGGAACCCCATAGTTTACTCAATATATCTGCATTTAGGGCTATGCAACTCACACACAGCAGTTTTTACTCCCACTGCAACAAATGCAGCAAACCTATAGTGAGGGTGTCAAAAACAGACATCAAGCCTCATATATAGTCAAACCAGTTAAAGAGGACAACATTCACCATGTCTCTACAGAAACCATAGCACAGGCATTCTGTTCATTTTATCAAGAATTGTATAACCTACCTAAACCATCTGGTAACCAGGAACAAATACTAAATATATATAAAACATAGCCCAAGCTATTCTGGAGTACTTGACTGCATCCTTAAATAACCTCTATAATAGCAATTATCAACCAATCTATCTGATAAACACAGACTTGAAGATTTTCTCTAACATCATGGCTCTTCGCCTCAAATCCCTTTTGCTTGGACTTGTCCACTTTGACCAGGCTGGTTTTATTCCCAGAGAATCCAATGACAACACTGCAAAAATACTTAATATAATCCCATGGCCTAATGTAAATAAAACCTCCACAATACTCCTATCAATTAACATGGAGAAAGCTTTTGACAGAGTGCCCTGGTCCTATTCCTCACTTTAGAGGCATTGGGGCAAGATTCAAACACTGGATACACTCACTTTGGACCGTCAGCCCATGTAAGGGTTAATGGCAAATACTAGACAACCTTTTGAATCACCAATAACACAAGACAGGGTTGTCCTTTGTCACCCCCTGCTCTTCGTACTGACAATGGAAAGTCTCTTGCAAGCTATTCTATGGACTGAGCCCAATTAGGACCTAACTGAACTTGGCAAAGACACAAGGCCATAACTTGGTCATTTCACATGGGGACATCTTATCTATGTTTAGACTAAAACTTAAGGGTGCATATGACATGGGAAATTCCCTGACTTGTTGTTACATTAACCTAGGACAAGATGGCGTCCTAAAGTCTGAACACCATATTCTCTGAATATGGGTAAGAGGTAATTTATTAAAGAAACATTGTCTGAAAAACAATATTTTCCATTTCTAACAAATTGTCAGTTTGCAGAATTTCTTGAAGACAAAGTACACAATTTAAGAAATACAACGTTCATTCTAAACATTTGTTATATTTGCATATGCCCATAAAGCACTGATATGAGGTGATAGCACCCTCTGTGATGCCAGGAGAAGGAATATGATGTCATTCCGGTGCCAGCAAACTAAACAGCGCATGGGAGAAGAGAGGAACTGTCACAGCACAGCCCCATGGACAGGACCCAGACCAGTTCTCCCAAAAGTAGGGAGACTGGATGGGACTCAAGATAGTAACATTTATTTGTGAGAGTGTGCAATAATGTGTGAATGTGTGTCTGTCAGATTGTGTGTGTGCGTGTGTGTGTGTCTGTCAGTTTGTGTGTGTCTTTCAGTGTGTGTGTCTGTCAGTTTGTGTGTCAGTTTGTGTGTGTCTTTCAGTGTGTGTGTGCATCTGTCAGTGTGTGTGTGTGTGTCTGTCAGTTTGTGTCTGTGTTTGTCAGTGTGTGTGTGTGCCTGTCAGTTTGTGTGTGTCTTTCAGTGTGTGTGTGTCTGTCAGTTTGTGTGTCAGTTTGTGTGTGTGTCTTTCAGTGTGTGTGCATCTGTCAGTGTGTGTGTATGTCTGTCAGTTTGTGTCTGTGTTTGTCAGTGTGTGTGTGTGTCTGTCAGATTGTGTGTGTGTGTGTCTGTCAGTTTGTGTGTGTCTTTCAGTGTGTGTGTGTGTCTGTCTGTGTGTGTGTCAGTTTGTGTGTGTCTTTCAGTGTGTGTGCATCTGTCAGTGTGTGTGTGTGTGTCTGTCAGTTTGTGTCTATGTTTGTCAGTGTGTGTGTGCCTGTCAGTTTGTGTGTGTCTTTCAGTGTGTGTGCATCTGTCAGTCTGTGTGTGTGTGTGTGTGTCTGTCAGTTTGTGTGTGTGTCTGTCAGTGTGTATCTGTCAGCATGTGTATGTGTGTGTCTGTCATTGTGCGTGTGTCATGTCTGTCAGTGTGTGTCTGTCAAATGCATGAGTGGGACACATGGAAAGGTTTGGGGTGGGAAAGATACATGGGCTGTGATGTGCAAGAGACACATAGAGGGACTGGGAGGTTGGAGAGACACATGGGGGATTGTAAAGGCGCTGGGCAGGAATGAGACACATGGAGGGGCAAGGGGGAGAATGAGACATGTGGAGGGGCAAAGGGGAGAATGAGACATGTGGAGGGGCTGGGAAGGAATGAAACACATTGAGGAACGGAGGGGGAATGAGACATGTGGAGGGCCTGGTGGCGGTCATGAGACAATGGAGGGGCTGGCGGGGGATGAGACATGTGGAGGGGCTGTTGGGATGGGGGATTAGACACATGGAGTGGCGCGAAGGAGGATGACATACATTGGGGGAGCCCAATGGAAATTTTCACACCAGGGCCCGGTGGTTTCAAGTTATGCTTTTGACAGGAGTAGTAGCAATACTGTCTCAAAGAAAAAAAACAGATCAATCCTTGTGAATTATATACTGAAAAACTGTCAGATACAGAAAAGTGATATGAAATAGGAGACAGAGAACTGCTTGAGTTTATTTTGTGACATCTGTTTGAAGGGAACTCCAATAACGATCTTAACTGATCATAAAAACCTATTTTATATTGGGGAAGCCAAACAATTATTGGCAAGACCAAACCCAAATGCTTCAATCAAGGATGGATGCTTCAAATCCAGGAATGGATTTAAAAAAAAAAAATTTACTTTTTTCCTGCTGGCAGCATCAAATTAAATAATTAAAACTAAATAAATAATTGAAATGTGGGGGTCAAAAAGATTCCCATATCACTGTAAGGGTGGTTTAAAATCTCCCTATGCAAACCAATGGCTGCTGAGTTGGGAGTTTTAACTACTTAGTAGACATGCACCCATCACCTGCATGCACTGGCCAGCCACCACATAATTAACCCTTGTGCTTCCAAGGGTTTTAACTATTTGCCTACTGCCTGCTAGCGCTGTCAGTGGGCCAATGGTTATTCAGATTACCATTCATTTACAAAAAGGTTAGTGACTGATAATTTATGAGTGTACATCCTGATGCATGCATTTGGTTCACAATTGTATTAATATTGGTGCTCTCTGAATTTTCTGAATCTTTTACTTTGTATGAAATTTAGATGTGAAACCACTGATTGTTTACTGTAGCTGACCAGAACTCTGTAATTTTCAATGTATTTTGTTAATCAGGAAAATATCCACTCTTTCAGTGAATAACCCTGTTAAGTCTGTAAGTCTTGCTAAAAAATGCTATAAAACAGAGTACAACTGTAAGTGTAGGCTCAGGGCATAATTACATTTTACAATAGCAGTCTTTTGAAATGCAGCAGCCTTTGGAAAATAGATGCTAATTGATACCAACTAATTGAATTTACTGAACAAGGCACAATGTCTAATCTCTCATACTCTTTCCCCAAAATATTCTTTCAAATGAAGGTCTAAAAGGGATTGATGAAAAATATAGTTGTATAAAAAAATAAAATCTTTAGTTATATACAAAGTACAGAATGTTTATTTCAAAACTCAGAACATCAACAGTCTAATTGTAATTTTGGGTAACAATTAAAGGCAATCTATGCTCAAAATATCAGAATGAAGAACAAAAACATTCAATTATGTGACATGAATAACTTTCATACATAAATTTAAAAGCTTTATTTTTTGTCATTTGCAAGAAATAATACATATTTTTTATTTTAACTAAGAAACCAGAGTAATGAACTCAATACTAGTTTATATACTGATAAACCACAGCCTACTGTTGTGATATATTAAAGACATTTCCATGTGCCGTGTTAGAGATCATTCTTACAGCTTACCTTTGCTGCAGAATTTTCTTTTTTTTACTATGGGAAAAGGGTGAGTCTTCTATGTCTAAAAGCTAGTAATGGCATAAAAAATATTGCTTTATTAATTATTTATTTCAACAAGCAATCACAACCCTCCTGACTGTGGCAGTAAAAAATCTTATACTGAAATTGTAGTTTTTCTTAGCCTTGCTCTCATTCCGGGAGCAAACCCTGCTAAATATAGTGATACAAATTGCTTGCATCAATACGTGTATGTTTGTAAAACAAATAAATTTGGAGGTTTGTCGCACAGCTCACATAGAAAAGCATGAAGATAGACAAATGTTACTAACAAATGAAAAACCTTGTTTCTACAAGGATAATTTACAAAAGGCTAAATTTCTCTCTATGAAAGTCAGACAAAACAATAGGCCATTTTGTTTCTTATAAAATTAATTTTATTTATTACCAGCTAAATTAAAGTCAAATTGCATTAAACGCAGGAATTATAAATTTGTTTCTGAAATTGCTACTGAACAAAACAATGAACAAGATTAATAACAAATAAAATAAAAAATGCAGGGGTCTGATAAAAGGTGGAAGCCTTCAAATGGAGGCAAAGCAAATATTACAAAAGGAAAACACAGGTTGCGCCAAATCAAAGCAGATATAAGAACATTATACAAAATGGAAAATTCTGAAAAATAATTCAACTGAATGGAGTCCACAATTTTCAGTTTATGATGGCATACCCCTATGATGGCATACCATTTGCAATAGTAGACAACCCAAGGTATTGCAAATGGGGTATGTCCAGTCTTTTTTAGTAGCCATTTGGTCACAAACACTGGCCAAAGTTAGCGTTAGTATTTGTTTGTGTGTGAAAAATGCAAAAAACGCCAATTTTGGCCAGTGTTTGTGACTAAGTGGCTACTAAAAAAGACTGGACATACCCTGTTTGCAATACCTTGGGTTGTCTACTATTGCAAATGGTATGCCATCATAGGGGTAATTTTCATTCTCGGGCTACCATAGGGTCTCAAAGGCACCGTAACCAATCTGGCAAATTTTAATGTGAAAAAAATGAAACGCAAGCCTTATATTTGATGCTGTAACTTTTGAAAACACCATAAAACCTGTACATGAGGGGTACTGTTGTACTCGGGAGACTTCGCTGAACACAAATATTTGTGTTTCAAAACAGTAAAAAGTATCACAGCAATAATATCGTCCGTGTAAGTGCTGTTTGTGCGTGAAAAATGCAAAAACGTCACTTTTACTGGCGATATCATCGTTGTAATACATTTTACTGTTTTGAAACACTAATATTTGTGTTCAGCGAAGTCTCCCGAGTAGAACAGTACCCCCCATGTACAGGTTTTATGGTGTCTTGGAAAGTTATAGGGTTAAATATAGTGCTAGCCAATTAAATTCCCTTTACTTTCGGCATGGGTTGTCATGCAGGTCCCGCTAATTGTAATTAATTAAGATACCTAATTATGTAAAAATATTACATAAATATATATGTAGAATTACTATATGTATATATATACATATGCAAATCTATATGTGTATATCTATATAATTTTTTACAAATATTTTTATTTATATATAGGTATATATATATAGTGATATATACGTATTTATTTCGTTCTACGTGTATTTTGATATAAATATATATATATATATATATTAATATCACAATACAGTTAGAATGAAATAACATACATCTATATATTTTTTAATTAATTTTTTTAAATTATTATTTTAATTTTAAATAAATATATATATAACAATAATTATATATATTTAACCAGTATCAGTCTATGTGTAATTTGATATTAATATATATATATATAATTATATATATATTAATAGTAAAATACACCTAGACGGTGTACGTGTGTGTATGTATATGAGTATATATATACTTAGATCATATATATATAACATATATATATGATCTAAGTATATATATATTTTTTTTTACACTAATACATTTGATTTTCATTTTATTTCCAGCCAGCAGGGGGACCACCTGTAATTATAGGCAGCCCCCCTGCTGGCAATACAGAAGCCAGCTATCCCCGGCCATGTGATTGTGGGGTCCTCGCTAGGACCCCACTCTCACATGGCTGGGGGGCTTCGACGAGGACGGACGTGCCGCGGGGGGCTCCCTGGGAGTCCGCCCCACCGCTATCGCCGGCGTGGGACCGCCGGCGACCGGGTAAGTAGGCAAAAAACAGAGGGCGTACAATTACGCCCGGCGGCATTTAGAGCCGCCTATAATAGGGCGTAATTGTACGCCCTCCGGTCTAAAGGGGTTAAAAACAAGAGGGTATACAAATAGGATACCTGTGAATGTCCAATCACATTTAAAGGAGCTTATGTCTCCAGGTTCAAGTTTTACCAGAATGAGTTTATTATACCGTATATACTCGAGTGTAAGTCGACCCGAATATAAGCAGAGGCCCCTCATTTTCGCACAAAAAACTGGGAAAACTTATTGACTCGAGTATAAGCCATGGGTGGGAAATGCAGCAGCTACTGGTAAATTTCGGAATAAAATTTACAGTGTGTGTGTATAATGAATGCAGTGTGTGTGTTTGTGTAGTCTATGTATATAATGAATGCAGTGTATGTGTGTGTGTTTGTGTAGTGTGTGTATATAATGAATGCAGTGTGTGTGTGGTTGTGTAGTGTGTATATAATGAATGCAGAGTGTGTGCGTTTGTGTGTAGTGTGTGTATATAATGAATGCAGAGTGTGTGTGTGTGTGTTTGTGTGAATGCAGTGTGTGTGTATATAATGAATGCAGTGGTTGTATATAATGCAGAGTGTGTTTTTGTATGAGTGTGTGTGTATATAATGCAGAGTGTATGCATTATATACACACACTCTGCATTATACACTCACACACACACACTCTGCATTATATACACACACACTCTGTGTGTATATAATGCAGAGTGTGTGTGTGTGTGTGAGTGTAAACTGGGTGGGGTGTGTGTGTGTATATAATTCAGTGTGTGTTTGTGTGAATGCAGAGTGTGTGTGTGTAGTGTGTGTGTGTAAACTGGGTGGGGGGATGTCATTTTTATTATTATTTTTTTTTAAATATTATTTTTATATAATTATTTTACTATTTTTTTAATATTATTTAAATTATTTTAAGATATATATTTTTTTTTGTCCCTGTAACATTCCCTGGTGGTCCAGTGGATGGGCTGTGCAGTGTGGTGGGCCGGAGCAAGCTCTTACTTACCTTTGTAGCTGCTCCGGTCAGCTCCCTGTCAGCTCTGTGCAGCTCCCCTGTTCAGCTCACAGTGTAAGTCTCGTGGTCTGCGTGCCGTGCGGAGCATTGACACGGTAACCCGTGGCAACGCTCTGACGGCCGCAGGTGTCGCAAGACTTATACTGTGGAGCTGGACTGGGGAGCTGCACGAAGCTGACAGGAAGCTGACCGGAGCTGCTACAAAGGTAAGTAAGAGCTCATGGCCAGCCCCCAACAGGACAGCCGGGCTTGTAATGAGACCTTGACTCGAGTATAAGCCGAGTGGGGCTTTTTCAGCACAAAAAATGTGCTGAAAAACTCGGCTTATACACGGGTATATACGGTAATTAATTTATTAAAAACATATTTGATTATAAAGTATTTAATAGTATTTAAAAACATGGACTAGGTAGACTAGGTAGCAAATTAGTTTAACAAAGAATCACATTTTTGCCTCATTCCATTTTAAAAATGGATTCCTTTCAGTCTGTGTTTGCTGTATACAACAGCTTTGAAACACAACTTAGGAAAAGATGCAAAGCCAGTGAACCACTCATGGACAGCTGTTTCATTGTTAGTGCAAATCAAAGCTGTTGTATACAGCAAACACAGACTCAAAGGAATCCATGTTTAAAATTTGATTCTTTATTAAGCTAATTTGCATATGCCCACCGAGAATCCTTTGTGGTAGTAACATCACTGCAAATTTGTGATTTCTGTGGGAAAAGCAAGTGTTATGGTTTGAGTGGTGTGCAGATTTTTGTTTAACATTGTATGAACTATATACAATGTTACAATATATACAATACATATATATATATATATATATATATATATATATATATATATATATATATATATATGGGAAGGGCCAAAGAAAGGTACCCTTGAATTCAGCCCCTGCTCCCAAACCTTAGTTACAGAATCAGAGGGTACCTAATATTTGGAATTTAGGTATACATTAGTCCTCATGCTTTAAAAAAAAAACAATTCTCCATGTAGAGTGCCAGAGTAGTGTCTTCTCTCAGCACAGTTTATGCTTAAATGTATTTGCCTTCCAAAACTCCATGATCTTGAATGTTTTATCTTATACCCCTCATCGGAAAATGGTTTCAACTAGAGGTGAATTTAACAGCTCAAATTGTGAAAATCATGATGATGGACTTCTTTTAATATCTATACAGTGAAGGTTAGTCAATGAAGGAGATCCTGATTGCTCTGGTGGAGAAATATATCACTGTAGAGGATGCTTTACAGCCAGCAGAACAACCCCACAATATGAAGACAAAGAGTTCCACAAGAACTTTTAGGACTGTTCAGGGTAAAAGGGGAGTTAGAAATCATTGGGTTTATATCCAAGACATCAGTGGAAGAACCGTTAAGTATAGACCACCTAGAAAAGTCGCTGACTATGTGAAACATTGTTTTGAGTGTAATCAGGTTGGTTATATAGTCAGATAATGTGCACTTAAAGAGGAACCTATCCAGCAATGGGACCTGATGGAATGGGACCTGATGGAATACACCCAAGGCTATTAAAAGGGCTTAGTGGTGTACTATCAAAACCATTAACATATTTATTTAACCAATCATTGTTAACAGGAGTAGTCCCAGAAGATTGGAAGCTAGAGAATGTTGTGCCCATTCACAAGAAAGGTAATAGGGAGGAGTCGGGCAACTATAGGCCAGTAAGCCTTACTTCAGAAGTGGGGAAAGTAATGGAAACCATGTTAAAGGATAGAATTGTTAAACATCTAAACACACATGGATTTCAAGATCAGAGACAACATGGGTTTACTTCAGGGAGATCATGCCAAACAAATCTTATTGATTTTTTTGATTGGGTAACTAAAATTATAGATCAGGGTGGTGCAGTAGACATTGCTTACCTAGATTTCAGTAAGGCTTTTGACACTGTTGCACATAGAAGGCTTATCAATAAACTGCAATCTTTAAGTTTGGATTCCAATATTGTTGAATGGGTAAGGCAGTGGCTGAGTGACAGGCAACAGAGGGTTGTAGTTAATGGAATATATTCGAAGCTTGGACTTGTCACCAGTGGGGTACCTCAGGGATCTGTACTTGGACCCATTCTCTTTAATATTTTATTAGTGATATTGCAGAAGGTCTTGATGGTAAGGTATGTCTTTTTGCTGATGATACTAAGATATGTAACAGGGTTGATGTTCCAGGAGGGATAAGCCAAATGGCAAATGATTTAGGTAAACTAGAAAAATGGTCAGAATTGTGGCAACTGACATTTAATGTGGATAAGTGCAAGATAATGCATCTTGGAAGTAAACCCCAAGGGCAGAGTACAGAATATTTGATAGAGTCCTAACCTCCACATCTGATGAAAGGGATTTAGAGGTGATTATTTCTGATGACTTAAAGAAATGCAGGCAATGTAATAGAGCAGCAGATAATGCTAGCAGAATGCTTGGTTGTATAGGAAGAGGTATTAGCAGTAGAAAGAGGGAAGTGCTCATGACATTGTACAGAACACTGGTGAGACCTCACTTGGAGTATTGTACACAGTACTGGAGACCGTATCTTCAGAAGGATATTGATACCTTAGAGAGGGTTCAGAGAAGGGCTACTAAACTGGTTCATGGATTGCGGGATAAAACTTACCAGGAAAGGTTAAAGGATCTTAACATGTATAGCTTGGAGGAAAGACGAGACAGGGGGGATAATGATAGAAACATTTAAATACATAAAGGGAATCAGCACAGTAAAGGAGGAGACTATATTTAAAAGAAGAAAAACTACCACAACAAGAGGACATAGTCTTAAATTAGAGGGACAAAGGTTTAAAAATAATATCAGGAAGTATTACTTTACTGAGAGGGTAGTGGATGCATGGAATAGCCTTCCAGCTGAAGTGGTAGAGGTTAACACAGTAAAGGAGTTTAAGCATGCATGGGATAGGCATAAGGCTATCCTAACTATAAGATAAGGCCAGGGACTAACGAAAGTATTTAGAAAATTGGGCAGACTAGATGGGCCGAATGGTTCTTATCTGCCATCACATTCTATGTTTCTATGTTACCACATGTGGTGAAATAACAGGGGGACACAATTCTGCTAATGATTGTGATTCTTCCTAGTTTTGTGTGAATGTGAATAGTAGATGGTCTAAACCACTGATTTGGAAGTATTGTCAACTTGGTGTCAAAATCTGTAGTAGTTTGGTTATGGATTTTTAACATAATAGGAATGTGTTTACTTAGACATACAAATAAAATCAGTATTAAAACTCAATGTGGTACTTTAATATATTGATTGGGTGTAGTACTGTAGTTAGCCCATGAGGTGGCAACAGGGACAGATTTGTCAAAATTTCTTGAATTATAGGCATTGTCAGAAAAGTCAGGTCAGTAATAAACAGAAAATGAAAAAAAAATATTATTATGTGTTTCTTTTTCTGAAATTGACTTGACTTTTAATGTTTTGAAAAATGAAGATATACAGTGCAGTGTTAGTAGGGGACCAACTAGTAGAAAATTGTGTTAGCTGAGCAAAGTACTTCCAGAGAAAGATGATTGTTGAATCTGGTGATTAGCCCTTGTAATTTAAAGAGAGCCCAATGGGGATAATTCCACTTCAGCTGAAGCACAAAAATATTATTAAGGTTATAAAAATTTTTGCTACACAGCTGGAAAATCCATTGTCGTCTCCTTATTTTGAAGTAATCAATGATCTAATATATATTTTGTAGAAAATAAGTGTCTTAGATACTGTTGAAGAATTATTTGTACCATGGATTTTTCTGTCTGTGTGTTTTGATATTTTAATATTTTGATGAAATATTTTTTCAAGTTTATTCAATAATATTAAGTTATTTGAAAAGCTTACCCAACAATAATCAATCAAGACCTAATGCCTTGATTTTATAAGCTTTCAAAATTATTAAATACTGTTAAAAAAAAAACGTTACAAATTATTTATCTGCAGAAGTCACCATTAAGGTATATCGAAATTTTTGTAGGTAAATAATTTCAAAAGTTTTTCTAACAGTATTGAATCATTTGTAAAGCTTATTAAAGCAAGGCCTAAAATTATAGAAACATAGAAACATAGAATGTGACGGCAGATAAGAACCATTCGGCCCATCTAGTCTGCCCAATTATCTAAATACTTTCATTAGTCCCTAGCCTTATCTTATAGTTAGCATAGCCTTATGCCTATCCCACGCATGCTTAAACTCCTTTACTGTGTTAACCTCTACCACTTCAGCTGGAAGGCTATTCCATGCATCCACTACCCTCTCAAAAATATTTTTCCATGCATCCACTACCCCCCCAAAAATAATATTTGGATTTAATATTATAAAACGTGGGAGCTGAGAAAACTAAAGGTTTCATTGACCATGATTTTTCACTACTATAAATGTATTGATGTTCATATCGTAAGTATCAGCTCCTTGTAAAATAATTAAATTAATTGGCAATAATTGGCAATGACTTAGCAGAACATCTAGAGAAATCACGTAGGGGCAACAGTATATACTTGTCATTATTCTGGATTATGTGACTTGACATCTAGAAGCTTGCCATCTAGAACCAACGCAACAGTTTTGCAAAGGAGATTATGAATGGGTGGATATACCTAAGGAAAGATTGACAGACTAGTCAATATCATTCACAGGTGACATAACAATTGTGCAGACCTCTCCATGTAAAATATATGAAAATCTCTGTTTATTAAACTGATGGTTTAGTGAAGAGGTTAGGACGTAAATTAATAGTAATAAGAAGAATAGAGAAATACTTCAACATCTACAGAAATCTCTCTGACAGATGCAGGCATTCCACAGCCAGGTCCAATTGGCTCTGAATCAGGTGCGCAAGGTCTTTACCTACTATTAGCTGTTTACACATCTCATACTGTACTTCACCAGCAGCCACTTTGTGTTTTTTTTTTTATATCTCCCATTGAGCTAATACGGACAAAAACTGAAGATGGGGAAACAAAGTAGCTACTATATATAAACATGAGTGCAAAAGCGTACAGCCACCCTACAGAAGTGTACCTCACAAACACTTCAAAATAGAATTTGGTTCTAAACTTCAAAATAGAACATTAGTTCTAAAGACTGAAGAGGGCCTGTGTCCCCTTAGAACACAACCGCTCGTGAGATCTGAGCCTGTCCTTATTTGTTGCTACCCCATGTAATTGCATATTGATCATACTTATATTCAAATTGGAATATCTAATATACTACACAATATTGTGTTTTTCTTATTTATCTAGCATATTGCTGTATATCCATTGCGTAAGTGACGTTTTATAGCGCTCGACTACTATTACTGGTGGTAAATGGTTTTCACTCAGTTTATCTATATTCACATATTCAGTAGCATGTGTTGTGAAGGAGATACTCACACTTTGTGGGAGCTGCCAATTTTCAATATTTGAGAAAATTAAGCGCCTTTACACAGATCATTTTTTAGTTTTTATTTCAACCCTCCATCTATTTCCCCTTGCAACCATCTCATGGTCTACATTTTAATTTGCCCTTTTAAACATCTCAAAAGCCTACTTCCTCACCATTCATAACCCCATTTCATTTCTCCTTTTTACATCTCATACCTTCCATACCTTCTCCCCTTTAAGTTGCACACTGGGTGGGTATAGCAGAGATCCTCTCGGTCTCCATATGCTGTTGTCACTGTGAAGCCCCTTTAATGAAAGAGACAGGTATGTGACAACCTCACAATCTCCATCAGTTGGCATTTCAAATAGTATGCATCCTTAAGGACAAGTCACAGGCTGAACCTGTGGTGAGAAGAGCATAGATAGCTGCCTCCATACAATGGTCACATCTGCTGCTATCACACAATGGGGGATATTTTACAAATTTGATAATTTAATAAATTGCAGCACAGTCCTGCCGAATGCCGGACAAATGGCAACCCTAACAGATATAGTGCACACAAAAAGAACAGCACATGGTCAACACAGCAGTGTATTTTCAAAGTTATGCAAACTCTCAGTATGTCCATCACAGGTTTTCACAAACCAGATTAGGCCACAATGCATAAAAATGTACTGGTGGTTAAAACTGTCTCAGCTTTGCCATGTCTTTTTTAGCAAATCAAACATTGATAATAATGAGACAATACAATATGCATAAAGTAGAGTGGCACTAGCTAAAATTCCCACCCATAGTGTCTCCGACCAGGGAGGACCAATCCCAATTTATCACTAATCATGAAGAAATTAGTGGCAAAATTAAGTGTGATCACCTTGCCACACACAAATATATACAAATGCTGGCTGCCTATACATGCTAGCTCTTTATATTGTTTCTTATTGCTAACCTGAATGTTATGTCCTTAATTCATAATTTTCCATAAAAATGTCTCAATAGTTTATGGATTTTAAGCATGATGTTAATAATAATAATTCTGATTATTTATAGTTAGAATCCATAATAATAATGGTAATAATAATGATATAATAAGAATATCTGTCATGCTTATGTGTATCTTAATATATAAAAGTTATTGTTCAGATCTAAGATAATCCTACAATATTTTTGTGTATGTTAGAATACTTAACAGTAGGGGTCGTGAGATATTCACATTCACTCAGAAAGTTTCCAAATGACATAAACAGATATAAAGTAAAACAAAATCCAAAGTAATACAGGCTGTGATTGAGGTTAGTCAACAATGCAACTGGCAAAAACATGTTTTCTAGAACACTCATACAAACTATAAAATATTCCAATTTTCTGCCCACATATTTTGCCATTCCAGAACAATACATCATCTCTCTGTTCCCTTAAATCTCACACATGCTTTCCATGTAAATGTTGTTTTACAAAATGGCAATTAAAAAGCAAAATCAAATAAAACCTGGATTTGTTATTGTTTCCCTAATGTTATAATTAATATGCCCCTTACTTTAGCTCAATGAGTGGGTTTCTGCTTTTTACACATTGCAGAAAGGTCAATACAACCTTTCCATCTAAACATGTGGTTTTTGATATATTTTATATTATTCAGAGTATAAATTGATTGTTGGCTCCCATATTAGACATACTACAACAAGCTTGTCATTTAATTATTAATCACCAGAAGGTAACCATATGTTATTTATTTATTACTCTTTTATAAAGTGCCAAACATATTCCGCAGGGCTGTACAATTGGGAAAAAGACAATACAATAAGAACGGACCGATACAACAGGTAGAGAGCTCTGCCTACGAGCTTACAATCTAAAGGTAAACTGTAGAGGTGAGACAAAAGATAGCAGAGGAATTTGTATGAGATGGGATAGAGAGTTAATGGTATAACTGCAGCAGCTGATAGCATGTGAAGGTAATAAGGAGGTGATTGGCTCTGGTTCCAAACAGCTAGAAAAGCCTGCTATAAAGGAACCAGGGTGGGATGGAGGAGGGGCGGGTGGGTTGAGCAGAGTAAAATTAAATGGGGGTGCAGTCACTCAAAGGTCAAAGGTCCAGTCACTCCAGGGAATTGATTAGGCAACATTTAATGAAACCCAACAGTCGGCAATGTTTTGACCTAAATGGTCTTTTTTCAAGCTAACACACAAGAATAAATGTACAATATATATGCAAAATATTGATAAAACATTTAGTGCATTTGTAGCATGTGTGGGAGAACAAAACTTTAAACACAGGAAAATAGAAAGAATAATAATGAATAACAAATAAAAAGTAATAATAATATTCCTAGCATCATTGATTGGATGTTTTGGTCTCCCACACAGATGCTACACATCCATTTTGAGTGAGTACTGATTTTGTATGATCACATGTTTGTTTTTTGCACTAATTGTTGTATCAATCTTTTGACTACATATTTTGTCTTGTGTGTGTTAGCTTGAAAAAGACCATTTAGGTCAAAACTGTTGGGTTTCATTAAACTTTGCCTCATCAATTCCCTGGAGTTCATGGACCTTTTTTCTTATATCTACTGGTAATTGGGACCTGGTACTTGTTCTTGGTTTGGTTGCTCCCAGGATTGATAATAATGAGATAATACAATATGCATAAAGTAGAGTGGTACTAGCTAAAATTCCCATCCATAGTGTCTCCGACCAGGGAGGACCAATCCCAATTTATCAATAATCATGAAGAAATTTGAACTGACACTTATAGATTATGTTTAGGCAGATTTAATTGGAAAACCACACAACATGTGGAAGCCGAAACGTATGGTTTTCCAATAAAATCTGCCTAAACACAATCTGCCTGATTCTGACAATGTGCCTGGTCCAACATTCTTCAACTTTAATGAGACAATAAGCCATTTTTCTGTGTTATCATATTTGTTCAGATCACAATGGATGATATTCCCTTCATAGATAAAAGTACATATTTTAACAGATCAATTAACACAATGTTTCATATTAATAATGACATAGTTAATAATTTACTGTTAAGCCAATAATGCTATTAAGTTAACAATTACAGAGGATATAGTCTAAGTTGGCTAAAATATCACTGTCAACATGATAATGGTGTTTAACCTGATAAGATTGTTTTACCTGGTAAAGTATACGTTTCCATAGTTACTGATTTAGATTGCTCTGCTCACTCTAAGACAGCTGCTTATTTTGCTACCTCTTTTCTTTGAGTGTTTTCCTTCATTTGCCTCCCCCATCACCTTCCTTTTTTTAAGCTTGTATATATGTTTTTTTTTTTCTTTACAAAACCTTGATTGTTTCCCCCCTCTCATTACTTTCCCTGCTCTTTAGTTATACATTAGCTACTGATATATTGTTTGGTCACTATTGACTAAATGTTTCTTTGCAATATGGCAATTTAGTTTCAAATGAGTGCAGGGAAATTACCCATCAAGTACCCATCTTTTGAAATGTATCTCATCGAGAATAGTGGATATACTCAATCATGAACACACAATATAGGATGGTTGAATGAGTTTCAGAAAGACAATTGGGGTTTACAAACAATATTGTTGCTCAACATTATTAACCTATTCAGGGTTATATAATCAGCAAAATTGTTACTTGATTTCACACAGTGTAAAATGAATATACTTGGATTATTTAGGTGGATTTTGTTTGTTTTTCTCCTTTTTTCTAATTTTCTTTCTTTTTTTTAAAAAATATTTTGTTACAGTATACAAAAAAATAAATTTTAAAGCTACACAAAATTAATAGTTGGTTATATTCTGCAAATTAAAGAATGTTCTCAGTCTTTAAACACAGTGATATGTAACCCTATTGGCTACACGCGTAAAAAACAAAAACATTAGTAGTAAAATAGTAATGCCATTGATTTCAATATTTTATTTAATTTAACCAGATAATATACTTTAAATAAGTCTAGTGTGTGTATATAATTTTAGTTGTATTCCAGTTATCATTCTGCAGTGAACACAATTAGTCAGAGATTGTTACTTTAATGTCAATGTTTTAGCTGTGCAGATTGATTCAGTGACTTGAATTGATTCAGTGAATCGATTTATGTAAATTTGGTTTTCTGGTTTCAGCAACTAGTGAAAGTAACTGCTTGTTTTTATTTATTTCATGTTAGTATTATTATTATTATTATTGCCATTTATATAGTGCCAACAGATTCTGTAGCACTTGACAATATTATGAGAGGGGGGATTTAACTATAAATAGGACTATTACAAGAAAACTTACAGGAACGATAGGTTGAAGAGGACCATGCTCAAACGAGCTTACAGTCTATAGGAGGTGGGGTATAAAACACATTAGGACAGGAAATAGCAATCAAATAAGGTGAGAGTGAAGCAGAGCTGGAGGAGAGAGTAGAGTGCTGCCCTTTAGGAGTGAGCAAGACACAGGTATGTGAGGTAGAGGTTAGTCTGGGAGGTCATAAGCTTTCCTAAAGAGAGGGGTTATAAGGCACTTCTTAAATGATTTAAGGCTAGGGGATAGTCTGATGGCAGTAGGCAGGCTATTCCATAAGAAGGAAGATGCCCGCGAGAAGTCCTGCAAGCGTGAGTTGGCCGTACGGGTGCGAGCAGCGGACAGGAGAAGGTCACAGGCAGAGCGGAGAGACCGAGAAGGGGCATACCTATGGATCTGTGAAGAGATATAAGAGGGGCTAGAATTGTTCAGTGCTTTATAGGTATGGGTTAGCACTTTGAATTGACTCCTATAGGATACAGGAAGCCAATGTAAGGACTGACAGAGGGGTGAGGTGTGAGAGTACTGACTGGAGAGGAAAATCAGTCTGGCGGCAGCATTTATTACAGACTGTAGTGGGGCAATAGGGCTTTTGGGAAGACCAATTAGGAGAGGGTTACAATAATCCATGCTGGAAATTAATTACTAGAGTATGGACAAGCTTCTTGGTAGCATCTTGCATAAGAAAGGGGCAGATTTGGGTTATGTTTTTAAGATGGAATCTACAGGATTTGGCAACATACTGTATGTGAGGCTCAAAGATGAGGCCAGAATCAAGTGTGATGCTAAGACAGCGCACTTGCAAAGATGGACTGATGTAGATACAACTAACTTGAAGGGAGAGCGGAAGAGGAGGATCAGTACTAGGAGGAGGAAAGACAAGGAGCTCAGTTTTAGAGAGATTGTGTTTCAGAAAGCGGCAGGACATCCAGTAAGAGAAGGAAGAAAGGCAAGCAGTGACACATTGCAGGATGGCAGGGGAGAGGTCCGGGGAGGAGAGATATATCTGGTAGTACAGGTGGTAGTGGAATCCAAATGAGGTAATAAGTTTGCCAAGAGAGGCAGTAAAAAGATAAACTAGAAGAGGACAAAGAACAGAGCCTTGGGTGACTACAACCGAGACAGGACGAGGTGAAGAGGTATCATTAGAAACGGAGACACTGGCTGAGTGTTAGGAGAGATGAGAGGAAAACCACGAGAGGACAGAGTCACAGAGACCAAGTGATTGAAGAGTTTGATGAAGGAGAGCATGATCAATGGTGTCAAAGGCAGCAGAGAGGTCAAGAATAATTAGTATGGAGTAGTGGCCCGTGGATTTAGCTGTGATTAGGTCATTAGTAATTTCGATAAGAGCAGTCTCAGTACAGTGGAGAGTGCAGAAGCCAGATTGAAGAGGGTCAATGAGGGAGTTGGAATTGAGAAAGTGAGACATACGGGTAAAGACAAGCCTTTCCAGAAGCTTTGAGAAAAAAGGGAGCAGGGATATGAGACAATAGTTAGAGAGGGAGTATGGCTCAAGAGATGTTTTTGTATCAGGATAGTTACTACACTGGCATATTTAAGGTCAGCAGGTACAACACCAGAAGAGAGAGAGCAGTTGAAGATGTGTGTTAAGGGAAGCATAAGATAGGGGTAGAGAGATCAGATAAGGTGAGATGGGACAGGATCGAGCGGGCAAGTGGTGGAGCGAGAGGAAAGGAGAAGCACAGCCACCTCTTGTTCAGTATACTGGGAGAAAGTCTGAAGGGTAGGAAAGGCATGATCAACATATGGCTGAGAAAGATAACGGCAAGGTGGGAGAATTATTTCCTTAGCTGTTCAATCTTGTCGGTAAAGTAGCATGCAAAGCTATCGCCTATACGGTTAGTTTGGGGGGTGGCCACAGCAGGGAGAAGAAGAGAGTTAAAAGTGTCGAAGAGACGCCTGGTATTGGGCAGCATGAACTAATGAGAGTGGAAAGGTATGACTGTTTGGCATGGGCAAGGGCTGTGCTGTATGAACACAATATGAATCTATAATGGAGATAGTCTGCCTGGGTGCGAGACTTCCTCCAGGAGCGTTCAGCACAACGGGAGCATCTTTGCAGGTAGCATGTTGATTTAGTATGCCACGGTTGGGGGCGTGTCCTCCTCGAGGTGCATGTTTGGAGTAGGCAGAGGTGAGGGTAGTGTTATATGTGGAGATGGCAGGTGACGGACAGGAGAGGGAAGGGATGGATAGCAGTTGTGAATCAATATCAGCTGACAGCTGCTGGAGGTCAATATAATTAAGGTTCATCCTGGGTTGAAGGGGGTTAGGCTGAGGTTGTTAGGTGAGAGGGTACTTGAGAGCAAACAATAATAGGACTGCTTTAATTGTGTACTATCGGCAGTTTCATTTTAAATAGTATCCTAGATAAAATTTTAATTAGTCATTTAACATTTTAGTCCTTTTTTTTTAGTCTCTGTTTGTTTAATTTCAGTGTGCTCTTGGCAGATCGCACTGTAAAGTTTTGTACGGTCGCAAAAGGTGGTGCAGAGTGTTTCCGCAGATTACCATGGCAACTTTCCAAAATGCAATAATTCCAGTGCTCACGAGAACAGGGACCCCAGCCTGCACCCGGCAGATGTGCAGGTCTCCAGACACCACCAGACCACCAATGCTTTCAATGTCCCCCCACCCTGCCCAAAGGTAAAGAATAAGGGAGGGGAAATAAAACGTATCAAGAATTATTTAAAAAAAAGCAAAGGTATTTATACATATTTAGTTATTCAATTGCTCCCCTCTCATTGCTCCACCACATAATACAGGCCCCAACACAGTAACACATACTGCACCCCTCAAAAACACTAGATCCTCACTATACACAGAATATCCCTGACACACACATTACATCCCTGACACACACACAGCACATCCCTGACACATGCAGTACATACTTCTGACACACATGTATGTGACACTTGTGCACTTGATTTTTTTTTAACAATTGTTATGCTTTATTGGTATGCATTATTAATATGTGATCAATGTGATATGTGGTTGATTATCTATATCTTGATATACACTGTGTTAATTGTTGAATTGATTAGCCTGGTGGAAGTATGGCGAACAGCTTCGTCAATGGCTCACTGTATGCCCCTCTATTTATTGGGACCAGATGGACATTGGCCTGTGGCTCTCCATTATGTCTCTTCCGGGTCTCAACAGGGTGGACTTTCATCCTTTCTTGGGGGGGCAGTGGGGGAGTTGTTCCTGCCTAGGCCTTAAAGGAATTGTCAGGTGGCGGAGCTCCTGCTTGAGAGTTTTGAGCAAGGTTTTGGAATCCCCTTTTCTATTCGGCCTCCTACATTTAAGGTCTGGAACCTGCTTTGACGTGGGCAGAGCAGCATTACTTTTAAGATTTATCGCTCAAAGACAGATGTTTTCCAGAGGGGTAAGTATGTGCATTTTGGGGCAGTTCCTGGGTCGATCATTGCCCCATCTTGTTTTTTTTTTCATGAAAATTGTCCAGTTCACTCTGCCTTACCTAGTCCTCGCCTCGTCCGTGACTATGGAAGTTTTCTCTCACATTTTCAGTTTGTTAGGGTTTTCCATTTGGGGCTTGCTGCATTGAGTTTAGATGGCACTGAATTTGGGTGGCACTCCTTTCACATTGCCACAGCGATTGAGGCCTCTCATCTGCATATGCCTGACCAGCAGACCCCAGGTAAGTTACTTGTCAAGCCATGAGCAAATGGAACAACTATAAATACTTTACTACTTACATGGGTGGGGTGTCAGTTAGGGCACTTTGCTTGGCACCATAACTACTACAGGATTTATTCATTATGCAATCACACAAGTCAATTACAAAAAATAATGTAGTGTAATGCTATACAATACGTAACATAGCACTTAAGAATACTCTAAGTACCTAAACCACTGCAGCGTAGCTAGTGGTATAGTGCTAGGTGAGAGTCCCATGGTGTCGAAGATCTGTAGTAAAAAACAATGGCACCTTATTTATTCTTACAAAACTAACACGGTTCCTAAACAAACTTTATTTGGTAAAGTATAATGTTCCCTTTGTTACACTGGAAATCTCAGTAAGATGAGTTGAAGGAATGGTCAGATCTTTTTGCTTGTTGTCAGTAGAGAATTTAATACATGTACTCATGTTAAAAATATGCTTAAACTCCCATTTGCTTTAGTGAGAACATTGCTGATATAACATAGTTCAGGAACATAAACAGCACCACATCTGTACTGGATGTCTTTAGGGAATTACAGCAAAGAAAGCATACTATTCTCTTGCCTGCACTTTTGACATGTTACATACCATATGTGCACACATACGATTATGGAAACATCACACATCTGTTGAAACTTCATGTGCAGAAAGATATGCAAAATTGATTTCTAACACCAAGATGTTTTTCATTTCTTTAAATAGTTGTTGAATTATTTTTTTTTTAACTAATTTTGGGCAGAAAATTAGGTATTGATATCTTATGTATGTTTAGAGCAGTACTTGATGTTAGATTTGTTCATAAAATAATGACATTTTGTAAACCATAATAATCAGTTATGCGACTCCAGATGCTGTTTTTGGCTCGTATTTACCGAAGGAAGATTTACTATTTCCAATAGGATGTCCAGATACTTTTGGAGCCAGAACATGTACTACAAAGCAAAGAAAATTCAGATCCTCAAGTGACTAACACATTTGTCCAAATTCATCCCATTAAAACAATCCTTTTTAAGTTTTTGCAGCCTAGAGTTAGCTTGAATTACTCCTAGATAGCTCTTGTAAATGGGACCTTAAATTTTATACTCTGGGGCTTGGAACTAATTAAATAGAAAATATAAAAGCTTAGAGCGAGGTCTTTTTATGCTTTAACAACAGGGAAGCGTTCATTTTTAAAAATTGTTTTGGCATAAAGTATTGGAATTAGGCCTAACTGTTCTCATGTGCCTAAAAACAAAAATAAACAAAATTATAGAAAATGCAGAGGTCTTTAACAAGTAGACTTTCTTTTCAGCTCCAAAATGGCAGCCAACCATTTTTTAAAGCTTAATTGTTCAATCATTTCTGCAACATAAATCCACTGATTTTCGTGGTTGCTTTTATGCTAATAAATAAAGATTAGAGATTTAGTTTGGTACACTGAACAAATTAGTATTACAGTTTGTAGTGTTATTTTCTGCTTCATAAAAAGAAAGGATCTGGCATCAATAAATAAATATATTTAAATATTTAAAGTGATAATAAAGTGGACGATTTATGTCTATCTGACTATGTTCTGCAATATACAAACAAAATTAAGATATGTGCATGAAGTCACTGCAGTGGTGGTCCAGTCATGGGCTCCAACAGTCTTATGTGAAAATTCTTATTTGAACTCCACAGTTGTTTATTTTCACCAGTACAGCAAATGTCCTCAGTGTTCACTGAAAAAAAAGCCTGCATGATATCACACTTTACAAAGAAGAAGATTATATTTGGTTTTTGAGGAATAGCTTTTTATGTTTACTCTAGTACTTGTTTTGATAGATTTAAAACATTTTTTTTTAAGAATAAAACAAATTAAAGGCTTCTCAGGTTTAAAAGAGATGGTTGTGTCTCTCTTATTAGATCTCCTATAACCCAGCATAAATTATTTTAAATATTCCTTGTTTGCTGTAGATCCTAAAGGGTTAATCTCACTTGTGCCATTTTTCTAGTGAGGTGTTTTGTCTTACTAATCATAGCATATATGCAAAAGGGGTTCTATTTTAGACCAGGTTTTGCACTGTTTAAATCTGATAGCAAATAGCATTTTTGGTATGATTTTGTAGTGACACCAAATATATACATCACCCAGCACAGCTTGGAGATAGAATACATAACTTATATGAGACATATCTAGTTTTACTAAGGGTCTGAATTAAAAAAGACCAATATGTTCTTCAGCAGATAATTTTATATACTTAGTATGCTTTATTAAAATTTTTTATAATGCATGCCAATAAAATATATTTCTGAAATTGCAGCCATGAATATAATAGCTTGAGTACACTGAAAGAACAAAATACAAGTGATGTGTCAAGACCTGGTACCCGCTTGCTCCTAGACGGTAGATGATGGAAGATTTTACAAGGTTCATTACCAAGTCAGTGGGAAACACTACAGGGTCTTAGTAGCAGGAATATAAACAAGATTAATTAAACAAATTAAATGTATTAATAGGTTGTGCAATAAAATATCTGGTTTCAGGAAGCATGTAGGAGTATAAATAATTACAGGATGTAACAATCTCTTGAAGAGTCGTGCAGATTGTAGATATTACTGTATTTTCTATCAGTGAAGAAAAATGACTTTACAAAAAACTTTAAATAATAAAATAGGATGAGTTATTTTAGGAAACACAGGGGCTTATTAGTGAATATTGAAATGACATGTTCTTGAATGCATTAAGGTCCACCTTTATGAATCACTATGACTTCTCTGGAGACTTTCAGCTTTTCTCTTTATTTAGTGAATATGTCTCAGAAACTGAGGAAATTCATGTTGAGGAGCAATTTTCTGTCAGCTTGTTCTTCGCATAGAATACTCATATTCCATAACACCATTCCTATCGGAGAAAATTTTGGGGCTTATGGAAAGGACATAAAGACTCTTGTACCAAATGGGAATTTTGCGTGCTACAACTCAACCACTTCGGCACCACAGGAGGAGGAGAGGGGTGTGGGTATGCCTTGACAGTGGGGAATGCTATAGTGCTAGGAAAACAAGTTTGTACATTAAGTCAAAGTGTACCCGACTCACGAGACAAACAAAACAGGCAAAGGACAAGCATGTCATTTTGATTTGTGAGTCTGAAATCTTTCTGTGGTGCCAACAAAAGACTTTTTCAGTCATTTAATGTTTACTTTATTCATAGATCAAGTGAGAAGTGAGTAATAGAGGAAAAAAGGAGGTACAGTAAAACAAAAATATATAAAAATATAGATTTTATCAGTTTTTTTCCTATTCTGGTTATTTTTCTTACATGATTTGTGAGCCAAATGGCGGAATGCTTCTATAGGAGTACTGCTATATATACATGTAAGTTTTCAGTTTCTGGAGTACACTGATCAGCCACAACATTAAAACCACCTGTCTAATATTGTGTAGGTCCCCCCCTACTGTTGCCAGAACAGCTCTGATGCATCAATGCATGGACTCCACAAAACCTCTGAACGTGTCTTATGGTAGACACTTTAAGTCTTGCAAGTCGTGAGGTGGGGCCTCAATGAATCGGATTTGATGTTCCAGCACATCCCACAGATGTTGGATTGAGATTTGGGGAATTTGCAGGCCAAGGCAACACCTTGAACTCTTTATGTTCCTCAAACCTTTCCTGAACAATTTTTGCATTGTGGCAGGGTGCATTATACTGCTGAAAGAGGCCACTGCTATCAGGGAACAATATCACCATTAAGGAATGCATCTGATCTGCAAAAATCTTTAAGTAGGTGGTACATGTCAAAGTAACATCCACATAAATGCCAGGACACAAATAACATGTATGGCCTGCCTTCTTACCATAGTGAATCCTGCTGCCATCTCTCCCTCAGGTAAACAACGTACATGAGCTAAACAGTGGTGTACCTACCACGATCGCAGAGGTCGCAGCTGCAACCGGGCCCGTCACTTCAGGGGGCCCGACCACCCTGCCAACCTCTGCGACTGCATGCCTGCCCACAATGTGGTGCAGACGGTACTAATGTGGGGGCCGCACATTGAGGGGCCTGTCAGATGGCCCATGCTCTGAAAAAGTATTTTCAGGAGCCCGGTCGGCACTGCAGCACTTTAAGAGCATGACTGGGCCCCCTCTGATGATGTCAGCTTGGGAGGAAGTGAGCTGTCACTATGTGTATGTGTGTCTGTATGTGTATCTGTCTGTATGTGTGTCTGTATGTGTATTTGTCTGTCTGTATTTGTATATGTATGTGTGTCTATGTATCCACATGTGTGTCATTGTGTGTCTGTGTATCTCTATATGTCTCAATGTAGGAGTATCATTCTGTGTGTCCTTCTGTGTCTCTGTGTATCTGCATGTGTGTATCTATGTGTCTGTTTATCTGTATGTGTGTTAGTTTGGCCCATACACAGCAAACTGCAATGCATTGTGTGTTCTGACATCTTTCTATGACACAGAATTAAGTTTCGCCAGCATTACGTTTTGAGCTACAGTAGCTCTTCTGTTTTATTGGAGCAAATGAGCTAGCTTTCACCCCCCTTTAATGCGTATCGTACTTCAATGAGCATCGGTCGCCCATGACTCTGAAGCCGGTTCACCGGTTGTTCTTCGTTGCACCACTTCTGGTAGGTTCTAACCACTGCATACCAAGAATACCCTACAAGACTTTTTGTTTTGGAAATTCTCTGACCCAGTCATCTAGTCATCACTATATGGCACTTGTGAGAGTTACTCAGATCTCTACTCTTGCTCATTTTTCACGCTTCCAACAGATTATATTCAAGAACTGACTGTCCACTTGTTAATTAATATAATATTATTATGTATATAGTGCCAACAAATTCCACAGTGCTATGTGGACTAACAATCACGTAATTGTATCCAGCTGAGTTGGACACACAGCAACAGAGGAGTTGAGTGCCCTACTCAATGAACTTACATGCTAGAGGGAGTGGAGTAAAGTGGCACAAAAGGTAGGGGTAGAAAAGCAGGTCGGTTGAATAGTATTCACTCAAGAATTAGTGGGTTTTTTATTTGTTTGTTTGCTTTTTAATAACAGTTGTCGTAAAGGAATCAGGGTATGGTTATGCCATTAACATTTTAGTTGATGTGCTTTCCTGAAAATGTGAGTTTTCAATGATTTTTTGGAGACTGGGTGAACTTCTGATGGAGAAGGGAAGGGAGTTGCACATGAACGGTGCAACCTTAGAGAAGTCTTGAAGATGAGCATCAGAGGTAGAAGTACAAACAGAAAATAAACATAGTACTTCGGCAGAACGTAGGGGCCTAGATGTGACATACTTGTGTATTAGTGAGGATAGATAGGTTGGAGCAACATTATGTAAACATTTGTAAGCAATAATCAGAATTTTAAATTGAGCTCAATACCTTAAAGGATGCCAATGCAGGGACTGACAGAGGGGGAGGCGTGGGCCGGTGCGTGCAGACAGGAAGATGAGCCTCGCCACTGCATTCATTATAGACCGTAATGGGCCAAGTTGGGAGCATGTAAGGCCACTAAGAAGCGGATTGCAGTAGTCAAAGCGAGAAAGGATAGTGGCATTGAGCACCACCTTAGCCACCGTCTGGCGTTAAGTAGGCAGATTCATGCTATGTTTTTCAGAAGCAAGAAGCAGGATTTACCAATCGACTTGATGTGAGGGGTGAAGGAAAGGTCAGAGTCAAAGAGAACACACAGGCAGCAAGGCTGCGAGATGGAATTGATGGTAGCGCCGTTAACATATGGGGAGACATAAACAGGAATTGCAACATTTGAGGGAAGAAAGATTAGAAGTTCTATTTTGGACAGGTTGAGTTCAAGGAAGTGATCAGCCATCCAGTTAGAAATAGAAGAGAGGCAGTAAGAGACACAAGTCAAGAGGGGTGGCAAAAGATCAGGAGAGGACAGATAGATTTTAAAAAAAAATTCTTTATTTTTGTTGCACAGTGGAATTACAATACAACAGAATGTTCAAAAATACAACACATGAAAGACATATGACATGAGAGAATAAAGTTTTAAATCTGTGCAATTTTTTTTTTGGGGGGGGCAAATACGCCACCCTAGACAGCCTTAGTGACACTGAAGAGACTTAATTTGTAGCACAGAAAAAACAAAACCAGGACGTGTTTTCATGTAACTCATGCCAATAGAGGACAGAGTAATTAAATTGCCAATGTAGGCGAGTGAAACCAATACTGGATGCCTAGGTTAAGCAGCATGGGATTAAACATGCAGAGAAAATAATGCATATTACAACATGAATCAGTAGCTTTGGAGGCATCATGCAACTGGAGGCCCTTTAATGTGATCAGCCTATCCCCATTACAGGGATGTTACAGTCCCATGTTGCCTGGGTTTTCATGCTAGGAGCCGACAGTGTCAGCTGGAGATCCTGCAGCTGCTGTCTCTCCATCTCAGTCTCTCTGTGTGCCTTTCATGCTGGTTCTGGAAGTTTGTGGCTGCAGTGCTTTTTGCATTCCTCCGTTGTCACGATGCGCCGATGCCGCCTGCTCCGGCTCTGGCGTGTGGGACATATGTGGGGCGCAGGAGGGCGATGGGACTGCTTAGGAGAAGCCTCTTCCAAAAGGCTTCAAAGTCGGCTTCCAGGTGCTGGAGAATTGTGGACTTTTCTCCTCCGGAAGTGAGTATACCAATGGCAACTGCCATCTTAGACATACCTCCAATGGGCTCGTTAATACACACAGCTCCATTGCGTATCTCTATTTGGGCTTGAGTGCTGACAGGGAGGGAATGGTATCACCCTCATTGGTCTAAAGGGGGTAGCGGGGCATCAAGTGCACAGTTGGAGCACGGCCTGGAACGAACTGGAAGACTGGCTGCATCTCTCCCTCACGCTGCCTGCTAGGCAGCACTGGAGCTTGGCTTCTGGAACAGCTTAGAAGACCACTGGATGCACTGCCAGGATGATCAATTTGTTAGTGTAGCTAACAGTATGTTGCATGCAGCAGAATTATATTGGATTTATCAAAAAAATTAGATTTGCTTAGTGTGTTTCGAGGAGCTCTCAGGAGACATGTCCAGTCGTCATGATAGTCAGGCCCCGTCCCCTAGGACAGATATATTTTGATTCATCCGCCAATGATATTGGAAGCCAAAGGAGCTGATGAGTTTACCAAGAGAGGCAGTATAGATTGAGAACAGTAGAAGAACAAGGACTGAACCTTGTGGAACACTCACAGAAAGGGGTTGGGGAGAAGAGGCAGAGCCATAGAAAGAAACACTAAAACAAGTGCTGGGAGAGGTAGAAAGAGCACCAGGAGAAAGACCGAGGGTGAGGAAAAAGCTGCTGATGATCAATCGTGTCAAAGGCAGAAGAAAGGTCAAGGAGAATTAGGATAGAATAATGACCATGAGATTTTGCAGCGATAAGATCATTGGATACTTTGGTCAGAGCTGTTTCCACAGAGTGATGAGCTCATAAACCAGACTGAAGCTGGTCAAGCAGAGAGTTGAAATTAAGGAAGTCTGTCAATATTTCATACATGACTCTCTGAAGGATATTGGATGCAAAAGGCAGTAACGAGACAGGGCGATAGTTGGACGGGGAGTTAGGGTCATGGTTAGGCTTTTTCAGAACTGGGTTACAATTACATTTTTGAAGTGTGATGTAAATATGCCAGAGGAGAGGGAGAGATTGAAAATGTTAGTGAGAGGCAGAGCAAGAGAAGGAGAGAGAGTGCAGATGAGATGTGATGGGATAAAATCAAGGGAACAGGTTGTGGGGCGGGAGGACCGAAAAGAGCAGAAACTTATTTTATTGTAGCAGGTGTGAATAAGCATAGAACAACAGTGGGAGTGGGCTTGGGGATGTATTGGTATGGGAAGGAGATAGATGAGAGATCTCTTCCCTGATTGTAGAAATCTTCTAAGTAAAGTTTGTGGCGGTCAAGTTGATTGGAGAAATAGATGCAGCAGAGTGAAGAGAAGAGTTAAAAGTGTGAAAAAGGCCTTTGAGTTCGCGAGACAGTGTGATTATGAGGGTGTGACGAAGTGCCCTTCGCCACTTGTGCCTGGAGGGGACTACTGGCTAGCCTCCTGCCTTCCAACTATGGCCCATATGCTGATAGCTGTATTTTCCCTTGCAGAAAGGTTTATTTGTGTATTTCTGCCGGGGCGTTCTGGACTTTCAGTGTGGTAGTAGTGATATCCCAGATAGCTATAACATGGAGCCTATTTGTGTAACAAAAGACTATGGAAAAGACTTTGGCTCCATGGCAATTGAACTGTATGTATGTGATCTGAGCGCCATTTCGTAATAATGTGCGCTCAGATCTAAGCTATCTGTGGATATGTTGCATGTATATGTTTTATGTAGTAATTGTAACATTGTGTAATGTTATGTCTTTTTGCAACCATGTGTTCAATGGAGTTTTGCCTCTGTCCTTGGAGATAATTGGATTACTTCTCAATTGTCCCCACAATAGAAGACTCTGTGGAACTGTTTTTGGGCAGAAAAGCCATGCTTAATTTGGTCACAAAGGATTTTCGACTAACTTTTGAACTAATGGAAGGATTTGCATGATTTTTGGTTATGTTTATATTTAAAGTATGCTGATTCTGAATATGTATGCTTTATGTGAATATGATGCATATTTTTAAAGTTACAGTATATGTGTAAAAAGTGTATTTTTCCTGCCTATGATAAATTACATTAACCCATTGTGTTCAGTAATTATATCACAGGCAGAGGGGAGGGATTGTATGTTGGTGCTGGGTGTGTTTTACGGTTTTCCTGTAAATGATTGGTTGTACTGTGTCCCACCCTGTGGGATGTCCCCTTGCATGGGGACTTGCATAAAAGCCAGTGTGTGGTCATTAAAATCAGATCATCTTGTACCTTTCTTGAAGCCTTGGCTCATGTTTGGGGGATTGGAGAACTACACTCTGGGGATTGCTATAATCACTATACTCCCCAGGATATGATCACTAAGCTCTGCTAAAAGCTTGTTCCTGTTTCTGCTCTCTGGGGAAAGAGAGGTTCCCCACTGGAAGCTGGACCCTGGCCTTGGGTCCAGGGTGGGTGGAGACGGTGAGACCTAGGCGCAGCTGCATCGCTGGAAGTGGGGTCTGCAGTGCTGATGGTGTCGGTTGGAGTGCTCAGAGTCCTCAGCGAGCACTAGGCGCATCGATTGGTGGAGGTACTCAGTCGGAGTGCCAGTGTTCCGTCACAGAGGGTATTGAAGTAATTTACTTTTGAAGAGGAAATAGCCAAGCTGTAGGAGAACAGCATAAATTTATAGTGGAGAATATCAGACGCAGAATGAGACTTTCTCCAGCAACATTCAGCAGTTCTGGAACATTGGGTCAGCTTGGTGTGCCAAGGATGTAGTCGGTTGTGCTTGCTGTGCTTAAGTCTAGGAGGTGCCATGATGTCAGGTTGAGAGAATAGAGTGGAATAGTAGAAGGAGGTTGCAGAGCTATGGCAAGGGAGGTTTGAAATAGGTAAAAGAAGTTACAAGGTTGGTGGAGAGACCATGGAGTTTTCTGCAAGATTCAAATTTTTCACTTTCATAAATTACCCTTGTTACACCACCGGGCTGTAACTCAGACAACAGGTCCTGTTATATCCTGGTGGTTTAGCTCATTGAAAGTAATGTTCATTTGTTTAGGTATTTGACAGTAGTGTTCATGTGTCAACTGTAAAATCTGATCAGAAATGAAAGAATGGATGATTTTTCCAATCTCAGTATATTGTTCCATTCAAACTATAAAAAAACATAGAATGTGACGGCAGATAAGAACCATTCGGCCCATCTAGTCTGCCCAATATTTCAAAATATTTTTAATTAGTCCCAGGCCTCATCTTAAGTCTAGGATAGCCTTATGCCTATCCCATGCATGCTTAAACTCCCTCACTGTGTTAACCTCTACCACTTCAGCTGGAAGGCTATTCCATGCATCCACTGACCTTTCAGTAAAGTAATACTTCATGAAATTATTTTTAAACCATTGCCCCTCTAATTTAAGACTATATCGTCTTGTTGTGGTAGTTCTCCTTCTTTTAAATTTAGTCTCCTCCTTTACTGTGTTGATTCTCTTTATGTATTCAAAGGTTTCTATCATATCCCCCCTGTCTCGTCTTTCCACCAAGCTATAAATGTTAAGATCTTTTAACCTTTCCTTGTAAGTTTTATCCTGTAATCCATGAACCAGTTTAGTAGCCCTTCTCTGAACTCTCTCTAAAGTATCAATATCCTTCTGGAGATACGGTCTCCAGTACTGCGTACAATACTCCAAGTGAGGTCTCACCAGTGTTCTGTACAATGGCATGAGCACTTCCCTCGTTCTACTGCTAATACCTCTCCCTATACAACCAAGCATTCTGCTAGCATGTCCTGCTGTTCTATTACATTGTCTTCCTACCTTTAAGTCATCTGAAATAATTACTCCTAAATCCCTATCCTCAGATGTTGAGGTTAGTAGGGTATCAAATATTCTATACTCTGCCCTTGGGTTTTTACGTCCAAGTTGCATTATCTTGCACTTATCCACATTAAATGTCAGTTGCCACAGCTCTGACCATTTTTCTAATTTTTCTAAATCACTTGGCATTTGGCTTATCCCTCCTGGAACATCAACCCTGTTGCAAATTTTAGTATCATCAGCAAAAAGACATACCTTACCATCAAGATCTTCTGCAATATTACTAATAAAAATATTAAAGAGAATAGGTCCAAGTACAGATCCCTGAGGTACCCCACTGGTAACTTGACCTTGCTTTGAATATACTCAGTTGACTACAACCCTCTGTAGCCTGTCACTCAGCCACTGCCTAACTCATTCAACAATATTGGAATCCAAACTTAAAGATTGCAGTTTACTGATGAGCCTTCTATGTGGAACAGTGTCAAAAGCCTTACTGAAATCTAAGTAAGCAATGTCTACTGTATCTGATCTATTATTTTAGTTACCCAATCCAAAAAATCAATTAGATTAGTTTGGCTTGATAAAGGGACACTATATTCACCAGAACAAATGTAGCTTAAAAAGCTGTTTTGGTGTGAATATCATGTCCCTGCAGTCTCACTACTCAATTAGCTGCCATTTAGGAGGTAAATCGCTTTGTTTATGCAGCCCTAGTCACACCTCCCTGCATGTGACTTAAACTGTCTTCCTAAATGCTTCCTGTATAGAGTAATCCAATGTTTACACTTCCTTTATTGCACATTCTGTTTAATTAAGAATGTCTTATCGCCTGCTCTGATAATAGCTTGCTAGACCCTGCAGGATCTTCCTCAATGTCATTAAAGTTCAATTTAAAGAGCATAAGATAACAACTTTTAAAGTTAACATTTGATAGGAAACAAAAGCATTGTTTCATGTGGGCTGTGTCAGTCAAAGGCAGTGGTGGGGTGTGACTATGGCTGCAGCCATAAATCTATTGGTTCCTTAAACTCTGTAGCTATTGGTGATCCCAAGATGACATATGAATTGTTTAGTTGTGTTGTTAATAATACGTGATTATAATTCATTTACCTCATTATCTCAAGTTAGCTCTGTACCTTAAATTGGACAGTGCATATTATAAATATTAAGAAGAGTATCTATCTTGTGTGACTTTGAAATAGATCAGATAAGTTGTGATATTTTCCATTTTGACCTGCTTATGCTCTGACATTTTTTAATATTTTCACTATTTAGCTGTTAAATTTGCAATTACTTGTTACTAAAAGGCTTATAAAATCCACCATTGATGCTTTGCTCATAATATTTTGCAGTGGTGAGAAACTGTAGCAAAATTCAATATAAACTTATTAAAAAGCAAACTTTTCCTTCTAAAATGATAAATGAGAGTTTCAGTAATGGAAGAATTATTTTCTTTGTAAATAAAAAATAATACATTCTTAACATTGCTGCATTTATATTTAGTGGCTACGTTGACATTATGCTGACTTAATTATACATATTTTTCTGCTTCAATTAAGAGCTTTAAAGAAAGGCAGAATTATTTAGCAGGAAAAGTACAATTTAGCATGAAAAATTTATTTATGAAGGAAAGAAGCTAAGTATATAACAAAGGCCAAAAAGCAGAATCACAATTTAAATAGCACAAAACAAATCCTTTTTAGCTCTAGCTATTTTTCTTATAGTTTGTGGGTACAGACTTCCCTGCTTACTAACATTGACAGTTCATTTACATGTGATCCCCTATTATTTAAATTCTTTCTTCCTTCACATATCTCCAAACTTGGTAAAAAAAAAAAAGAAAAAAGAAAACCTGAGTTATGCTTGATAGCAAATTCTCATTGAAAAAGCAAGAAGCAAAAAATCTTAACAAACACATTTCCCTAATGTTGGGTAGCGCTGTATTTAGTGCAAGGCTAACAAGGCATTTGCCTTGGGCAGCACTTTCCAGGGGACGACAAAAAATGCCCCCACCCCCAAGTGCCCTGGCAAATACCTTGTTAGCCTTTAGTTATGGGGACCCAAGAGTTGGTTGGCTGGCCATCCTTGAGCCCCCCAGGGCACCCGGTTTATAGGGAGCGCTGATCTGAGCTCTTCCTGTTCAGCTCCCTCGTGTGAGGGAGCCGGAATATGACATAATTCCCTCGTCAGACATCTCTAAACGGCGCGCAAGGGAGCTGAGAAGTAAAGTCCCAACTCCCTCGCCCCTCACCCACCAACCTCTTGCCTGCCTGCCCTCCATCCTGCACGCCTGCGAGCCCAGCAACCTCACTGGACCCCAGGTAAAAATCCACCCAGCTCTCTCAAAGGTAGGGAGGCTGGGTGGATTTAAAATAATATAAAAGTAAATAACAATTAATTGTAAATGTTGGGGGGAAATGTGTGTGTCTCAGTGCATGTGTGTGTGTGTCAGTTTGTGTCAGTCTGTCAGTGTGTGTGTTTGCCTGTCAGTGAATGTGTTGTTATATCTGCCAGTGTGTCTGAGTGGGTGTATCTGTCAGTGAGTTTGTTTGTCTGTCAATGAATGTGTGTGTGTGTGTGTGTATGTCTGTCTGTCAGTTTATGTGTGTCTGTCGGTGTGTGTGTGAGTGTGTTTGTATGTCAGTGTGTGTGTGTGTATGTCAGTGTGTGTTTGTCAGTGTGTGTGTCAGTGAGTGTGTGTATGTGTGTGTCTGTCTGTCAGTGAATGTGTGTTTATATATTTCAGTGTGTCTGAGTGAGTTTGTCTGTCAGTGAATTTTTGCCAGTGAATACTTGTTTCTGTGAGTGAGTTTGTGTGTGTCTGTGAATGAATGTGTGTGTACATCTGTCAATGTGTTTGTCTGTCAGTGAATGTGTGTGTATGTCTATCAGTGTGTGCCTGTGAGTGTGTGTGTATGTCTGCCAATGTGTGTTTATCAGTGAATGTGTGTCTGTCAGTGAGTGTGTGCATGTCTTTTAGTGCGTGTGTGTGTCAGTGCGTGTCTAAATGATTATGTGTGTCTGTCTGATTGTGTATATCAGTAATTGTGTGTGTCTGTCAGCTTGTGCTGATCAGTGAGTGTGTGTGTCCGTTTTTATGTTAGTCAAAGCGTGTGTGAGTCTTTAACAGGAAGAGGTGTGTCCTTGACAGGAAGGGGTGGGCACAATTAAATTGGGGGTGCCGAATTCCATCTTGCCTAGGGCAGTACAAATTAAAAATGCACCACTGATGTTGGGTAGATGTCAAGGAAAGAATTAGCAAGAGCAAAAATATGAAATATATTATGCATTGTTCAATGGATATATTGCTAAGATATGAAATCTATGGAGGTACTGGTGGTGGTAAGTTTAATTGTGAAATAACAAAATCACTTGCGAAATTGTGTTTTTTTTCATATATATTAATAGGCCCATCCGCACCCATGGGTTGTGGCTGATATACACGAACATGCAGTGGCGTAGCAAGAGGGGGAGGGGTCTGCCCAGGGTGGGACTTTTTGGGGGGAGGCAAGATCCCTGATGATTCCCATACTCATTCCCACCCTTTGAGTGAGACCTGGCAACGATCCTGCTCTGCTTGCCAGGTCTCCTCCGTGCAGTGCAGTGAATGAGGGGAAGAGGCAGAGCAGGAGGCATGGGAAGTGAGGTCACTTCCTTTGCCTCCTGTCCTGCAAGTGAAGTGGAAGAGAACCTGACAGAAACACCTGGTAAGCTCTTCCTTGCACCGCCCCCTACTCACTGCACTCTCACAGCCCCTTCCCTCCACAAATCCCCTCTCCACCTGCCTCTCTGCACATATTCCCTCTCCTCCTGCCTCTCTGACAGTTCCCCTCCCCCCCTGACTCCCTGACAGTCCCCCTCCCTCCCCTGCACAGATGCCTTCCCCCCGCCTCCCCTGCGCAGATCCCCTCCACCCTGCCTCCCTGACAGCCCACCTCCCTGCATGCATCCCCTCTCCTCCACCCTTACCTCTCCTGCACTGATCCCCTCTCTCCCTGCTTCCCCTGCACAGATGTCCGCTCCCCCTGCCTCCCTGACAGTCCTCCTCCCTCCCCTGCACAGATCCCCTCTCCCCCTCACTCAAATACAGTTCCTCTCCCTCCCCTACACAGATCCCCTCTCTCCCTTCACAGCCCCCCTCGCTGTATAGATCCCGCGCCTGCCCTGAATATATCCCCTTTCCCACTGCCTCCCCTGCTCAGATCCCCTCTCCACCTCTCTTCCTGAAAGTCCTCCTCACTCCCCTGCATAGATCCTCTGCCTCCCTGACAGTCCCTCTCCCTCCCCTGCACAGATCCCCTCTCCCCCTGCCTCCCCTACACACATCCCCTCTACTCTTGCCTCCCCTGCACAGATCCCCCCCATCCCCAACTCCTCCCTCCCCTGCACACATCCCCTCTCCCCCTGCCTTCCCTGCAAAGATCCCCTCTCTTCCCTGCACATATCCCCTCTCTCCCTACCTCCCCTGCAACCTTAGTTAGATATATTGAAGCGCTTCAGTAACAATTATTTAAAGGAACACTCTGCCAAATGGGCAACGCCCACAAATAAAAGCACTGTTTAGTAGATATGCCCCTAATAAATTACATGAATTAATTTTTCATTCATTTGGGTGTATATCTTAAAAAAGCTTGAAAAGGTTGTTTTGTTGGGCTAGAGGCATTGAGTGTCTGGTGCAGCCATGGACGTCCGCGACTGCACTGGACATGATGTGGGTCGAGATAGGGGCGGCAAACTCAGGCAGCCCCAGGCGGCAGAAGCTCTAGCTACGCCACTGCTAACATGGGACTAGCATTTACTCCAATTTAGATATTAGCATCTATGGATTTTGCTTAAGATTGGTGCTTTGTAAATTTTGCCTCAGTGTACACATCATTAAAAGAAAATAAAGTTCAAAATTATCAGTCTATAATTTTTAATGGTAGTTATATTGTAACAGTGAGAGACAGAATAACAAAAAAAAATCCAGAAAAACGCATGTCGAAAAAGTTATAAATTGATTTACATGTCAATAAGTGAAATAGGTATTTGACCTCTTTGGCTTAGTACTTGGTGGCAAAACCCTTGTTGGCAATCACAGAGGTCATATGTTTCTTGCAGTTGGCCACCAGGTTTGCACACATCTCGGGAGGGATTTTGTCCCACTCCTTTTTGCAGATCGTCTCCAAGTCATTAAGGTTTTGATGCTAATGTTTGGCAACTCAAACCTTTAGCTCCCTCCACAGATTTTCTATGGGATTAAGGCCTGGAAACTGGCTAGCCCACTCCAAGACCCTAATGTGCTTCTTCTTGAGTCACTCCTTTGTTGCATTGGCTGTGTGTTTTGGGTCATTGTAATGCTGGAATACCCATCCACGACCCATTTTCAATGCCCTGGCTGAGGGAAGGAGCTTCCCACCCAAGATTAGACAGTACATTTGATGTAGTGCAGTTGTCCTGTCCCGTTAGCAGAAAAACACTCCCTATTTCTTGGGATTATAAGCAGCATTCCTCCTCCTCCAAACACTGCAAGTTGAGTTGATGCCAAAGAGCTTGAGTTTGGTCTCATCTGACCACAACACTTTCACCCAGTTCTCCTCTGAATCATTCAGATGTTCATTGGCAAACTTCAGATGGGCCTGTACATGTGCTTTCTTGAGCAGAGTGACCTTGTGGACAATGCAGCATTTCAGTTCTTCACGGCGTAGTGTGTTACCAATTGTTTTCTTGGTGACTGTGGTCCCAGCTGCCTTGAGATCATTAACAAGATCCTCCTGTGTAGTTCTGGGTTGATTCCTCACTGTTCTCATGATCATTGAAACTCCACGAGGTGAGATCTTGCATGGAGTACCAGTGCGAGGGAGCCTGACAGTTATTTTGTGCAAATAATCACACCAACTGTTGTCACCTTGTCACCAAGCTGCTTGGCGATGGTCTTGTAGCCCATTTCCGCCTTGTGTAGGTCAACAATCTTGTCCCTGACATCCTTGAACAGCTCTTTGGTCTTGGCCATAGTGGAGAGTTTGGAATCTGATTGATTGCTTCTGTGGACAGGTGTCTTTTATACAGGTAACAAGCTGAGATTAGGAGCACTCCCTTTAAGAAAGTGTTTATAATCTTAGCTCGTTACCTGTATAAAAGACACCTGGGAGCCAGAACTCTTGCTGATTGGTAGGGGATCAAATACTTATTTCACTCATTGACATGCAAATCAATTTATAATTTTTTTTACTGGATTTTTTTTTGTTATTTTGTCTCTCACTGTTAAAATACACCTACCATTAAAACTATAGAACCTATCATTAAAACTATAGACTGATCATTTCTTTGTAAGTGGACAAACGTTCAAAATCAGCAGGGGATCAAATACATTTTTCCCTCACTGTACCATTTAATTCAGATACACATGGTGTCACATGATGAAGGACCAGGTTTATTGGTGCTTCATTGATTAATAATTGCTGTAATAGTGAATAACTTTGTGTAAGAGTGAAGAATTCAGCAATGTTAGCAACTCTGTACTAAAAAACCCCAGCAAATGTGTGCTTTTTTATATATTTGCTTGAAATCAATTGACAGTTAACATGAAATAGATGAGGATTTGTTTTCATTCAAATATGATTATGCAAAAGGTGAAAGATAGATTCAGTAGGATTAATGAAAGCCAAGGACAAAGCACTTTGCAAAAACATTTGGATATGTTGTAAGAACGGCTCAACATTTGTAGCAGCAACAAAACATGTGGAAGCAGGTACTTTATAATCTCTGCATTCACATTGTGTTTATGTTTCTATTAACATCTGCCGAAGCTTCATGAAATCTAGTTTAATGAGTTCATCATTCTTAAGAGAATACAGAAGTCAAGCTGTCATGATCAGTAATAAGCATGCACTCAGTTCATTCTTCTCTGGCTGTAGTATCATTTTAAAAAAAAGAACTTGAAAAAATATTTTGATACAATTTTGACTATTTATATTACTATATAGGTTGTTTCTTAAGTAGTGATGTCATGATTCTATGTATAGTTGATTCAAGATTTTGTAATTGAGAATTGCCTATTTAACCTTTAAACCTGGGTTATTGCACTGCCCGGCTCATTGAGTCAGGGTGAGGTTTACCTTGCTGTGTGCAACCTCAAGTACTTTGCATCATCAGTTCATATGGGCCAGAGTGACCCACCCGGTTGCCTAGTTTATCCTCAGCTGCAGACCTGACTACTTTCTCACATTATCCTTGTGTTCCATTGTTGGCTGGCTCTCATTCCTAGTTACTCACTTGGATCATCCCATCATGCCTTATAGCCTCTTGGATTCATACCTTGTCCTATGATACCTGTCTAATCTCTCCCAATACCCTTGTGCCTTGTTTCAACAACAATATCAGACCCTAGTGTGCTATTCAAGACCAAGCAGTTGGATCACCCTTCCACTCAATGTAATTTCATCCTTATTTGTTTGCTATAATCACTCATTGCAAAAATCTCTGTTCACTAATGGACTTTGTATCAATTGCCTCTCCATGTTAATCCACTTACTTGCCTTGTATCTATTCATTCTGCCAAGGTATCTTGATGGTAAGATATGTATTTTTGCTGATGATACAAAGATGTGCAACAGGGTTGATGTTCCAGGAGGAATAAGGCAGATGGCTCATGATTTAGGTAAACTATAAAATGGTCAGAGCTGTGGTAACTGACATTTAATGTGGATAAGTGCAAGATAATGCATCTTGGATGTAAAACTCCAAGGGCAGAGTATAGAATATTTGCTACAGTACTAACCTCAACATGTGAGGAAAGGGATTTAGGAGTGATTATTTCAGATGATGTAAGATAGGTAGACAGTGTAATAGAGCAGCAGGAAATGCTAGCAGAATGCTTGGTTGAATAGGGAGAGATATTAGCAGTAGAAAGAGGGAAGTGCTCATGCCATTGTACAGAACACTGCTGAGACCTCACTTGGAGTATTGTAGGCAGTTCTGGAGACCGTATCTTCAGAAGGATATTGAAACTTTAGAGAGTGTTCAGAGAAGGACTACTAAACTGGTTCATGGATTACAAGATAAAAGTTCCAGGAAAGGTTAAAGAAATTTAGCATATATAGCTTGGAGGAAAGACGAGACAGGGGGATATGATAGCTACATATACATAAATATTGGGACTTCGACACAATTCTAATCTTTTTGGCTCTATACACCATCACAATGGATTTGAAATGAAATGAACAAGATGTGCTTTAACTGCAGACTTTCAGCTTTAATTTGAGGATATTTACATCCAAATCTGGTGAACGGTGTAGGAATTACAAATCGGACACTCTACTAAGCAAACACCGCTGAGACCTCCAGACTTCCATATCTTTGGGCTGCAACTACCGAACGAGCCGCCATTCGGTAGAAAGACTCCTACTAACATGGGGATTCACATGAATGCCAGCATAGCCATGGATGGCAAGCCTTTCGGGACTTTTATTCCACGAACAGAGACCGACCTCAAGGCCAAAACTTATGGAACTATTTTACTGTTGCCTGTGCGGTCGGTCAAAACTTTACTTGCCCATAACTCCCGAACCCCTGTTCCGATCTGGGTGATTTTTTTAATATGTCATTCACCCAGATCAGGGCTATCAAGGGATACCATATTTAGGGGTGTATCCTATGTATTTGGGGTACATCTAAGAACTTGGGGAAAAATATGTACATTTTAATTCTGTTAACAGATAAGCTGATGGGAGGAGATGTGTGGGTTGTACCTTGTACTTTATTGGTTAATGTACTAATTATTGTGGGTGGCTCCCTTGCACGGGAGCATTGCATAAAAGCAGGGGTTGTGTGATTAAAAGTTAGTTAAGTTCTGCGCCTGATACTGTGTGTTGTCCAGTTATTGGGAAAGGTAATGGGATATTCTTGGATTATATTGCTGATTGTGCCTGCTACTCTATTGGATTTAATACTTGTTCCTGAGCCATTCTAGGATACCAGCGGAAATAGGCTGTGGGAGACCAGCGTTCCACAACAACTATGAATATTTGTTTATGCCAGTTGGCTTGTGTAATGCCCCTGCTATATACCAATATTTCATACATGATATAGTAAGAGATCTCCTTTAATGATTATGCGATTTACTCTTAATTAATATTCTTTTCTACGCTTCCTCTCTCGAATAACATGATAGGCTTTAAAGACTGTACTTTCTGTGATAACTCCATCTTCTACATCTAAAATTTCTGCCATTAAATATTGCCATTTTTTTGCCTCTAAAAAGCTTTTCAATGATTCCTGGGCTTTTCTACATAGAATGTGTTGATGTTTTATCTTAGAAAGGGATCAATCCCAAAACATGATGTACTTTTCAAATGAAATAATATGCATTTGATGCCTTGAAATAAAATTTAATTACTGCCTCAAACATAAAGGTACCTGACCCAACCTTATCTTTTCCCAAGGAAATAAAGAAACCAATAACATCCATCATGTTTATTTTCTTTTCCTGTAAATTTACTGGTGCTGGAAGGGGTTATCGTGTGGGGAAAATCAGTTTTTGGCTATTAAAGTCTTGTCTATACTTACCATGAAAATTTTGAAATCCTCCAAGTGTCTGTCATCTTATTAAGCTAGATGTGCCATCTTCTCTGAAAGATATAATTTCCATGTAACATTTAGACCACACATTAAGAATAGTAAGGCTTACTCATAGCCTTGCTCTTTAAAACCTACCAGCTAATATAGTAATTGATTCTCCTATCCTTTTTGACAATCATTTCCTTTCGTCAGTTAATTATTTTCAGATTTCATTAGGGCCCTTACACTTCATTTAGGACAACCCCATATACATTATTTACATTTTCTAAATAAAACATTACCTTTACTATAAGGAAGATAAATTGTGTATTCCAAAGAGTTTAAAGTCTGCTATTCTTAAATTGATTCAATGACATGCTAATTTCAAAAGTGTTCAAAGTGATTCTCAGGAAGTCCACTCAAAAGATGTGTATATTGTTTCAACCATTGCCAATCCCTGAAAATCCTAGCGAAGCCATCTCTATGGATTTTATCGTTAAATTACCAATAAGGTAGGATATGGTAGAATGTGATGTAGAAGAATCCTTTAGGTGCCATGTGCTTATGTTCTTATGTTCCTGTCATATTTTTCTCTTTTCATGATCTCAATCCTGACAAACCTTATCATTTGACTCCCTGAGCCTGAGGTAGTCCTTATTGGAGACGGGGGAGGGTTAACCAATGGCTGTTTTTCTTGTTCCGTGATGCTGTGACAGAGAGTATAAATCATTAGTGTGGCATCCAAGATACAGCACAGATATTGTATTATTAATAAAGAAAAGAGAGGTAGCTATATAAAACATACTAAGCTATCATAGGTTATGTTACGACTGTGCCATCTATGAAGAAAAACAAATGTGAGGTAAATAGACTTATGGTCAACAATGAAAAGTGTAAGTTGGGTGGTTGATGGTTCAGGGTTACTCTACACTGCCCAGCATGAGACTTGAGGCCTAAAGGAAGAAGTAGCCTGGTCCTGTTCTCAAGAATGGTGATCAGTCTATGCCCACTAACCAATGCAGCCTTTGAGACTATTTCTCCACATAACTACCCCACCACTCCAGACCCCAGTAAGGTGCAGCGCTGGATTCTCCCAAATCTGAAAGCAATTGATGGTCCAGACAGAGTCTCTGGATCTCATTGTGGGCAGCAGGGTACACGCTACCTGACGGTGTGAGCTGTGCTTGGAAAAACTTCCTTGTTGATTCAGTTTTTTGTAATTACTGAATGCCTCTTTAACCATTGGCACTGGCCTGGTTCTTTGCTCGATTATTGAATCACTCTTACCTTGCCGTGTAAAACCTTAATAACCCCACTGCAATGAATCTTGACTGCACAAAACACTATATGACAACAAAAAAGTTCAAAAGTAAATGTGGAATGGAAATCTATTTTAAAACATGTTTTTATTATTGTGGTATAACATGAAGAATTATGTAGCTAATGTTCTGGTCAGTGCTTTTCCTAAGGTATATGGATTGAAAATTATTAAAACGAGTAAAAGAAAAAATGTAATATCAAAGATGAGAAATATTAAAACGTATATTACGGTTAGGTAGATTTACATGGTGGACTGTTCCAGCCAATAACATTGCACTTGTAAATTCGGGGTTAATTGAAGCATTATCAAACATTTCCAACTTGTATCAACATTTGAACTGAACAAAAAGGGACACTTTAGTTTTAGGCTTGGGAATGGGGGTGATGCCAAGGGAAGGGCTGTTCTGAGAAATTGGGAATTTATTTATGCAACTAAAATGTAATTTAGAAAAATAACAATGTATGTTATTTACACAGACTGATTTTTAAACACATTTATTGTAGTTTAAAGGCACATTACTGTAATATTGTTATGAATCTCTGTTATACTCTCTTAAATACCAACAATTTGGAACTCCACGAAAAGAGAAACATTAGGATAGAACAAAAAGTGACAGAGGGATGTGAGCCCAAAATAGGGTCTGCCCCTCCTAAATTAGGAGTCTTTGGAGATATGCCAACATTGCCATTGATAGTTTCAAACAACTTTTTTTTATTACCACTTATAGTTGTATCCACGCTCACTTTGCCTCCATTTATTCAGATAACTTTAATGAAAAAAACAATAAATACAGTGGCATTTGTGAAGAGAGTGCTCTTTCATTATGTTTCAGACATTTCAGGTCATAGCTGGGTGAGAAAACAAAAGCTGAACACTAGATAAGAGGAAACACACAACCACCAAGTTGCAGGTTAAAGCAGTCAAAAGAAATTTACCACTGAAGGCTACCATGCTACAATGGTCATACGCTGCAAATTATAGCAGCCAAGGATGTGCTACAATGGTCATACGCTGCAAATTATAGCAGCCAAGGATGTGAAAAAGCTTTATGCTATTAATGCAAGGTTAACATACCTCCCAGTGGTCCCTATTTTGGCAAAATTCCCATTGTCCCTCTTTTTTCTTTCCTAATGTCCCTCTTAAATGGAAGGTACATATTATTGGTGTGAACAATGGTAATAGGTCTTTTAACTATAACAAATGTGTTTAGAATTCAGTCTGTGTAAATAAAATATACTGTTGTTCTAAATTGCATGTTATTAGTAAGTCAATAAAAATTTCTCTGAACAGTCCCACCCCTAAAATGTAAGTGTCCCTCTTTTCTAGTTGAAATGTTGGGAGGTATAGTTCAAGCATTAGATTAGCACAACTAGCAAACGCTCATCCTTGCATAAGAAACATAATATATAAAAATGGATTTCTATCTTTTTATGAGTGTCTATCTATCCATATTTGGAACATATGTAGCTTAATTGGAGATATTATCAGAGTTTATTTTCTAAAAATGTGGTGCAACTTTGAAAATATCTGGTTTCCACAGTGATTGCCATTTTATTAGTATTTTAGTTCACTTTTCATAATAGAACACTGATATATTTTCCTTTATGTTTCAGTATACACAACTGTATAGTACTAGAACCTACTAGAATCAGATATGAAATGCATCTCATGGTGTCCACTCAGTATATCCTCCTAAGACCCAGTCCATTTTTTTGTGTCCTCAGTACTCAATATTTTGTTCACAAGCATCTCCTTGTATTGTTTTGAGCTACTCTATCAATGGGCAGACTAGATGAGCAGAATGGCCTGCTATATTGTAAAGAGGACATTCTGGGCTTTCCCTTGATATGTCATGTGATATGTCATGTGATATGTCAAGGCTGGGATGCTGGGAACTTCTTCCTTTTTACATCAAAAATGGATGGCATATTGGAAGACAATTTATTTCTTCGGTTCCCAGGAGAATAATAATGTTGTTAAATTTGGAGTGAATCTGATTAGATTTCTTCACCTTGAATGAATGCTTTTTAATAGTTATTTCTTCTTCTTTTTTTTAACAATAAAGACAAATGCCTCAGGTTATTCTTTATTAGTTGTTTTACAGTCATCATCTGGATCCATATGGAGTGTTTTGACTGCAAATGTATGTTTATTAATCATTTCTTGTCATGCATTATTAAGCCAGTGAGATTCAAAGCTGCAATTAGGAGCACGTCTCTGGAGTTCATTGTTAATATATTTGTAAACAAGCCACAAAAATGTTTTTTGATCATGTGGCATGATGCAATAAATCTCAAAAGCTCTCTTCTGTAACCTCTTATCGAGCTAACACCAACTAGTTATGTGATGTTTACAGATACTCAGCATATTTTCATCTAAAAATAAACAAACATGCACAAACACTAATTTCAAGAGAGTGTGAACGCAATCTGCTTCCCAAAAATGATAATGTGTTCTACTGACCGCTAAGATTGATTATATTAATATTACCTTTTTATAGCTTTTATTCAAATTACTCATAAAGGTTTGTGCACTATTTCTCTCATAAAGGTTTGTGCACTATATACAAATAATAAAAAAGACAAACACAAACACACATGCAGTCCCCACAAACACAACATCACTGACAATCCACATACACATACACAACAACCGTACAACCAGCCACACACATGCACACCACCAAACACACTGTGACATATCCTCCAGAAACACAATTGCCCAAAGAGCCCCCATATGCTGCCCATATTCATCAGTATCATACACAATACCACAAACTTATCAGGAAGATAGACAATATAACAGCCCACATACACACAAACACAAAGCTACAAAGAACTGCGGCACCCATAAATAACACACGCACAATAAAGCAACATACACACCTCAATTAAAAAAATAGAACTGGCACACCAAGGGACTTCAAGATCTTGCTTAAGCACAGTACTGCAAAAAGGTTGCCTACCCCTGCACTAAAGGCTTTTTTACAATCTTGTCACAATTTTTTAGTGGCTAGCTGCATAGTGTTACTGTGCCTGTCACCACTTGTAGCACATAGCAGTTGTTTCTGACTGCCTATGAAATGTCACGTCATGACAGGAAGTTAGCAGCTGCCACTACTGAAAGTTACTAGTCATTACAGCCTGCTGCTAACCAAAAACACCAGCATTTGACCCTGTTAAAGATATTAACAACAACTAGTTTTGCTGACCAGCTTTACTTGCCTGTTGCTATTGGCCACATATGTGCAAATGCTAAGGTGTGTGCCGCTACATGTACCAACCACTCACTATTAGGCAAGTGGTTGATTTGTAGTGGTAGCCATTAGTGATATTGTCTACAAAAATTTAGCAGCAAGGTTGGAAACCTCATGGTAATTTGTTTCCACTACAAGCTACTAGCTGTTAATAGTGACAGTTTATAGGAACTATTTACCGATACGGTTGTAACCAAGCCCTGATTGCCATATTATTAGTTTGAAAAAGATGTGACAATGTCTTTAGGTTTTCATCTCTAATCATTGTGTCGGTCACTCCTCTGCAATTGATAGGATAAAACATCAAATAATTAAAAGTTCCAAGTAGAATATTTAAGATATACTTGCAAAAATAATAATTTCTGCTTTATTTTAGAGGCGTACATAGTTCTGAGTTTGCATCCTAATTTTTATAACTTTACTTAAATCTGTTGCAAAGAAAAAAACTCATGTTCAAACAACATTTCACTAATAATCTAGAGATATGTGGTCATTATATATTCACTGCCCAAAAGACAAATTAATTTCAATTATTCTGCATGAATAAATTCTGCTACTTGCAATCTCATTTCCTTTTCCACGGTTCTGTAAACAAGCGGCTCAGCTCAGATCCTCTGGTGGTATGGGTATGCAAGATACAATATGCCAAGGTTTAAACCACTCTCATACTATAGCCTTAATGAAATACTAATAATGAAGAATTATGACTTTCTACAATGTGTGAGCTTGGCTTGATGCCCACGAGGATTTAAATCATATAGTGAATTGTCTAATTTTTATCAGTCCATAATCCTGTTCATTTCCAAATTGCTATACCCCAATAAAATAAATGTATTTTCATTTGCAAATCAAAAGTTTTCTTTTATTTCAAAAAGTAGTAAAGCTGAAAAAATATTGCATTGAAGTTTACCTTTGAATTTGAGTGTCATCGTCTGGTATAGACTTGTTGTTTGGACCTTAGAATGCAGAGAGCTAATAGAGTAATACTAACAGGGTTTAATGTGGAACCTCTAAATCGGTGTTTCAAATTGGTATTTCTGAAAATCTAGTTCAAACTATTTCCTTCTTATTATCAAGACAACGATTATATCATCATGATGTCATAACCTTGTAGTCAACAAGCTTTAAACTCAAGAAGGGAACATCAAATTGAAGATTTAGAAACAAACAAACAAACAAACTGAAAAAGGCTGTAGATACACAATGAGGGCTAGAAAATAAAATTACCAATTTGCTCTGCGGTTGCTACTATTACTATGGAATGTGGCAAGATAATTGTAAGGCCTCTTGGTTAAGCCTTAAAATATCTTCCGTGTCTAACAGTAATAATAATACAACTAATGGAGGAAATGTATATTCACAAGGTGAAAAGATAGTCACAAGGCCATCAGTTTTAAGTGGACACTTAAAGCATCTTAACCACTATGGTACCCCTCACCAAATAGTCAAACAGTTTTAGAATGATTTCACTTCTTATCCAGGGCCCACCGGGTGCTGTTCTCTATCTCCAATACAGCTATTGAAGAGTTAGAAGCTTAGCTCAGTGAGATAAATGTAGAGAGACATTTTGATACATACATTTGATTCATCACAACTAAAGTATTTAATTGCATGATTTTTTTATTAAAAATATTTTTTACTTCTTGTCTTTTATATACATCTTTCCTATTACGGTTGCAATAAAGGTTTGCTGAGATATTGGGCTTTCCTGTGCTATTATATAACATGATATGCATTGAGTGTTTATATGCTATGGACATGTTCCCAGTTGCTTTGACAAATGTATGGATATCTTTCTGCCCGTACGGGTGGGACCAGTCTGATACGCTTCAGATATGTTCTCTCTGTAATGGCCCAAGTGAGCAAAAATTATTTTGAGATCTTAGCAGGGATTTATTGAAGGGCAAGCTACTGAGTTTCTCTAAGCTTTTGTGAGTTTTCATATTCTTTGTTTTTACATTTTCATTGGCTATTTTGTGCCCATAATATATAGCAGATCTTAGTTATTTAACCTTGAATTGTGCTTCCTTCAAACTAATATTGACACATATATGTCTTAATACATGTTTTCAGCTTCGTGTGTATGCTGTTCAGCCACAACATTATACCATCTGCCTAACATTATGTAGTTCCACCTGGTGCTGCATAAAACAGCTCTAATGCATTGAGGCATGAACTCCTTAAGATTTCTGAATATGTCCTTTGGTATCTGGTACCAATACATTAGCAGTATATCATTTAAGTACTGCATGTTGTGAGGTGGGATCTCCATGGATTTGGTTTGTTGTTCTAGTACATCCCCCAAATGCTCAATTGTACTGAGATCTGGGGAATTTAGAGGCCAAGGCAACACCTTGGACTCTTTGTCATATTCCTCAAGCCATTCCTGAAGAATTTTTGCAGTGTGGCAAGGTGCATTATCCTTCTGAAAGAGGAAACACCATTGCCATGAAAGGGTGTATGTTGTCTGCAACAATCTCTAGGTTGCCAAGAGCATAACACTGTCTCCTCTGACCTATGTTCTTTCCATAGCACATCTTGCTGGCATTTCTTCCCCAAGTAAACACTGCACATACAACCAACCAACTGACCTAAAAGTAAATATGATTAACCATACCAGGCAACTTTTCCATTGCTCCATAGTCCAGTTCTGACATACATGTCCTCATTGAAGGAGCTTTTGGCAGTAGATAGGGGTCACCATGGGCTACACAGTCCCATATTAAATAAACTGTGATGCACCGTGTGTTCTAATACCTTTTGATCATGGCCAGCATTAAGTTTTTTCAGCAATTTGAATTCTCCTGAATTTTTCTGTGTGATCTGACCAGACGTGCTGGCCTTTGCTCCTCCCATACATCTATAAACCTTCGATATCCATTACTCTGATGTCTGTTAACTGGTTGTCCTTCCTTGCACTATGTTTGTTAGATATTTACCAGTGCATACCGGGAACACCACACAAGACTTGTAATGTTGGAGATGCTCTAAGCCAGTCATCTAGGCATCACTATTTGGCCCTAGTCAAAGTCACTCAGATCTTTTTACTTCTCCTTTTTTCCAGCTTCCAAGTTCATGAACCAACTGTTCACCTGCTCACTAATATATTCCACCCCTTAACAGGTGACATTGTAATGATGTAATCATTAAAGTCACTTCACCTGTTAGTGAGTTTAATGCGGTGATTGATCGGTGTATACAATTCTACGATTCTGAAAACAATTCAGACAAACCAAAAGAATGTGAAAATGGGCTAATCAGTTTACTGCAAAATATATACATAATATAAATATTATGTGCATATTTTGTAGTACAGTGACAAGTGCATTATCCTGCCATTTGCTTCACAGATCAAGTAAGAAAAAGAAACTGATAAAGTAAAAAGAGAGGGAGCAGTGGAAAATCTGTATTTATATTTTTTTATATGACATTCTTATTCAATATATTATATATAAATATACAGTTGTTTTACTGCTTCTCCTTTTTCTCAATCTTTTGACTACTTCTCACTTGACCTGTGACTAAAATCAACATTTAGAAAATCATCTCTTGGTGCCATAGGTGGAATTCCAAATCACAAGTCAAAACAAACATGCTCGTCTGTTGCGTGATTTTTATTAGCAATTACAAAGTGCAATAGGTGAAGTGCAGATTAAAAGAAAGAGGGGAAGAATTGCAGCAAGGAAGGAAGAACAGATCCCAACTAGATCTTGATTACATTTGTAGATAGATGCTAATAGGCCAATCACCTGTTATACTGTATTCAGGGCCAGATTAAGAGCCCAGTGGGCCTGGTGCTGACAAATATGAGGGGCCTAATTACAGAATCTTATCGACCAAAAACACTAAAACAGTCATACCTCTCAAGCGTTATGTATCTGGTGGAGATGGTGCCAGAGGGAAACTCATAGGATGCAGCTTATATGAAAACGCAGATTTTCTTAAAATATGCTAATCTCTCTCTAATTAATGCTTTCATCTTTCAAGTAAATCCATTCCCCCTAACAGCAGTGTCCAGTGAAGCAGGAAGTCAATGGGCAGTGTAAAAGGGTGGGCTACTGACACAAATCACGTAACCAGAACTGCCAAAAGGAGCGACAGTGCCCAAAAAGCGGGCATGTCTGCCCAAAGAATTGGAAGGCCAGCCTGGCATCAGTGTCCCTATGTATCACAGTGTCAGTGTCCCCATGTCACTCAGTCCACTAGTCTCCAGGTGTCTGTGTTGTCATTGCTCCCAGTGTCCCCATGTCTCAGTGTGTCCTGTGTCACTAGGATACTCGGGGACACTGAGAGACATGGGGACACAGTGAGACATGGGGACACTGAGACACTTGGGGACACTGGAAGACATGGAGACACAGACACTAGGGACACAGAGACATGGGGACACAGACATTTGGGGACACTAAGATACTAGGGACACTGAGAAACATGGGAACACAGACACTGGGAGACTAGAGGACACTGGGAGACATGGGGAGACTGAGACACTAGGGACACTGGTTGGGAGGCATGGGAACACAGACACTTGGGGACACTGGGAGACTTGGGGACACTGAAATATTTGGGGACATTGGGACACTAGGGATACTGAAAGACATGGGGACACTGATACACTGGCTAGGAGACATGGGGACACTGGGAGACATGGGGACACTGGGAGCTATGGGGACACTGAGAGACATGGGAACACAGACACTGAGAGACTATAGGACACTGGGAGCCATGGGGACACTGAGACACTACGGACACTGGCTGGGAGACATAGGGACACTGTGTCATTAGTGTCTCCATGTCCCAATGTGTCTCTCAATGTCCCTATGTCTCCCAGTGTCCCCTAGTGTCTCAGTGTCCCAATGTCTCCCTGCAGCCTTTCCCCTCATCCCTCACTTCCCTATGCTGTAGGCTGTCTCTGCAGGTTGGGAGCTGCTATATGAACTCTCTGTGCTGTGTAGCTGCTCCCCCGTGGATCAGTGAGTAGAGAGAGGCAGGGAGGGAGATGCTGTAACTTCATATCCCTGCCTCTCTCCACACACACAGTGACCCCTACTGGCCGGCGCTGGTATTGCAGAGTAATCTCTGTTTATACTAAGAAAAATATCTGCATTTGTATTGCCGTTATTACTGCAATACCAGCACGGCCAGGCCTCTAATACCATCTGTGCCAGTAAAATACCAGTCAGGTGGCAAACCTAACAGTAGAGTGTAAAAAAAAAAAAAGTATTTGATCCCTGCTGATTTTGAACATTTGCCCACTGACAAACAAATGATCAGTCTATAATTTCCATGGTAGGTGTATTTTAACAGCTAGAGACAGAATAACAAAAAGCAAATCCAGAAAAGCACATGTCAAAAACTTTATAAATTGATTTGCGTGTCAATGCGTGGAATAAGTATTTTACTCCTTCGACCTAGTAGTTGGTGGCAAAACCCTTGTTGGCAATCACCTTCAGCTCCCTGCATAGATTTTCTATGGGATTAAGGCCTGGAAACACTCCAGGACCTTAATGTGCTTCTTCTTGAGTCACTCCTTTGTTGCCTTGGTTGTGTGTTTTGGGTCATTGTCATTGTCTGGCTGAGGGAAGGATGTTCTCAACCAAGATTTGATGGAACATGGCCCCATCCATCGTCCCATTGATGCGGTGCACTTGTTCTTTCCTTTTAGCATAAAAACACCCCCAAAGCATAATATTTCCACCTCCATGTTTGATGGTGGGGATGGTGTTCTTGGGGTCATAGGCAGCATTCCTCCTTCTCCAAACACGGCAATGCCAGCGAGCTTGATTTTGGTCTCATCTGACCACAACACTTTCTCCCAGTTCTCCTCTGAATCATTCAGATCTTCACTGGCAAACTTCAGACATGTCTGTACATGTGCTTTCTTTAACAGGGGCACCTTGTGGGCCTTGCAAGATTTCACTCCTTCACGGCGCAGTGTGTTACTAATTGTTTACTTGGTGACTATGATCCCAGCTGCCTTGAGATCATTAACAAGATCCTCCCGTGTAGTTCTGGGCTGATTCCTTACATTCTCATGGTCATTGAAACTCTATGAGGTGAGATCGTGCATGGAGCACCAGACCGAGGGAGACTGATAGTTATTTTGATTTTCTACCATTTGCGAATATTCGCACCAACTGTTGTCACCTTGTCACCAAGCTGCTTGGCGATGGTCTTGTAACCCATTCCAGCCTTATGTAGGTCTACAATCTTGTCCCGGACATACTTGGACAGCACTTTGGTCTTGGCCATGGTGGAGAGTTTGGAATCTGATTGATTGCTTCTGTGGACAGGTATCTTTCATACAGGTAACTAGAGCGAGTGCTCCTAATCTCAGCTTGTTGCCTGTATAAAAGACACCTTGGAGCCAGAAATCTTGCTGATTGATAGGGGATCAAATACTTATTTCACTCATTGACATGCAAATCAATTTATAACTTTTTTGATATGCATTTTTATGGATTTATTTTTTGTTATTTTGTCTCTCACTGTTAAAATACACCTACCATTAAAATTATAGACTTATTGTTTCTTTGTCAGTGGGCAAACGTTCAAAATCAGCAGGGGATCAAATACTTTTTTTCCCTCACTGTATATATGCTAAAAAGCTTGTTTTTGGATATATGTGCAAAAAACATTGTAAAAATATATTTACAATGCTAAAAATACTAAACACCTACTTGCAAGCTTGCATTCATACTTAATTCCAAACAACTCATAAATGTGTCAAGTTCGATGTTATACCTCAATAGCCCTGAACATTTATTCCACCGAATTCACTCTTCATTCAAACTTATTGCTGAAACATCCAAATGCAGTAGTTTAACAGTAATTAGGTTTGTATAAAAAGCCCCTAGAAAGAAAAAATGGAATGCATATGCAAAATATTTATTCATAACTTTTAAAACACGTATAAAGAACTCTGTTAAATTATGCCAGCACCAACAGTGACAGTGTGTGGAGTGATATAATTTAAGATATTAGAAATTGAAAGTACTAGCTAACTAGACAAAATGACATATAACTACCTTTTTCAAAATCCCATCTTTTGCTTCATTTTATTTTTACTCTAGAATCTTTTCTCTTTTAAATAATAATAAAAAAAAAAAGACTGTAATTTTTACATATATTACCAACCTACTTCAAAAGAATTCCCGATGTGCTATAATGGTTTAGTTTTCATAATTCACACACATCTAGATTCTTGATTAGCTTGTTTAACAATCTATAACTTATATTAGTTGTTGTGTTTCTTTATTCCATACAAAAAAAAAAATCAATAAAATGTTAATATGCAAACATAATAAAAGCCATCCAGATAGCTAGTTATTACAGTTCGCTGCATTTACAACAGAAACAATCATGCAGTAAAACTATATTTTCAATGAGCATATCATTTTGTATGCAAAATCTTACAGATACATCTAATGATCAGGGAACTCTTATGAAGAACAACTGCTACAGAAAATCATTACACTGTAATTCTGCATTTAGTTCCTCCATATATTTAGGAGTCTTTTTTATCTACTGCAAGGAAAATGTGAGCCAATCAAGTTTAGCTTTTGCTATGCTTGGATGGTCTTGTTAAATAATGGAGATAGTTGGCTCTGGAATATAGGATCTATATGTAAATAGGAACGTAATGTTTTCTTGATGTTACACAAAAACTATGCAACAAAAAAATCTCCCTGACTCCCTGCCTGCCTGCCGGCCTATCTATCTAACCACCAGTAATTTTTAATCAGAAGTAGTCTCATATGTAAAGGGCCGAAGGGGGCAATTGCCTCCCTGCTCCCTTTGATGGCCCTCTGCTGTGTTTTCCCACCTCTACACTGTTGGATATACAGAATTTTTATTTTTAATAGCATTGAACTCTTTACACTTTATTCTTAGCAGGAAACAAACAGCATCACCACGTAGAACTACTGAGAGCATTAATTTGGCCTTCTGCTCAGATAACAAGCCCGTCAAATCTTGTAAACATCTCAACTTTGTATTCTTAAAAAATTATATTTTTATGTTTAATACAACTGGGATTTTACTATCCAAACTATTCCTAACAAGGTAAAATCATAGATTTATTAATATTCATTAATTATTATGTCCGAGCTTTGATAGTAGTAATCGTAATAGATAGATAGTAATCATAAAACACAGCATGCAGATTCACTTTCAACTATTTTGAAAGCAAAATGCAATATTTTTCATTTTATGGATGCTACAAAAAAAACAAAAAAAATCACAAAATATTACCTTGTAGAGTAGCCAGCCATCTGTTAACAAAAATCTGAAATATATATATATTTAAATGAGATTTTATCCATGCAGAAAAAAACATGATAAACTTGAAAGCTAGTTTTGGCGAGTTGTGACATTTTATCTAGTCTATAATATGACTGTCAACAATAACATGATGCAATAGGAAATCTGAGAGTTGTTCAGTAACCCTATGACAGGATACAGCACAAACTTACCAGTATACCACTTCCAGAGAGGACAGGTTATGTTAAAAAAAAAATCCCCCAAAATGTAAAGGAAAAAGCAAAAAAAATGTACATGCCATAACAATCAGACTTTGCAGCATGCATTAGAGTAAATCAGCTCAGGGTATTCAAAATGGGGTCTGTCCAGTCATTTTTAGTAGCACATGCAAAAACAAAATAGACAAAATATAGTGCAAATGGTACAATGTCCATAAGTGAGGTACAGCTCAAATCACTAGGGAGACTCACATGAAGCAGAGCCTGGTAACAATCAGGCTCAATATTCGCCAAAGGTTTGCCTTTGGAACATTTCTTCTCATGAAACAACACCTCAAAAGGCATTAATAATGTAGCTGTCTAAACGACTCCAATATAAACAAACAAGCTGGATGTGCTCACCTGGATAAGAGCCATATAGGTCCTGGCTATAGGTATGTAAGCTTGGTGCCACTTATGGGGTGACACTGACCACAGCTGTATACCAGAGTAGGAAGGCTAAAATATACTATGGAGCTTTAACCCCTTAAGGATGGCGGGCATTCTATGCCGTCCTTTTTGGGGTGGTCCTAAACGCCGTTGGATGACATAGAACATCCCCACCGTCCTTACTACTTACGGGGTCCCCGCCGTTCCCATGCTGGCGATCACGATCCTGGGATCTGCCAGGGAGCTCAGGCAGACCCCTCTGCCTGATCCGGCCCTCCTAGACCATGTGATTACGGGGTCCTCGCGATCACATGGCCAGAATAGCCAGCTTATGCAGTGAACTATCAGGCAGCCCCCCTCATGCCTGTAAAAAAGTTTTTAAAAGTTACTAAAAGTTATTAAACAGTTTTTAAATTAAATAAAAAGTACTTAGATCATAAGTACTTAGATCTAAGTTCTTTATATACACATACACATATATCATTAATAAAAGTGTATTTTAATATTAATATATATACATATACATTAACATTAAAATACTCTTAGAATGACGTTAATTATATATATATATATATATATTTTAAATAAAAATAATTAATTGAAAAATGAAAAAAATAAAATAAATAAAAATAAATGTAAAAAGTTATATACCAGTTTTAATGTGTTCTAGCTGTATTATAATATTAATATACATATATATTAAATTCAAAATACATTTAGACTAAAGTTATAAAAGTCCTGAGAATTTGGTTCGCAAGCCCTATATTTAACCCTGTAACTTTCCAGGACACCAAAAATCTGTACATGGGGGGTACTGTTTTACTCGGGAGACTTCACTGAAAGCAAATATGTGTTTAAAAACAGTAAAACATATCACAACGATGAAATTGTCAGTAAAAATGCAGCTTTTTGCATTTTTCATACACAAACTGTACTTTCACTGACGATATAATTGTTGTGATACGTTTTACTATCTTATGAGAGTTCACCAGCGTATAACATGAAAATAAAAACAGAAGATAGTGATCTCTGTATAGCTAAAAAATAATAAAATAGTACAAGGAGGTATACCCACAAACGAAGAGCACAGTAAAGTTATGCTCAATCCTATATAGCAGTGATGGCGAACCTATGGCACGTGTGCCACAGGTGGCCCGCCGGGCCCTCTCTGTGGGCATGCGGCCATAGGTCGCCAGGAGAGGGGGTCGCTGGCTGTCTGCAGAGTAGGCACCTGCCTGCCCGAAACGGCAGGCGCCTACTCTGTTTCCGTGTCGGGAGACAGGGGGAGGGCTCTAGGAAGAAGCTCTCCTGTCCTCCCGCGCAATGCTGTGTGGAGCATTGCCGCGCGTTACCATGGCAATGCTCCTCACATCATCGCGCGGGAGTACAGGAGAGCTGCTTCACACAAACCTACTTACCACCACCGGACCACCAGGGATAGCTGTGTGTCTCCCCCCACTCCTTCACCAAAGGTAAGAGGAAGGGAGAGCCGGAAACAGAATTACTAAATATATATATATATTTTTTAATGTACCCCTACACCCACACCACACCAACCCTACCCCCCACACACCACACCACCCCTACCCCCCACACAGCACCCTACCCGCCCACACACAGCACCCCCACACACAGCACCCCTTCCCACACACACAGCACCCCTACCCCACACACAAACAGCACCCGCACACACACAGCACCCCCACACACACACTGCACCCCTCAGACACACACACTGCACCCCTCAGACACACACACACAGCACCCCTCAGACAGACAGACATACACACACACACAGCACCCCTCAGACAGACACACACACACACAACACCCCTCACACAGACACACACACAGCATCCCTCAGACACACACACACAGCATCCCTCAGACACATACATACACAGCACCCCTCACAAACACACACAAACACACACACACACACACACAGCACCCCTCACACACACAGCACTCCACACCCTTACACACAAACACTGCACCCCTTAATGCAGTATGTGTGTGTGTGTATTCAGCAGTCTGTCTGTGTGTATTCAGCAGTCTGTCTGTGCGTGTGTGTATTCAGCAGTCTCTGTGTTTGTGTATTCAGCAGTCTTTGTGTGTGTGTATTCAGCAGACTGTGTGTGTGTGTGTTCAGCAAACTGTGTGTGTGTATTCAGCAGACTGTGTGTGTGTGTACTCAGCAGACATTGTGTGTGTGTACTCAGCAGTCTGTGCGTACACAGCAGTCTGTCTGTCAGCACCCCTCACACACACAGCACCCCTCAAACATACAGCACTCCACACCCTTACACACAAACACACACACTGCACCCCTTAATGCAGTATGTGTGTGTGTATTCAGCAGTCTGTCTGTGCGTGTGTGTATTCAGGAGTCTGTGTGTTTGTGTATTCAGCAGTCTTTGTGTGTATGTATTCAGCAGACTGTGTGTGGGTGTATTCATCAGACTGTGTGTGTGTGTACTCAGCAGACTGTGTGTGTGTGTGTGTGTACTCAGCAGACTGTGTGTGTGTACTCAGCAGTCAGTGTGTGTGTGTGTGTACTCAGCAGTCTGTGTGTACTCAGCAGTCTGTCTGTATGTGTATTTAGTGGCCGGTATGTTCAGCAGTCTGTGTGTATGTATTGCATTTGTTTGAGATACTAATAAATATAAGCTTAATTTTATCTATTTATATCATTATTTAAAATTTGTATCATTGAACTCTCTGTTGTGTTCTTCTTTTAAAACAAAGTTGTTAATTAGTTCGGACAACTGTACAAGTTGTTTTTTCTAAACTTAAACCTCAGTATTCAGGTTTAATTGTCATGTTGGCACTTTGAGGGAAAAAAAGTTGGCATGTATTGCGGTTTGGGCACTCGGGCTCAAAAAGGTTCGCCATCACTGCTATATAGCTTAGGTGGTATCTTCCCCACCTAGGAAACCTAAGTATGAATCCTCCAGGTAAAAATCTTCAGAGATAAAAACAGGAAGGTCCAAATTCGATAAAAAAAACTAGTTTTATTTATAACCAAAATACTAAAACCAAAAGTATATTATAAAACACCAATAAAACACTAACGTGTTTCACCTTCACATATGCTTTTTCAAAATGTCTCTACATAACGCTGCTCTACATCTTTAAATCTCTACATAACGCTGTGCATCTCTACAGTCTTATTTCTTTCAAAAATATAATTAAAAGGAATTTAGGAAAGCATATTAGTTAAACTGTTAATATCTTTCCCTCCCTGCAACTTGGCAACCCACCCTGCTTCCTCTCCTGCAAATGTGTCATCCATTAAACTAACACTTAATTGCTAACTATTCTAGTAAGGTGTGCAAATATGTAGAAAAGAGTGAAAAATTACTTTACAATAGCATGTTCATCCATGCTCTGTTGGACCTGAACCTAGAAGTGCACATTTTGACATCTGTAGGGAAAACATGGTTACTAGGAAACAGGTAAGAGATGCTGTGGCGGAACCAGCCTCGCCACTGGGCATTGGAGAAGACTGATTGCCAGCCTCCTGCCCTGTGACTATGGCCCCATGTTGAAATGCTGGGTTTTCCCCTGCAAAGACCCGAAAGCCGGTCATTTGGTACTTTCCCTATGTGAGCAGTGTTATCCCAGATAGCTATGCCATGGAGCCCATTCGTATAACGAAAAACTATGTGAAAGACCTTGGCTCCATGGCAATTGAACTGTATGTATGTGATCTGAGCGCCATTCAGTAATAATTTGCACTCAGATCTAAGTTATCTGGGGATATGTTGAATGTACCCATTTTATGCAATCGCTGCACAGTTATATATTTTTATGTATTTTATTGTATTTTGCTACCATGTGGCTAATGGGAATGGAGTTTTGCCTCTGTCCTTGGAGATAATTGGATTACTTCCCAATTATCTCTAGGATAGAAGACTCTGTGGAACTGGTTTTGGGCAGAAAAACCATGCTTCTTTTTGTCAAATTGGACTTTCCCTTAACTTTTTAACCCCTGAACCGATTGCCCTGATTTTTGAGTATGTGTATATTTCAAGCATGCGGATTCTGAAAATGTATGTTTTATGTGAATGGCATGTATATTTTGGAAGTTATTAATATTTTGTAAAAACTGTATTTCTCTGTCTGTGATAATTATATTACCCATTGTGTTCAGTAGTCATATCATAGGCAGAGGGGAGGATTTTGTGTGGGAGTGTCTCTGTGTATTGTACGGATTGATTGGTTGTATTTCAAAACCCTGTGGGCAGTACTATGTTTGTGGATTGTGAATAAAAGAGGCTGTATGTGCCAGTACAGTCAGTTCTGCTTGACCTCAAAACGAAGTGTCGTCTCGTTATTGGGGGAATTGGATTGTATGCTGATTGCCAGGAGTGTAAGCTGATTGTATGCTTTTCCTGTACAGCTGCTTACCGCATTCATATGCTTGAGAGCATTCGTATGCTTCTTCGGTTCGGTGGTTGTGGTGTCTGCTGCAGTGCTTGGAGTCCTCAGGAAGCGCTAGGAGCATCCTTCAACGGAGGTACCCAGTCGGGGTGCCAGGTGATCCGTTACAGATGCATATTACACTAACTACATACACTTAAATAAACATGGAATAAACAATATTTTAATTTAACCACTGTGTCCAAAGAGTCTATCTAATGGGCTTCTCTTTGCAAGAGCAACTAGGATCTATTCCCTCCCCATGGTAATAGCAGAATTGGATTAATCACCACAAATCTCAGACTGGGAAGTCTGTGCTGAGCAGACAAAAAGTTTAGGCCACTGGTTTGTCTGTATGCTGGTCACTGAACACAGTAGTGATAGTCAACTGATGTCCTCTGACACTATCTCTCAATGTTAGATTGGTTTTACCCACATATGATAAGCCATAGGTGCATGTTATCAAATATATTACGTGATCTGTGGTACACATAATATGATGTTCAATCGGGATACGTTTGCCACTGTGGTGGTGTGAAAAAGTGATACCATCGATCATGTGGCTGCAAGTAAAACAGTCACTGCATTTAAAACATCCTTTCCCAATAGGTGCAGAGTATTTCTTGTACCAATGTACTGGATCACTGCATACCAGTAGATCTTTGATATTCCTGTTCTAACATATTAATATCAAAAGGAAATTAGAATGAATATATATATATCTTCCAGTTTCTCTACTACGACCTTGATTTTAAATTCACTTGGATTCTTATTTACGGAATAACCCTGTAACAGGGTCCTGACATGATATCTGTTGTGAAAGAGAGAAAAATCCTTTGCATTTAATCCAACAGTACATCCACTTAATTTGTGTGATTTAAACATGCATACACTAGATGAATGTTAACCTGCCAAATGTGGGACTGCATGAACCTGTTTGGCTGTTTGTCTTAGTGAATAGTTCTGGCCAAGGTTTTTCCACATTCCTCTCTGTAGAGCAGATCCAGATGTTCAGAATTCAGATCTCAATGTGTTGCTCTCCAGCTGTACTTGCTTTATTTTCCCAGACATTTTAATAGCATACATTTTAACATAATGTGTTGTTCATTCACATTTTACTCTCATGGAGAAGAACTGGGTCTCTTGTGAAATTTCATTGCTTTGTGTCATTCACGAAAACAGCTGTGATTTAAGATCTTTAACAAGAAAATGCAAATTGAGGAGAGCAACAGGTGCAGTGAATGGGGCTGCATATTTACCTACAGGCATAAGTGTGAGCAAATTTTTCACATGCTGTGCGGGATTGTCTTGTTTTACATTATATAAACAAGCAGTTGTTTTGCAAAGTACAGTGACTTACATGTTTCAGCCTTGGGGAAAGAATGGATAAAAGGTTAGAGGAGACTTTAAACTAGGCATAAAGGGGAGAGTCATCAAATGATTAATGTGGTAGATAGTATGGAAAGGAGATGGAAATCAATTCATGGATAGTGTAGATGGGGGAGTGGTAAGACTAGCAGACAGAGCAAGAAGGCATTAAATACATGTTGTTCAACTAATGTAAACAAAAATGGTAACTGTAATTGTCTACTTGCCAAGGCAAGAAATTTGTGTAAGAAAATGGGGGAGCTTGAAATAATGGCATACAAGTTGTATGACATAACTGGGATTACTGACACTTGATTGGATGAAAAATGTGATTTGCTATTCATTTCAATGGATATACACTATTTAGAAAGGATAGAAGGGGATAGGGCTGGACAGGTGATCAGCATGCATGTGGCTGGTGCTTCTGCTGGAAAGCCTCTTATTGAATCACATATTTGACTTAATTAGTGCAATCTTGGCACAAATCTTAAGTATTCACTGCAATACTCGACTGATTGTTTGCCCTGCTTCTGCCTGGTCTCTGTGGGCACTGACCCGTGACACATGTCTCAGAGGCCTGCTGACATACTGGAGTCAGGGAAAGATGCCGGTCCCCTGCTCTGGTTTCATGATTGACTAAGCCTGTGCCCTGCCGCTTCACAGCCGCCTTCCCTTGTGGAACCACTCCTCCAAATGTTTGACTGCCTGTTTGCACAGTATTGGGATAACTTGCAGAACCTCATGCCCCCACAAATCACCACAGTTCAAGCCAAGGCCTCACAAATCTCAACTGCTGATCGGTGCCATGAGGTGCAGCCTCTTCTGGGTATCCCCCATATAGCATTATGAACGTGGAGGTGCAGGCAGATACCACGGCCAGCACATAAGCCTGGGCAGCCTGGCTTCCCTGTCAGCCTGTACTTACCTGGACAGCAAGTCTACTGGGGAAATTCCCCACAGAGTGACTTCCAGGACAGGAGGGCATTGAATCCTGCAACAGGAGAGTTGAAAGTCACAGCACTAGCAGCTGAACATAGTCAGTCCTCAGGGTGCACCTTCCCAAAGTGTGTAGCGGCATGTGTCTGGAGGGGGTTCCTGATCAATCTGGATGGACTCCAGTTATATAGGGGCATTACTCCACCCTATAAAGGTATTGGCTTAGTTGGCTGCAGATCATCTATACATCAAAGCTTATCTCACGTTTTGATTTTCATAGTTGTATTTTTATAAGCATATTATGCTCTTCATGTCCAACATATGCTGTAGCACAACTTTTAATATCCAATGGCAACTACTGTTTGTTAGCTCTGATGTATCTATCTACAGTTAATTTATTTTACTTATTCTAAATTTTGTTACGATCACCACCATTGCATAAACCAAGCTTATTTGCAGTATAATCTATGTAGTTATCAACTCATGCATTGAATGCTCTCTGTCTTTTTTTAAATTATATTTAATTATAAAAAGGTGCAGTGATTTTGACATACAATGCAATTCCTTTTGATACTCTATAATGTTATATCTTGGCATGTCTTTTCTTATTTGTGATACTGGCAATACACTGCAAAAAAAGGAAAGGATAGAAAAAAATTAGAAAAGGGGCAGGATATGTCTTTATATTAAAGTGAATATGTAAAAGTCTTATGGGTAGAAATATGCATAAGAGAAAACAGGAGATATCCATTAATGGTGGGAACATGTTGCAAGCCACTGAATATTAATACTGATGGGGAAGAGCAACTGCTATCTCAAATTAATAAGGTTGTACAACTGGGCAACTTGTTAATCATGAGAGATTTTAATTATCCAGACATTGATTTGGCCAGAGGGACTAGTAGTACAGTTAAGGAGAGCATGTTTTTGAACCTGATAGACCATAATTTTGGGTCACAATTAGTAAAAGCATAAACCACAAAAATATATAACCACAATATATGCAAAAAGAAAGCAGCCCGATCCTCCTTCTCCTACAGAGCGCCGCAATTGTGGAACGACCTCCCGCACACTTTAAAATCTTCCCCAAGCCTAAAGTCCTTTATGAGATACCTCTCTACATAACTCAAAACAGAATGCACCTGTCATGGTTGATTATATATTTCCTACCTGTTCTATGTAAAATTTTGAATTTATTGTGTATTAATATTGTTTTTGTATTTTATTGTACCCTAATGTAACAATGCAATGATTTGTGGACCCAGGACATACTTGAAAATGAGAGAAATCTCAATGTATCTTTCCTGGTAAAATATTTTATAAATAAATAAATGTGTTACACCCACTTTAAAAGTGTATCCTCCAAAGACAAAAAAACAACAAAAAATATAGGTGAGGTGTAACAGAGATGATATCACCTAAAAATAAGAGCTTGATACCACCTTAATATTACAAAGGATTAAATCTGTCCAGATATCTAGAAGAAAATAAAACTGACATAGGGTAATATCAACAGATACCAATTAGCCCACAAGGTATAAAATGCATTCACAAGATGGTAAATGATTTTCAGCCCATCAAAACAAAGCTTGAACATCAAAACAAGAAATATTAAATTCTTTGTTCTATCAAGGTGGTGTCAATCTTTTATTTTTCGGTGATATCATCTCTTTTACAACTCACTTATATATTTTTGTTGTTTATCAATTAGTAAAAGCACCAACTAGAAAATATGTTTTTTTTCTATCTTGCCATAATGAATAATCCTGAATTATTTTAAAACATTATAGCTAGGAGCACTTGGGAAATAGTGACAATAATATAGTGCCATTTAGATAAAAAAAAATGTATGTGGGCTGTACAAAAATGTCTTAATTCCATTATATATGTTGTCTGGTAAACTGAATGGTAATGTCGCTGCCTTAAAACCCCGGAAACCCAGCTTCGAATCCCAGTCCAACCACTGCAACAATATATACTGCCCACCTCAATAATATGAGAGCAACACAAACCAAGATAGTTATATAAGCAAGTTATAAGAGCTTCCAAATCACACAGAAGAGAAAATAGCCCAGTCGGAAAAAAGAGAGACAAAACTTTTTTAGATACATAAATGAGAAAAGGAAAGTAAAACAAGGATTAGTTAGATTAAAACAAAAGAAGGAAGGTATGTAGAAGAGGATAAAGGTCTAGCTGACTACCTCAATGAATATTTTTGTTCAGCATTTACAGATGAAAATGAAGGAAAGGGATCTCAGTTAGGAAAGAGGACAAATATGTCATTTGTTCCATGTGAGTTTACAGAGGAAGAGATTGTATTTCAACTGTCAAAAGTAAAGACAAATAAATCGATAGGGCCTGAAGGAATACACAGAAAAGTTATTAAAAGAGCTTAGTGGTGTACTAGCAAAATCATTAGCAGATTTATTTAACCAATCATTGTTAACAGGAGTAGTCCCAGAAGATTGGAAGTTAGCGAATGTTGTGCCCATTCACAAGAAAGGTAGTAGTTGGCAAATATAGGCCAGAAAGCCTTACTTCAGTAGTGGGGAAAGTAATGGAAACCATATTACAATATAGGATTGTTGAATATCTAAAATCACATGGATTTCAAGATCAGAGACAACATTGGTTTACTTCAGGGAGATCATGCCAAACTAATCTTATTGATTATTTGTGATTGGGTAACTAAAATAATAGATCAGGGTGTTGCAGTAGACATTGCTTACCTAGAGTTCAGTAAGGCTTTTGACACTGTTGCACATAGAAGGCTTATCAATAAATTGTAATCTTTAAGTTTGGATTCCAATATTGTTAAATGGGTTAGGCAGTGGGTGAGGGACAGGCAACAGAGGATTTTAGTCAATGGAGTATATTCGAAGCATGGTCTTGTTACCAGTGGGGTACCTCAGGGATCTGTACTTGGACCCATTCTCTTTAATATTTTTATTAGGGATATTGCAGAAGGTCTTGATGGTAAGGTATGTATTTTTTGCTGATGATATCAAGATATGTAACAGGGTTGATGTTCCAGGAGGGATAAGCCAAATGGCACATGATTTAGGTAAACTAGAAAAATGGTCAGAGTTGTGGCAACTGACATTTAATGTGGATAGGTGCAAGATAATGCATTTTGGGTGTAAAAACCCAAGTGCAGAGTATAGAATATTTGATATAGTCATAATCTCAACATCTGAGGAAAGGGATTTAGGGGTAATTATTTCTGATGACTTAAAGGTAGGCGGACAAAATAACAGAGCATCAAGAAATGCTAGCAGAATGCTTGGTTGCATAGGGAGAGGAATTAGCAGTAGAAAGTGGGAATTGCTCATGCCATTGTACAGAGCACTGGTAAGACCTCACTTGGAGTATTGTACGCAGTACTGGAGACCGTATCTTAACAAGAAAATTGATACTTTGGAGAGAGTTCAGAGAAGGGCTACAAAACTAGTTCATGGATTACAGGATAAAACTTACCAGGAAAGGTTAATGGATCTTAACAGGTATTACTTTCGAGGAAAGAAGAGACATGGGGGATATGATAGAAACATTTAAATACATAGAGGAAATCAACACAGTAAAAAAAAAAAAGAACTACCACAACAAGTGGACATAGTCTTAAATTATAGGGGCAAAGGTTTAAAAATAATATCAGGAAGTATTACTTTACTGATAGGGTAGTGGGTGCATGGAATAGTCTTCCAGTTGGAGTGTTAGAGGTTAACACAGTAAAGGAGTTTAAGCATGCATGGTGTAAGCATAAGGCTATCCTAACTATAAGATAAGGGACTAATGAGAGTATTTAGAAAATTGGGCAGACTAGATGGGCCAAATTGTTCTTATCTGCCATCACACAGTGCCATCTTAACAGCATTATGGGCCCCCGGGCAAAGCAGTGCACTGGTCACCTGCCTACACAACAAAAATTTAGGAATACAAATTTAAATTATCTATAAAATTAAGCTTATATGTATTGGTACCTTCAGCAATTGCAATACATACATAAACACATACTGCTGAACACAGCCACAGACTGCTGAACACATTCCCACACAGATTGCTGAATACATGCACACACCGACTGCTAAATACATGCACACATCGACTGCTGAATACACACACTGACTGCTGAGTACACACACAGACAGCTGAGTAGACGCAGACTAATGAGTACACACACAGACTACTGAGTACACACATGCAGACTGCTGAATACACACACACACTGCTGAATGCACACACAGATACTGCTAAATACACACAGGCTGCTGAATATATATACACACACACACTGCTGAACACAGAGACTGCTAAATACAAGCATACTGCTGAGTACACACACACTGCTGAGTACACACAGAGAGACTGCTAAATAGACACATACTGCTGAAAACACCCATACTGCAGTGAGTGTGCAGTGTATGTGTGTAGGGGTGCAGTGTGTGAGGATGCTGTGTATAAGTGGCATTGTGTGTGTGTGAGAGAGAGGTGCAGTATGTGATGGGGTCTGTGTGTGTGTGGGTGTGAGGGGTGCTGTGTGCGAGGAGTTCTGTGTATGTGTGAAGTGTGCTGTGTGTAAGGGGTGTGGGGTGTTGTGTGGTGTGAGATTGCTGTGTGTGTGTGTGAGGATGCTGGGTGTGACGGGTGTTGTGTGGGGGTGAGGGGTGCTGTGTGTGTGTGAGAGGGGTGCTGTGTATGAGTGGTGCTGTGTTTGTGTGAAGGGTGCTGTGTGTGAGGGGTGTGGGGGGTGTTGTGTGCAGGTGAGGGGTGATGTATATGTGTGAGAGAGGGGTGCTGTGTGTGAGGGGTACTGTGTGTGTGTTAGGGGTGCTGTGTGTGAGGGGTGTTGTGTGTGTGAAGGGTGCTGTGTGTGAAAGGGGCCTGTGTGTGTGTGTGTGTATGTGTGGTGCAGGGAGTAATTAAAAAAAAATTTTTTTAAAAAATATATATCCATTTATAAAATCTTTATGTACCACCCACCCTTCTTCTTACCTTTGGAGAAGGTGGGGGGACACTGTCAGCCCTGGTGGTCCGGTGGTGATCTATGATCTATAGCCTGCAACTCCTCTGGCTGCAGGTTGTCACAGTAGAATTCTGTGTCGGAGCATTGCCATGGTATTGCACGGAAACGCTCCACACAGCATGCTCGCAGGAGGTGTGATCTTCCTCGAAGATCGCTCCTCCCTCCTCCCAGGTTCCTCCTGCCCTCTCTCTCCCACTAACGAAGGGCCTTTGGGCCAGTGAGGAAGATAAATGAAGAAAACAGGGCAGGCTGTCCTTGGCCTGGCAGGGGAGATCAAAGGATCTCCCCTGTCGGCCTGGGCACATGGGCATCATGGTGGGGCCCCTGTCTGGTGGGGCCCCCCGCAACTGCCCAGCGTACCCATGCTTAAAGATATCCCTGGCGTCACAGTCTATGTTTCTATGTAAGATAAGGGCATCCTTACAACTAATTTACTGGCAGAAATTATTCACTGGCAAAAGCACAGAGGATAATCGGAAGGTCTTTCAACAAATTCTACAAAAATATATTCATCAATACATAACACTGGGGGACAAATAAAAAAGAGGTTAGTTAATGTGGCTTAGTAAAAGGGTCAGTTAAATAATAAAAAGTGCATTCAACACATTTAAATCAGAAGGGTCGATTACAACCTATAACAAATATAAGCATGCCAATAGTGCTGACAAAAAAGTGATTAGATGGGCTAAACTTGAAAATGAAAGCCAAAGAGAGTAAGACCAACCCCAACATTTTTTTAAGTATTTTATTGCCAAAAAGGTTTAAATTGAAAGCGTTGGACAACTAGAAAATGAGATGGGTGAGTAAATCAAGGAGGATCAGGACAAGGCAGAAATTCTAAATAATTATTTTTAGTCAGTATACAGGGAAGAATAATTTTTGGCCTTAGATGTGCAAATCCCTGTCACAAAAGCCTTATAGAAACAGGTGACCAAGTAAATAAGGATAATTTGCTTCAACAGGTAATGGCACGCACGTGTCTTATAATGAGACCAAAAAGTCATACGAAAGTGAAACGTATATGGGATGAAGTTCTATGTTAATAGTCATTAACAGAGCTACTGGTTGTAGGACATGGGTGTGTGGCCCCCTTTCGGTCAAATCTATGTACCGTGTTTTTCTGCTGGTACGGTTCGAGCAATCAGTCTCGTATGTGAATGGCGACATGCGCCTCTGGCAGAGTTGGATAAATTGGTGGGAGCTGTCAGTGTCTGCCCATGGATCGCTGCCAAAAATGGTCTGCTTGCAAGTGTAGCATTAGCGAGAGCTATGTTCCGGGATGGGGGAGAGCAGGGAGCAGGAGAGAGGAGGGGTTGGGAGGGGGAGAGGGAGAGTGAATAAGTGGGGGTTAGTAAAAAGGAGAGGGGAAAAAACGGAGGGGGGCAGCCCGTCAGGTGTGTCATCTCAGTCGTGAGTCGTGTGAGGTGCCAGTGGTGTGTCATTTAATTAGTCTTATTCCTCCTAGAGGTGTAAGTTGCAGCACTTTTGTCTGAGTGGCCTCTCAGGGCCTCCATTGTTGTTTCTGCACGGTAGATTTCCTCTACTCTTGTGACCCATTGATGGAAGGTGGACACTCCCATCAGTTTCCATAGGGAGGGTATCAGTGATCTGGCTGCTGTGAGAAGGTGTTTAGTGAGGGATTTCTTGTATATCCCTATGGTCATGTTTGTGTGGTTTAGGAGCATTGGAAGAGGTTGGAGGGGGAGATCCGATTCTGCGCTCTCATGAATGGTGGCATGCACCATTTCCCAGAATGGTACAATCCGTGGGCAGGTCCACCATATGTGGAGTCCAGTCCCCCTGTCTGTCTGGCATCTCCAGCAGGTCTCTGAGATGTTGCTGTCCATGTTGTGTAGGATGTCAGGGGTTCTGTACCATTTGTAGTTAGTCTCTTGGTGTTTTGTGCTGGACGAGCTTTTGTTGGTTAGTATATACATCTTTTCCCATTCTTGCTCAGTGAGGTTAATCCCCATTTCTTCCTCCCACCGGGCAGTGAATTTGGGGGGGCTCTGTCTGATTCCAGGAGTAGCATATTGTAGACTGTTGATACTCCACGCTTGAAGTGTTTCCTATTCCTGCAGATCGCCTCGAGGTGTGTTCTTTGCCTGGTATTTCTCTTTTTTATTCCAATGGAGATACTAACAAATCTGGACTGTTGGTGGGCCATGAGGACTGGTTTGGGAACCACTGCTCTAAACAACTCTAGCCCTTGTTATATTTGATCACTAATTTGTAAGTACAGCCCTTCTCCGCTCTACCGGTGACCTTCTCCTAAACACTGCTCTCTCCCTTACTGTTAACTCGTACTTGCAAGACTTTTCACAGGAGGCTCCTTTCCTTTGGAACAGCCTGCCTTCCCCATGAGACTCTCCCCTAGTCTTCAATCTTTTAGAAAGTCCATCAAAACCCATCTCTTTAAAAAAGCTTATCTCCTACCAGAGTAACTTCTATCTCATGAACCTATCTCTTCCTCTCTCCTAATGGGTCACAGTCCACTCTCCAGTTCTGCTAAATTTTTACCCCGTCTCCCCTAGACTGTAAGCTTGTTTGAGCAGGGTCCTCATCAATCAATTGTTCTTGTAAGATTTTGTAATTGTCTATTTTTTTGTTAAATGTCTCCCTTTTACAATATAGTCCTTTTATAAAGCATTGCCGATAAAATTAATGTTAGTAAGAACATTATTATTATTCACACCTATCTCTAGAACCTACCAAGTGTTTTAGTGAAACCGAGTAGTGAATTCACTACAAAATGACTTCTAGTGATCTGACAAATTAAAAAAATTACAGGAAAAAAAAAAAAGAGTTTAATATCCCTTAAAACATTTTGGAAGAACACTGAGCATCCATCCAGTATGTGATCAGAACTATCATTTTCTTTTCTCTGATTGGCTGCTCAGCATGTTGTATGTTATTACTCTAAATGCAGGTACACTCAATTGCATTTTTATTGTTATAGGTATAATAATTTAGTCTTTTCCATTTTTATGTATTCAGTTCACATTGTAGTTTCAAGTATTTTCCCATACATTTATGTATGAAAAAAACATAACAATATTTCAAGTAGCACTTGTCTACTTATAGTTATATGATTTATGATGAACCATATTACACATGCTTAAGTGAAATATTTCTTTCTATCTCCTTGTAATACGTTTTTTAGTTCCTTCAATTTTGTAAGGGCATTGCTATATCACTAAGAGTATTGCATTGGTGGAAAAAGAAGCATTAGCATATGCTTTGCGATTGTTTGTTTGTTATTGCAAAGAAAATAGTGTTTGGGAAAAAATTACATGTAGTGCATATTTTTCAAATGGTGACACGACATACAACAGAAGGATTACTAAAATAAAAAATAGAGCTAATCACTGCTTGCATTTGCTGATTTGGGCTAGTTTATCTTTTTTACTGTGATATTTTAGAGCAAATCTTGATATAATGCCCATATATTTAGAACAATTTATTTTTCCATCTACTTTCAAAAGATCTATACATTCTATTGAAGCTTTTATTACAATGTTTTGCTTCCATATAAAGAGATAAAAAAATAAAGAAGCATGTATAGATGACTAATTTGGTACATTGGAAATATGTATCCTAACACCATGAGTACTGGATAGGTTTGTAAAGTATATCACTTTATGTATATATATATATATATATATATATATATATATATATATATATATATATCACTTTGTATGTATATATATATATATATATACATACAATCCAGATAGCACTCCCAGGACTTGTAGTGTAGATAAAACATAACTTTTAATTAGCTTTAAAAATTGATCAACGTTTCAGTCTGTTACACAGAGACTTTCATCAGGACTAACAAGTACAATGTAAAAAAACTATGTACCCAAATACATACACCCAATTAACTTACCCATCACTGGAATGAACTTCTGCTCCCTGTCAGCCCGGTGTGGATCTCTCGCGGGTTCCGGATAGGGCAGACAGGATAGGGCTGTTAGAGGAACTCAATTCAAAACAGTTGGCTCACGTGGAGACACTGGTTTAGTCACTAAAGTAAGAATTGATGATAATTCAAAAATAATTGAAATTACATTTTAAATTTTAAGTAACTAAAATGGAAAAAAAAATCTGTGCTCTCAGGTTAGCTATTTTGGATTTGACTTTGTCATCCTAAAAATTCTTACTTTAGCGATATGGAAATTCAGTTCACCAGATTTTAGCTGCAAAATGGAAGATATGAAATGCCTAAATTATTTACAAACTGTCAAAGAGCATAGCATTAAAACAATTAGTAAATAAAAATATATTAATTTAATAATAATGAATTGTATGACCAGCAACTGTAATTGAAAATGAATGTGGCAATATATACTGTGGGAACAGCCATGACAATCCTCTTGATTCCTTCTAATCATGTAGGAAGAAGCTCCGACGTCATCACAGTCAATCTCACATTTTTGTTGCATGTTGAGTTTTTTTATGTGATTTTTTTTTTTTATGTTTCACTTTAGAATACCCCACTTTTTTATTTTGGATACAGTGACACTGTGGTGATCTTAACATGAAATGAATCTCCATATTTGCTTGCTAAGATAGGAGATTTTGAAGTAAAATCTAAAACTATTTTCTTGTGTGTGCTGTTGCTTAATGTGTTTTTTTAATATATTTTTATTTTTATGGCATAATTGAATTTCAGATTGGATTGGATTCAGTGTAAAACCCACTGATATTGGGAAACTGGGACATAGTGGTGGGCTTAACACAATAGGATCATATGGTGTAACTGAATCCCTATATTTGTTTGCTAAGATTGGTGATCTGAAGTAGCCTTGTAAAATTTAAAAATGTATCTTGTTTTGTGTGTGCTCTGTTCCTTAATCTGTATTTTGTAACTTACAAATATGGCCAGGTTATAAAGGGTAGCTGGGAACGCATGGATGATTCTATATTTGGCAGCAATGTGTTAATCAGAGCATTTAAGCTTTGATTTTACATGGCTGCTTACGCTGCACCAAAAGCATAGTTAAGAATTCAATAACTTCTCCATATGATAGTTGCAAGACAGAGAGTACATAGTGGACAAGTAGAATCCGCCAGTGGGCGAACTGCGACTGAACCAGAGCCTGTGCACTTTGGTGGCTCATCAGGTGGCCACATGATGGGTATTGCTAAACAGGGTCCAGGTCAGGCACCCTGGCCTTTTAAGAGTGTGACCGGGCCCATGTAATATCAGCAGAGCTGCAAGAAAGTGAAAGCAGGTCACTTCCTCCCAGTTTCAAATAGAGAGCGCTGCACATAAAGAAGAAGGTGGCAGCAGTAGCACATGGGAAAGAGAGTTGCTGCAGACCCTCACTCTTACTCCCATCAGCCTCAGTCAGCAGCAGGATACCAAGCAAGCCATCCTCCTGGACACAAAAGGTATGGAAGAGTTCTTGTTAGCATATCTTTTGTGTCCAGGAGGGTGGCTTGCTTGGTGTCCTGCAAATATATGTCCAAGAGGGTGAATGTATCAGTGTGTGAATCTGTGTCAAGGTGTGTGTGTATCTGTGTGTCAGGGTTTGTGCATGTGTCTTTATGTGTGTGAGCATCTGTGTATGAATGTATGCATCTGTGTATATGTGTGTGCACTTGTGTGTCACAGTGTGCATCTGTGTGTTTGTGTGTGTGTCTGTGTCTGTATCTGTGTGTCAGGGTATGCATGTGTGTGCATGCATGTGTGTATGCCAGTGTGCATATGCATCTGTGTCAAGGTGTTTGTGTGCATCTATGTGTCAAGGTATGTAAATGTCAGTGGGTGTATCTGTGTGTGTGTGTGTGTGTGTGTGTCTGTGAATGTTTGTTCTTGAATTTAATATTGGCTTTAAGTTAGAGTGCAGAGAGTAGTATTTAATTGAAATGTTCAATTTAGAGAAGAGTAACAAGTGGAATCCCTCAGGGTTCACATATAGGACAACTTCTCTTTATTCAATATATCAATCATCTGAAAAAGGGCATAGAAATAGATGTGTCAGTGTATGCAAGTGATACTTAGTAATACCTTGTGATTAGGCTATTACATCTCTATCCAAAATGATTTGGAGGCTGGGCAGGCAAGTGTCTGATGTTATGTACTGTGCATAAGTGCAACATTATGTGTTTTAGGATGAGGAACCCACAAGTAACTTATTTGCTTATTAGGTTATTTAGTTTGGGAATTGCTGTAAATAAGGACTCAGAAATAATTATTGACAAAAGACTAAGCCACAATATGCAACAATGAGCAGTTGCAAAGCCCAATAAGGTATTGCTGTGCTAAAGTAGTATATATTCAAATTATGAAATTATAATTTTACTCCTTTATAAAACCATGATAAAGCACCCTTTGAATATATAGTGCAATTCTGGGCACCTGTCACATTCACCAATGATACTCATCTGTTCCAGTACGCCTGGAGGCCGGTCCACACTGGCCATAGTGCCTGTGGTTGCTGCACTCGGTCACCATCCTTTGATCTTCGATTTGCAGCTGGAGAATTTGCAACGGTTGTTCTAGTATTTCAAGATGGCAGCCACTGCATGAGGAGACCAGTCTGCAGGTCAGAGGTTTGAGGTGTTATGGGCAAATGCAAATATTACAAGTTTTAGCATGAAATGTTGTATTTCTTAAACTGTGTACTTTGTCTTTAACAGATATTGCAAACTGACAAGGTGTTAGAAATGGAAAATATTGTTTTTCATAACTGTTTCTTTAAGCAATAACCTCAGTGCATAATATGTTTGCGCCATTTTGTCCCAGACGAATTACAATAACAATAATGCATAAACAAGCTTCAAGGCTATGATACAACTCTTGCAGTACACAATATACTGTGGTAACCCCAAGTTAATGGAACTTCCCCAAATCCGGGAATCTCCCACGACTGTACACTTACGACTTAGTATAAACAACAGATAACCTATTCAGACTTTAAGATGCCATCTTGAACTAAGTCAGGAAAATTTCCATGACGTATGCACCCTTTAGTTATGGCCTTGTATGTTTGCCAAGTTAAGGGAGGTCCTAAATTGAATAAAGTAAAAGAAGTGTTACTTTTTCATATTTGAACTACAGTAACCTAAAATGGAGACACCTAAGGTATAAATAGGTGTACTTTTAAATGTTAAGACACAGAGGAGAGACTTGGAGACCGACGCTGCTCCATCTTAAAATGACAGAGAGGCTGACATGATGACATGTTCAGAAGGGTATGTTAACCTATTAATGATATTTGCAAGCATTTAGTTTAATCTTATAAACTCTGCTATAATGGATTTTATATTTATATTTTTATATAATAAATATCCAAAAAGACAAAACTATTGCTTCCAAGACAATCCTTATTTTATATTGTATTCTCAATTATTTATATATGTTAAATAGAGGATCTCTTACACTATATAAAATTATGGCTAAGATATCTGTATGGTTAGCCCTACTAAGTTCTATGCTTTAAGACATTATAGTGGTAAATAAGGGAACCACCAGCGGTTACAGAGGAGGTGTGGCTGGGGGTAGAACCAAGACATGATGTATCCAAGAGGAGATTGAGTCCCACAGTCAGTTATATTGACCTCAGGTAACCCCTCTTACAGGTGAAACCAGGTTATGTGATTGAGCCAATCCTTTATAAGCAGATCATACACTGTTGCTTGTTTTGTTGCCTGCCTCAAAACTGGAACTTGCTTCCCTGTGTTTTCTGGTTTCTTGATTGTGCTTGCTCTCTAATTTTTGCTGATTGCTGTCTGCCCTGACCATTGGGCCATCTGAATCTGATTTCTGCCTGACCTTTCTTTGGATAACTTTGCCTTGGGTTTTCTTTTACTTTTTTAAAGCCCTTGTGCATTTACCGACCCAACAGAACCCTGTTCACACCATCAGGATCTCTATGGACTGCGCTTGTAAGATAGAGCTCTTTAAAATTTTAGGTTATGTGTTTGTAATTTAAATAAAAATAAATAAATAAGGATGTCTCAGGGATATGATAGTCATATAGAAATATATATTTATAGGGACTCTACAAACCGCTCTTGGCAACCTGTGTTCACTAATAGTACCATAATTTAGACAAGATCATTTTTTGAGACTTGAAGAACAAATATATCACTTCCAGCAGAGGAAATGGTTCTTTACAGGAGGAATCAAAACAGAATAATGAATTGGGTTGGCCAAGAACTGGCCAACCCAATAAAATAATAATAAAATAACCAGATTTGCCCACATTTTGACAAAAATCCGTAAGGACCAAAACAAATCTCCAAGTCTAATAGTTTATGTGGGAAGCAACAGAGAAGAAATCTATCTGAAATTTAGAATCAAGGACTTTTTTTCCTTGCGGCACAACTGGAAATTTCCACAAACTGTTTTTGTGCTTTCTTTTAGATCAAGTGCAGAAACCAATGTGTAGAAGGTTACATTTGGTGGACCTGAAACTTTCAATCTAGTTTACTTTGCTATTCAATTTCTAAATGAACCATTTAATTCACACACTTATACTCAACTGAAAGACAAAAGAATACATACAGTTGTGCTAAAGAAATTGCATACCCTTGCAGAAATTGTGAAATATGGCATTGATTTTGAAAATATGACTGATCGTGCAAAAAATATATATTTAATTGGAGGACAGTGATATGGACAGTGATGATATGTAAGCCATTTATTATCACATTGTTCTTTGGCCCCTTTTCAAATCATAATGATAACAGAAATCACCCAAATGGCCTTGATCAAAAGTTTACATACCCTTGAATGTTTGGCCTTGTTACAGACACACAAGGTGACACACACAGGTTAAAATGGCAATTAAAGGTTAACTTCCCACACACAGTTGTCCAATCACACACATTGATACTCCACACAAACACGTGTTTGCACTTACACCCTAGGCATTTAATCAATGGCAAATGTAAAGAATATCTTCTCATATCTCACATGACACTCAGATTTCCTCTATCTTTTTTTCAAAAAAACTCTTTCTCAGACCTCTGCGCCATTCCAAAAGTTACTATACCATACACCCCTTAACTGACTCTTCAATAATTATGATTATAATATAAATATAAGCTTTTCTTACTTTATGATACTTTTAATTCATTACTTTTTGTTTTTCTTTTCAGACCCTACTTTCTCAGCCTGTTTCATAACTATAATCATAACTCCACTTTCATTCTCAGATCCTATTTCCTTTTTTTTTTCAGCAGAAAACTATCTTTCCTTCTTAGAGCCCCTTACAGATTTTCAGACTCCCACATTTGTAACACACCTCTCCCTCTTGAAAAAGAGACAGGTCTCAGTACAACCTGAAAGAAAATGAGACAGAACCAGTATGATCTGAACAACTATTGATGCCTCCTCCAATTACACTGTACTTTCATTGGAGACAGAGAAGGCAGCTGGTGCCGACAAAAAGAAACCTGCTGGTTGCTGGTCAGCCATGTATGTTGTGCAATTAATAGTCAAACGCCTGCCAACACCTACTACCTCTTAAATCCCCCCTGCATGTAGTAACAAGGGGCAGTAAATATATATATATATATAGACATGCACAGCAACAAAAATTTGGTTATCCCAAATCAACTGGTCCAAAAGTTTTGTTACAGAAATCAATCTGTAGTCTGTAACAAATATAGCATATCTTTGCTGTATTGATTTCACCTCAATGAGTGTTCTTAATGTGTATGAATGTGTGTATGTAATATATGTATCTGTTGGCGCTATATAAATGGCCATAATAATACAAATAATATATTTATAGTATTGTTTATTCCATCTTGCAGTAAGGGGCTTCTGGATATTGTCTTCTACAAGAACTAAAATGCCATACGTTGGCCAGGGATCTTATAAGAAATTTTGACAGGTTCTCTGAAAAAAATGCCCTTGTCCTCTGCTCCCTTCTCACAGCTGATTTATTTAATAGAAAAGTGAAAGTGGAAAATAATTAACTTTCAAAATATTTGCATATGCTTTTAGTAGGAAACTGAGACATGTAGGTTTTCTAAACCCAAGTGTACAAGCTTATAAAGTAAAAGTAATTGTGTGTTAGTAGAATGATAAATCAGTTGTGTATGCGTTAGGTATGATGGAGCTAATTTCTCATGAGGTACATTTGTTTCATTAGCAGAGCAGCACATACTATCATGAATAACCGCCGATCCTGAGGATGCATTTTATGACTGTGTCAGATTTTAACAGGGTTCATCAATCTCGTTTACCAGGCCTTCACTTTCAAAGTAAAAACTTGCAATTTAAACAAAAAAGTTCTGCTTTTACAGCACTTGAAGGAAAAGGAGTTAGCTATCGAAGTTCATTAAGAAACTTTAAAATTCAAACACAAATCTGTTCTGTTGCTGATTTGTAAATGCAAGAAAGCAAACTCTAAATATAATAGTAAAATAAAGTAGCAAAAGAATAAAGGCATAGAGAGGATGAATCAGAAAGACAAACAGATTGATGTAGACAAACGGACAGACAGATAGTGTCTTAGTTTTGACACGTCTCCTGAATTATGTGCGCGTTACAAATGAAAGTAAACGTTTACACAGGAGTCAATTATTGGTTACAATATTAGTGTTATTATTATTAGCGGATTGGTGCTTATACCAGAATATACTATACATCTGTGCACCAATATAATATTTTAGATTTTTTTTCTTCAAAAATAATAAGTGGTTTGATAAAACTCAGGTCTCTTCTCGGCACCTATAGCCTGCTACCCTCCAACCGCTCTGATATAGTAGAAACTAGACTTGGGCGTTGGGGAAATATTTGTTTCAGCAGAATTGCTACATCTACATATAATATTTCTGTACATGCTGCAGTTTGGCCCATCATCATTTTGTTCAAAAACTGTTTGGAAAAATTGTATTAATAGCACACTGTAATACACAAACAGTTACAAAATGACTAGCTAGATTAGGTATTTTTTTGCAATGCCAATTCTGAGTTGGCAGAATTATGTTAGTATTTCACTGAATTAAAAAAATGTATGTGAGAAAATGTTTTGTAATGATTGGTTGTAATCTTCTTTTGCTTTCTTGTAAAATTGAAAGGAAAAAGTCAGTGGGCAATTCACCACCCATACACAGCTTTCACCCTGACAAGAACAACTTTCCACACATATAGCCTGTAGCACGGGTGACCATCCTTCAGTTTAGATTATACAGACTGCAGAGGTAGCAGGCATAGCAACCCTGCAACGCACAGCCAGGCAGTGTGAAACCACTACAATGAAACTAAGTTCTTTATTAAGAAATCATAAAATCTTAACAAAATTATCAGTTTGTTTACCACAAACCGGGTTAGCAACTAACAACAATAGCACAGGCTAACAAGTTGGAAGGGGCATAGGAAAGGCAATTCCTTCCACAAGATGGGGTCAGTATAGGTTCTCACAGAAGCCAATGGTAATACAATGCCAGGTTCATACCATCATGAATTTCATAGTGACTTAATGTTACATGGTCATTGAAGATGTTGTACCATATCTTTATAGAATTGTGTCATACCAGTTTGGGCTGTAGTATGCTTCTTCATATCTCGAATCAGGGTCTTCCAAATTGTACTTTTCCCAAACTTTTTTTTACAAAATGGCCACTCGTTATAATCACCTCAATCATAATAGATACTGCTTGTTGCATTCTCCCACACAAACACCCATGGCTTAATCTGCTTATTGCACCATGGTATGCTTCAATTTACAAACCTACCTCTTTCAACCTGACAAAAACAAAGCTTTCCCACACATACAGCCAGTAGCATCGGTGACCATCCTTAAGTGCGAAAATATATAGTGCTTATCAGGTTCTCCCAGCTGTGTTTGTGGAGGTAGCTGTCAGGAAGTGTGAAACAACTACAAAGAAAGGCATTTGAACAAAGGGGGAGCAGCAGCAGTAACAGGAGTAATTTAATTTGATCAATGCATTTATTTATAATGAAAATGATGAACTAACAGATGACCTGTCCCAAACAGGCAGTTACTGTGACACAAAGTTTCTGTCACATCCTTAAATGTAATTAGATCTGACACTAGCTGCCCTATTGTTGTCCAATTCTCAGATTCAAGTAGGAAGTCAGTATCAGTTGAGTGGTAGGAATCTGGATGAAGGATTGTCCTCTGCTGTTCCAAAATTATTCTTCAAGGGACACTATAGTCACCAGAACAACTACAGCTTATTGAATTTGTTCTGGTGAGTAGAATCATTACCTTCAGGCTTTTTGCTGTAAACACAGTCTTTTCAGAGAAAATGCAGTGTTTACATTATAGCCTAGTGAAAACTTCACTGGCCACTCCTCAGATGGCTGTTAGAGATCCTTCCTGGGTCATGGCTGCCTAAAATGCATTCAAACATTCAGTGTCTCCTCTCTCTGCATGCAGACACTGAACTTTCCTCATCGAGATTCATTGATTCAATTGCTCTCTATGAGGAGATGCTGATTGGCCAGGGCTGTGTTTGAATCATGCTGGCTCTGCCCTGATCTGCCTCTTTGTCAGTCTCAGCCAATCCTATGGGGAAGCATTGTGATTGGATCAGGCTACCCCTTCTGATGATGTCAGCACACTGCTTGGTTTTTTTTTTGAGGCAAAGAGCATGCAGGGTTACATCTTCTAGCTTGAATACAGTAAGATGTTGCTAGATTTATGGAGGCATGAGGGGCCCAGGGCGGCTAGATGGTGGTGTTAACACTATAGGGTCAGGAATTGACCCCATAGTGATCCTTTAACATGTATAAAGTGCAGCTCAACCATGTGCTAGCAACCTGTTGTAAACGGTGTGTAGGAATTCATATTTTCTTTGACTAATACTTTCCCTCTTAAGCTTTTTGACATGAAAGTACTTAAAAACCTTTTGAGGTTGGTTTCTGATTTCATTGTTTTTAATTTAGGTAATCTAATTGCCCTTCTGAAAGACCTGTTGGCATGCTTATGTTTGTCATAGTATTGTACTACTCCTTTTGGTTTAAATATTTGGAATGCACTTTTCTTATTGTTTGTTACTTGACTAAACCACTTACTTGGCCACATTGATTTTAATTTTCTTTTTTTATATATGTTTCCCGGTGATATGTATTGAGAAATAAAACTTTTATAGAATTGATTTAAATACTTTCCATTTATCCTTGTTGCTTTTGCCATTGAATAGTTCATACCAGTCATTTTGCTGTAAAAATGTCCTCCTCCTATTGCAATTAGTCTTATTAAAATTGTAAAGAGCATACATATTTGTTTTTTTATTTAGTTAGTGATGCCATATTTTAGTCACTATTTCCCAAGTGCTTCCTAACTTGAGCGCTGTTCGGTGGATGCAGACAAGTATTTGCAACAAGATGAATCGGACACACATGAACAGAGGGTGTTGAGGAACTTGCTCAAACGATCTTATAGCTTAAATGTGTGTCTTACTTTTTGTGTTTGGAATGTCCAACATTGAATGGTTAAACACTTAGATAGAAAATTAAAAAAAACACACATAAAAAAAAAAGCTTATATTCTAGAGGGTTATATAAACTTACCTTGTCCCTTTTTCTATTTTTAATATCTTTCCTAAAAATATATATATATCCATTTAAATGAATAACCTAATCATATGTATCATTCCACCAAGTGATAAAATGCGTAATTAAAGGTTTTTTACTGGTATTTTAAATTATAACACTGAATGGGATCTTAATAAATGAAAATATGCTTTGCTCAGTTGTATTGACAAACAAGTAGCTTGAATAAAGTTTTCCTTTTGCAAATGATTACACATGATGCCCAACTACTGACTGGTCACATGAAGAAGACTAAGAGACAATTTCTGTACTGGAATGCAAATTTAGATTAGAATGGTGTATCTGTAATTTTTTTTTGCATTTAAATTCCACGAACTTCCTTCCACTACAAAAGAACTGCAATTATTGTATTCAAAAAGGCAGTTATTCCCAATGTTAGCATATACAGAAATTAGCTTTTTGGAAAGTAGTGACATATGGAAGATGGCTGCAATAACCAAAATGTAGCATATTGTCTGATTTCAATCTAGTTCCTTACAGCTTGCAACATTAGGCTCCACTGATTACTTTGTGATGCCTTTCTGTTGCAGGTTGTATAGAAATAGGTTCATTTAAGCAAACTTTATCGAGGTACAGCAATATTCACATATTGCAAAGCAACACGTGTACATGGAAAAAATGCGATAACATATTGGCTAGACACAAGCTTTTAAAGAAAGACTTTTCACAATTCAAAGACAGAAACAACAATAGTTTAGTTCTTTAGGTATGTTCAAATGGGAATATGCTTGCAAAAGAATGTGGAGAATAACAAATATAACCTTTAAAAATGCTCTCAAGTCTAATACATAAAATATGTATTTTTCTCATTTTTTTCCCATTTGTTAAAATGGAAAATGAACTGTGAAATAATGACCTTAGTAATGAAATGATCCCTTAAATTGATATTAAGAAATTAAACAAAAAGGATAATGAGTACAATGTCAAGTACTATGAAAGAATAATTTGGAAATATTCAGAATTCAATTAGATATTAATGTACAACTAAATTCACTAGAGATTCAGAATGAACCTAGTAACTGGATTATCTGTGCAGAAGCAGACAGATGTTTATTTATTACATTGGAGGGGTAATCTAAATGCCATAATCACTAGAGCATGTACTTGCAAAAGTATTCACCCCCCTTGACTTTTTACCTATTTTGTTACATTATAGCCTTAAGTTCAATGTTTTATTTATCTGAATTTCATGTGATAGATCAGAACACAATAGTCTAAGTTGGCAAAGTGAAATGAGAAAAATATATACATAAAACTATTTTAGAAATAGAAAACATAAAATTGGCATGTGCGTAGGTATTCACCCCCTTTGTTATGAAGCCCATAAAAAGCTCTGGTGCAACCAATTACCTTCAGAAGTCACATAATTAGTGAAATGATTTCCACCTGTGTGCAATCTAAGTGTCACATGATCTGTCATTACATATGCACACCTTTTTTGAAAGGCCCCAGAGGCTGCAAGACCTAAGCAAGAGGCACCACTAACCAAACACTGCCATGAAGACCAAGGAACTCTCCAACAAGTAAAGGACAATGTTGTTGAGAAGTACAAGTCAGGGTTAGGTATAAAAAAATATCCAAATATTTGATGATCCCCAGGAGCACCATCAAATCTATCATAACCAAATGGGAAGAACATAGCACAACAGCAAACCTGCCAAGAGACGGCTGCCCACCAAAACTCACGGACCGGGCAAGGAGGGCATTAATCAGAGAGGCAGCACAGAGACCTAATGTAACCCTGGAGGAGCTGCAGAGTTCCACAGCAGAGACTGGGGTATCTGTACATAGGACGACAATAAGCCGTACGCTCCATAGAGTTGGGCTTTATGGCAGAGTGGCCAGAAGAAAGCCATTACTTTGAGCGAAAAAAACCGAAATGGCACTGTGGCGAAACCAACCTCGCCACTGTGAACTGGAGAAGCCTGGTTGCTCGCCTGCTCCCTTTGGACTATGGCCCTGCAGGTTAAACTGTTTATTTCCCCTGCAGAAAGGCTTATTTGTGTGATCTGAGTGCCATTCATCTAATAATGTGCACTCAGATCCCAGCTATCTGGGGATATGTGAAATGTCTGTGTGTTATGTGTAAATGTGACTTTATGTATTTTAAAGTGTTTTGTGTCTTTTTGCAACCATGTGCTTAATGGAGTCTTGTGTCTGTCCTGGGAGATAATTGAATTACTCTCCAGGATAGAAGACTCTGAAACTGGTTTGGGCCAGAAAGCCATGCTTCATTTAGTCACAAAGGACTTTCCCTTAACTTTTGAACCCCTGGTCTGATTCGTGCCATTTTTTAATATGTTGTTCCCCTGAATGGATTGATTGTGAATATGTAATTTTATGTGAATGTGATATATGGTTTTAGAGTTATGAAAGTTGGGTAGAAAGTATGTTTTAACTGTATGTGTAATTGAGTTTCCTCTCAGGATAAGGGGAGGGAATATGTGGGATGTAACTGATATGTGATTGGTTGTTTTGTAACGCCCTGTGGGCTGTACTATGTTTGTGGATTGGGAATAAAAGAGACTGTATGTGACAGTACAGAGAGTTCCTGTTTTAACCCTCAAAGTGAAGTGTCGTCTCATTATTGGGGGAAGGATTTATTGTATGCTGTTCCAGTTTGACTGCTAGGAGAGTAAACCTATTCGTATGGTTCCTATTCAACTGTCTACAGCATTCATATGCTTGAGAGAAGGTATACGCTTCTCTGGTTCGGTGATTGTGGCGTCTGCTGCAGTGCTTGGAGTCCTCAGGAAGCGCTAGGAGCATCTTTCAACGGAGGTACCCAGTCGGGGTGCCAGGCGATCCGTTACATTGGTGGCAAGCGGTGGGATGGCGTCCTAGTGCGAGGTAAAGCAGCTCAGAGACACAGTTCGTTTGGATTTACAAATTGAGGGCAACGCTAGCACACGTGCAGCGACCCTGGGAGCAGAGGTATCCAGCGACTTGGAGCAGACAAGTATGGAATGCTCTGGCGATGATTGGATGGCCGAGGTGAGGCAGCGAGTGGCCCAGTATGGGGATGATTTACCCATGGAGGTACACCGGGTGATCTGGAACCAGGTCACGGCCGAGCGAAACACAAGGCTGGCCCGAGAATTCCGGCTGGTGAAAGAGAGAGAGTATGCTCAGCGGAAGGAGTGTTACAGCAGCCGAGTAGAGGCTGCATCCGAGGAGGCTAGCCGTCTCCCCCTGAGGCGGCCGCAGGAACCCGAAGTAGGGGTCCTCATAGACTGGTCCTGTGAGGAACCACAACAGGCAGGTGGAGATGGGACCGGCCCAGATCCCCAGCAGCAGCCGGAGTTGCCAGGTGCGGAAGCAGGTGGTCCTTACTCGCAAATGTTGAGGGACCTCACAGACTGGTCCTGGGCAGACCCACAGATGGCAGGTGGAGATGGGACGGCGGTCTCTCAACCGGCCCTACAGGGATGCTGGGCGGTTGGCCCAGATCTCCAGCGGCAGTATGTACCCCAGGGAGCTGAAGGTGCAGTCCTTCCTCCCCAGCGGCAGTGTGCACCCCAGGGAGCTGAAGGTGCAGTCCTTCCTCCCCAGCGGCAGTGTGTACCCCAGGGAGCTGAAGGTGCAGTCCTTCCTCCCCAGTGGCAGTGTGTACCCCAGGGAGCTGAAGGTGCCGTCCTTCCTCCCCAGCGGCAGAGTGTCCTGCAGGGAGCAGAGACCGTCAGTCTCGCACCCCAACCACAGGACAAAATAATGAAAGGGGAGACAGCTGGTCCCCCTCTCCACCAACAGAGAGAGTGTCAGGGAGAGGAGCCTGATACCCCCTCTCCCCAGCGGCAGTTTACAGTTCAGAGAGAGGAGCTTGTTACACCCTCTCTCCAGCGGCAGCCTAACCCAGCAAGGGGAGATGTGGAGCAGAGCAGTTGTAAAATAGGAGAAAGAAAAGTTATAGGCAGGGTAAAGAGAGAATTGTTGTTGGCTAATAATAATAAGTGGGCTTACTTTTGTACATTGCCATAAGGAAGGTAAAAGAAAAGCATAAAAAAAGGGGATAAAAAGGAAACTATATAAAAAAAGGGAAGAAAAATAGAAACAGGGGATAAAATAAAGGAAGAGAGTACTTGTAAAAAAGGGAGAAAGAAGGAGCAGAGTACTTGTAGAATAGAAAAAAGAAGGAGCAGAGTATTTGTAGAATAGGAGAAAGAAGGAGCAGATTACTTGTAGAATAGAAGAAAGAAGGAGCAGAGTATTTGTAGAATAGAATAAAGAAGGAGCAGAGTACTTGTAGAATAGTAGAAAGAAGGAACAGATTACTTGTAGAATAGAAGAAAGAAGGAGCAGAGTATTTGTAGAATAGAATAAAGAAGGAGCAGAGTACTTGTAGAATAGGAGAAAGAAGGAGCAGATTACTTGTAGAATAGAAGAAAGAAGGAGAAGAGTATTTGTAGGATAGAATAAAGAAGGAGCAGAGTACTTGTAGAATAGGAGAAAGAAGGAGCAGATTACTTGTAGAATAGAAGAAAGAAGGAGCAGAGTATTTGTAGAATAGGAGAAAGAAGGAGCAGAGTACTTATAGAATAGAAGAAAGAAGGAGCAGTGTATTTGTAGAATAAGAGAAAGAAGGAGTAGAGCACTTGTAAAAAGGAGAAAGAAGGAGCAGAGTACTTGTAGAATAGGAGAAAGAAGGAGCAGAGTACTTGTAAAATGGAGAAATAAGGAGCAGAGTACTTGTAGAATAGGAGAAAGAAGGAGCAGAGTTCTTGCAAAAAGGAGAAAGAAGGAGCAGAGTACTTGTAAAAAAGGAGAAAGAAGGAAAATAAAAAATATAAAAAGGAAAAGGAGAGAATTGTTGTTGGCTAATAATAATAAGTGGGCTACCTTGCTCAGCCTTCCTGCTGGGCATTGCTATAAGAAAGGTAAAAAAATAGAAAAAAGGAAAAAAAAAAGGTGGGGGGTAATTGAGGAGGGAGAGGAGGGGAGCTGATGCACGAATGAGAAATCATATTATGAGCAAACAGAGAAGTCGTCTGAATATCACCGAAAGAGGAGACCTTGGTTTGTTCCTTACGAAAATTGAACCAGATATCAAATATTTAGTCTCGCAGCATCAACCTCAAGGATCTCATTAATCACTTGTAAAGGTAATTTCAATTTACTTTGTTTTCTCATTAAACTTTATAAAGTTAAAAACATTATAAACATGCATAAAGTAGAAATAAAAAGATAAATGTACGTATACCCTCCTTTCTAAAAAATATTCTGCACTTGCGCGAAAATTCGTGGGCGGTAAAGAAATTTTTCCATCAAGAAAGATGCCTTAGTGGGAGGTAGGTAGAAAAAGGTTGACTACCCCTGCTGTACACAGACACAAACACACATACACAGTCACAACATACAAAATCACACAATTACACACACAGCCACATGCATACCTAGACAGTACACAATACAATAAACACACTGTCACACATACACACAGTCATATAGATGCCGTATTAGTCACATATGCAGTCACACACACATACACATGGTCACACACACAGTCAGTCACATACTTACAAGGTATAAGTAACAACAGTCACCCAGAGTCACATACACGCAGTCCTTGTTGTCTTGATCACTGGGAGGAGGAAAGGAGGCCATGGTCCCTGGTGATTAGTAGCAGGGAAGCAGGCATTCCTCTCTGTAGAGCGGCAGCTCTAAAATTGTTGAGAACCTCTTAAACAGTGTAAAGGTTGTCTCTATAAACTAATTTGCATATTTTTTGTTATGCAACACTTCTATGTAAAATATTTGTCCTTGTTTCAGTTTGCTGTAAATGTACAATGATAACCAAAGAAAAAAGTTATTTGCGCTCTGTCCCAAATCTCTATGCACATTTAAATATCTGGAGGTTTTTTAGTATCACTCCAATGGCCATTTAAGTATAAGCTTACTTGCGACACACACATTTGTATATGTACAGTGATGCATACAACCTGTATATACAGTACATTATAGCCCTTGGCTTGTACATTAATATGTATGCATACAAATCCACAGACCATATCTCATAAATACATAGACATACACAAATTCACATACTTACACAGACACACGCCATTACATGCATAGGCACACGTCAATATAGACAGTCACATAGATACATACCGGGTCATCTACTAAAGTGAAAATTGTTCGGAATTCAAAGTGTAATCCATATTTAAGGCCAGATGCCAACATACCAGAGTATTGCAGTATGCAGTGATACCTTTTTTATTGGATTAATGTAATATTTGAAAGACAAGCTTTTGAGAGTTTTCATCTTTTCCTCAGTTCTGAAACAATACTCAGAATCATATTTAAGGCCAAAATAGTCAAACTGGAAGCATAGCCGACTTTGAAGTTGTCCACGCAGGTTTCCTTGTGGCCCGGTACTTATATAGGAACCTGTATGAAAACAACAATAAAAGAGGGCCATTCTCAAACAGACTTTAGTACCTCCAGTTTTTTGTCAAACTTATTTTTAAGATATTCTTATGCGTAAATGAGTTTGTTATGCCCCATAACCATAAACTTATTTTGTCTTTTGAATTTAAAAAATCTCTCCATGAACCAAAAGGTAACAGAAATTCATGTGGTTATGGAATATGGAGTATCCATTTTAAAGTAACACTCCAAGTACTATAACCAGTGCAGCATGCCAGAGGTGCATGTCTTAATTCATTGGATGAGAGAGATCAGCCGATGCTCTCCACCACAGAACTGACCCCAACACTGCAGGGTTTAGCTTAAGAAAGCTAACGGAGGCAGGGAGCAGCACCCGACAGACCCCAGGTAAGAAGTCAAACTATTCCAAAACAGTTTGACTACTTATAATGAGAGGACCCATGGCATGCCTGTCACCATAATCACTGCAGTGTGCTATAGTGGTTATGGTGTTTGTAGTGTTCTTTTCATTTATACTATGTATGACCTACTTAATTTCTTAATACATGCACAATTTGTGTTAGCGTAAGGACTTGTTAAGCAAATCTTACCCTATATCATTTTAATCTAAGATACTGCTGTACTGATTCTGTAAGGTGCTGTTATATATGATCCATCAATGTTTCATATAACGTAATGGCAAATAATATGTTTCTCCCCTGGATACTTTAGCAAGAAATAAACCATTACTTTGATTAATCTGAAATCCATGAAATAATACTATACTATTATTGTGAGACTCATGTAGGGTGTAGAAATGGATATGTAAGAGTATAAGGAAGTTGACTGCTGACTAATATATTTTGTGGCCATGAAGTCCCATTGATCATAGAGGTGTGCAATCTGCTTGAGAAGCATATAAAAGGAGAGAATCTTCTTGATCTTCATGCAGAATTTCTTTCACGCACATTTCTTTATTAGCTATACATGTCTGTTCTGTTGTTATAATAGGAATATTGCTGTTTTATATACTTAGTGCAGGTAGGATAGAAAACTTGCAAGTATTACCATCAGTGATGTCCCGAACGGTTCGCTGGCAAATAGTTCCTGGCGAACATCGATTGTTCGCGTTCGCCACTGATGGTGAACATATGCGCTGTTCGGTCCGTCCCCTATTCGTCATCATTGAGTAAATTTTGACCCTGTACTTCACAGTCAGCAGACACATTCCAGCCAATCAGCAGCAGACCCTCCCTCCCAGCCCCTCCACCTCCTGGACAGCATCCATTTTACATTCATTGTGAAGCTGCATTCTTAGTGAGAGGAGGGACAGTGTAGCTGCTGCTGATTTGATAGGGAAATTGATAGGCTAGTGTATTCAGTGTCCACTACAGTCCTGAAGGACTCATCTGATCTCTGCTGTAAGGCTGTCTAGCCCTTTTTAGGGCTAGAACATCAGTCTGCTTTTTTTTTCTGTGTAATGTAATTGCAGTTGCCTGCCTGCCAGCCTGTGTGTCAGGCTCACAGCATATACAGTGCCCACTTGCCCATGCTTGCATTTAAAAAAAAAAAAAAAAACTTTTTTGACTGTAATATAATAGCAGTCACTTTCCTTCACTAGTGTGCGTTTCAGGGCCTGCCCAGTGCCACCACTCACTCACTGGTGTCACAATAGCTTGCATTTAAAAAAAACAAAAAACACTTTTTTGACTGTAATATAATAGCAGTCAGTTTCCTTCACTAGTGTGCATTTCAGCCATTATTTCCAGAGGATGTAGATAACAGGGATATGTCTCAGTCAGGCAGCATTACACACATGGACGTACGGTGTGATGATGATGATGTTGCACCCGCTGCTGCTTCCTTTGCTGAGTTGTCAGATACAAGTTGATGATAACGATGCATCGGTGGATGTCACGTGGGTGCCCGCTAGAAGAGAAGAAGAACAGGGGGAAAGTTCAGATGGGGAGACAGAGAGGAGGAGGAGGAGACGAGTTGGAAGCTGGGGGAGGTCGTCACAAGGAGCTAGTAGCACAGTCAGACAGCATGCATCGGCACCCGGGGTCAGCCAGACAGCACGCCAATCAACGCATGCTGTGTCCACCATCAGAATGTCGTCATTGAAGAGCTCAGCAGTGTGGAATTTTTTTTGTGTGTCTGCCTCTGACAACAGCGATGCCATTTGCAACCTGTGCCAAAAGAAACTGAGTCATGGGAAGTCCAACACCCACCTAGGTACAACTGCTTTGCGAAGGCACATGATCGCACATCACAAACGCCTATGGGATCAACACATGAGTACAAGCAGCACACAAACTCAAAGCCGCCATCCTCCTCCTGGTCCAGCATCTTCAGCCACGTTAACCACTGCTGTCCTCCTTGCCCCCTCTCAACCATCCGCCCCTCCGTCTCTCGCCTTGAGCAGTTCCTGCTCATCTGCCCACAGTCAGGTGTCTGTCAAGGACATGTTTGAGCGTAAGAAGCCAATGTCACAAAGTCACCCACTTGCCCGGCGTCTGACAGCTGGCTTGACTGAACTCTTAGCCCGCCAGCTTTTACCATACAAGCTGGTGGAGTCTGAGGCGTTCAAAAAATTTGTAGCTATTGGGACACCACAGTGGAAGGTACCCGGACTAAATTTCTTTGCACAAAAGGCAATCCGCAAACTGTACTCGATTGTGCAAAAGGAAGTAATGGCATGTCTTGCACACAGTGTTGGGGCAAGGGTCCATCTGACCACTGATACCTGGTCTGCAAAGCATGGTCAGGGAAGGTATATCACCTACACTGCGCATTGGGTAAACCTGCTGACAGCTGCCAAGCATGGAATGCGTGGCTCTGCAGAGGAGTTGGTGACACCGCCACGACTTGCACGCAGGCCTGCTGCCACCTCCTCTACTCCTCCTACTCCATCCTCTTCCAAAACCTCCTTTGCTTAGTCCTCTTCTGCTGCTGCGTCTTGCTCCACATCAACGGCACCCCCCCAGCTCCCCAGGTACTATTCCACATCCCGGATACGGCAGTGTCATGCCGTCTTGGGGTTGACTTGCCTGAAAGCAGAGAGTCACACCAGACCAGCACTCCTGTCCGCCCTGAACGCACAGGTGGATCAGTGGCTGACTCCGCACCAACTGGAGATCGGCAAAGTGGTTCCTGACAACAGAAGAAATTTGTTGGCAGCATTGCATTTGGGCAAGTTGACACATGTGCCATGCATGGCACATTTGTGTAATCTGATCGTACAACGCTTTGTGCATAAGTACCCAGGCTTACAGGACGTCCTGAAGCAGGCCAGGAAGGTGTGTGGCCATTTCAGGCGTTCCTACATGGCCATGGCGCTCTTTTCAGATATCCAGCGGCGAAAAAACATGCCAGTGAGGCGCTTGATTTGCGACAGCCCGACACGTTGGAATTCAACACTCCTAATGTTCAACCACCTGCTCCAACAAGAAAAAGCCGTTAACGAGTATTTGTATGACCGGGGTGCTAGGACAGCCTCTGCGGAGCTAGGAATTTTTTTGCCATGTTACTGGACGCTCATGCGCAATGCCTGTAGGCTCATGCGTACTTTTGAGGAGGTGACAAACCTAGTCAGTCGCACAGAAGGCACCATCAGCGACATCATACCATTTGTTTTCTTCCTGGAGCGTGCCCTGCAAAGAGTGCTGGATCAGGCCGTAAATGAGTGTGAAGAGGAAGAGTTGTGGTCACCATCACCACCAGAAACAGCCTTATCAGCATCGCTTGCTGGACCTGCGGCAACGCTGGAAGAGGATTGTGAGGAAGAGGAGTCAGAGGAGGAATGTGGCTTTGAGGAGGAGGAGGAAGACCAACCACAACAGGCATCCCAGGGTGCTCGTTGTCACCTATCTGGTACCCGTGGTGTTGTACGTGGCTGGGGGGAAGAACATATCTTCAGTGAGATCACTGAGGATGAGGAACAGGACATGAGCAGCTCGGCATCCAACCTTGTGCAAATGGGGTCTTTCATGCTGTCGTGCCTGTTGAGGGACATTCGTATAAAAAGGCTGAAGGAGAACGACCTGTACTGGGTGTCCACGCTACTAGACCCCCGGTATAAGCAGAAAGTGCCTGAAATGTTACCGAATTACGGCAAGTCGGAAAGGATGCAGCAGTTCCAAAATCAATTAAAAAGTATGCTTTACACAGCGTATAAGGGCGATGTCACAGCACAACGGGAATCTAACAGGGGAAGAGGTGAAAGTAATCCTCCTCCTCCCACGACCACGCCAGCAAGGATAGGATGCATTACAGACATGTTGTTGATGGAGGACATGCGGAGCTTTTTAAGTCCTATGCATCGCCACAGCCCTTCGGGGTCCACCCTCAGAGAACGACTCGACCAACAGGTAGCAGACTACCTCGCCTTAACTGCAGATATCGACACTCTGAGGAGCGATGAACCCCTTGACTACTGGGTGTGCAGGCTTGACCTGTGGCCTGAGCTATCCCAATTTGCGATAGAACTTCTGGCCTGCCCCGCTTCAAGTGTCCTGTCAGAAAGGACCTTCAGTGCAGCAGGAGGTATTGTCACTGGAAGAGAAGTCGCCTAGGTCAAAAAAGTCTAGATTACCTCACCTTTATTAAGATGAATGAGGGATGGATCCCGAAGGGACTGACAGTGGGCGATACATTCGACTAAAAAAGGCCTGATGAGGGGGACGTAACAGGGTGTCGCGGCTGCCGGCCCGCCGCGTGATATTTAAATCCCTAGCTCACCCCAGTACCTTGCCCTGTCGTGTTTCCTGTTCCTGGTTTCCTGAGATTGCTTTATCATTGTGAATCTGATTTCCTGGTATCCTGATCTTGGCTTTTCCCTGGTTATTCTGAATTCTGGTTTCCCTGACTTGGCTTGTGTAAACGGTATTGTGTATTTTCTGGCTTCCTTGACCTCGGCCTTCACTTTGACCATTCTCTGTCTCTAGCACATTAGTCCGGCCATTCTAAGGTCCGGTTTACGCTCTGTCCTTTTATTTTCCTTTTCTTGCCTATGTATATGTTTACATAGTTTCTGCGTGCTGGACCACACTAGTAGTCGTGACATTGGGATTAAACTGATAAGAATAGTACTACTTAACACACCACTCCTATCTGGTGGCACATTAGATTGCACGCGCAGTGCCCCAAATTTGAAGTAGGAGGACCGACCAAGCATCTTTTTCCATCTCCCGGTTCCTAAAATCGATGCCATATACACGTCCCCTGATAGGGGACGTAACAGGGATTAAACTGATAGGAATAATACTACTTAACACACCTTATAATAACGCAGAGAGAGGCAACGCAGTGAGAGGAGTCTGAAGAAGAGGAGTCAGAGGAGGAAGGTGGCTTTGAGGAGGTGGAAGACCAAACACAGCAGGCGTCCCAGGGGGCTTGTTGTCACCCTTTGGGGGACCTTGGTGTTGTATGTGGCTGGGTGGAGGAAGAGACCTTCAATGACATCAGTGAGGACAAGGAACGGGACATGGCTAGCTTGGTATCCAACCTTGTGCAAATGGGGAGTTTGCGGTTGTGCAAATGGACTGTTTGCGTTAAACGGGGAGTTTGGTCTGTCACTGTGAAGCGGGCGTAACCCTTACACTACCTGATCGATACAACATCATACCTGATGTTTTAAAGCACGTTATTCCAAACAATTTAGGAATGTTAGGTGATTTATGCCCTTTGTGGATTAAAACCAGACTCTGCATCAACTATGTAATTTTCCATGGGAGTTTTGCCATGGATCCCGGCATGCCACAGTCCAGGTGTTAGTCCCCTTGAAACAACTTTTCCATCACTATTGTGGCCAGAAAGAGTCCCTGTGGGTTTTAAAATTCGCCTGCCTATTGAAGTCTATGGCGGTTCGCCCCGTTCGCGAACATTTGCAGAAGTTCGCGTTCGCTGGTCGCGAACCGAAAATTTTATGTTCGCGACATCACTAATTACCATTTATTTAAATGTTTGCACATTGCTTTCTATGAGAAGGTCCAGAGGTCCATGGTCTTACCAGCAGTGATTGTTGTATGTACAATGAATTACTAAAAGCAAAAACCTCAATAATGAAAGTATGCAGCGTATTATACAGTAAAGGCACTGGCATCAGACTGAGGTTTGCATGTGTCTCTGAAATACAACTTCTATAATTACACTATATATCAACCTAATAGGGAAAAACAATGCACAACGTAGTTCATGCTACAGGAAAAATGTCTGGTACTCTGGAATACTTTGTGCAGAATAAACACAATCCTCATCATTTAAGTTTTATTAAGAGAGAGATCTATCAAGATTAGCTGTAAGCATTTATTAGTATCAAGCAACATCACATATTCATATGCTGAGCTGGCAGTCAAACCACAAACATAATTTAAGTCTGTGCCAGTTGATATCCTGCTAATGGTCTCTCTGAGATCAAGGGAGGTTAGATTTCTGATAGTCGAGATAACCTACATTGCACATTGACAGTGCAGGTTAGAAGATGGTCAGACAGAGGGAAAGCTGTTCTAACGGATCGCCTGGCACCCCGACTGGGTGCCTCCGTTGATGCTCCTAGTGCTTCCCGAGGGCTCCAAGCACTTCTCCAGACACCATAAGCACTGCAGATCAAACCTCTCTTCCTTCAGAGAGCGAAGCTGGAACAAGCTCTTAAAATAGCTTAGTGATCATAGCTAGGGGAGTATTGTGGCGAAACCGGCCTCGCCACGTGTCCTTGGAGGGGGCTGCTTGCCCGCCTCTTGCCTTTGGACTATGGACCAGACTTTATGTGAAGTTATTAACCCAGATAGCTATGCCATGGAGCCCATTCGTGTAGTTAAAGACTTCGGCTCCATGGCAATTGAACTGTGTGAATAGGATCTGAGCGCTATTCGGTAGTTTTGTGCGCTCAGATCCCAGCTATCTGGGGATATGTGACATGTCTGTGTTTTATGTATAAAATGTGACTTTATGTATTTTAAAGTGTTTTGTGTCTTTTTGCAACCATGTGCTTAATGGAGTCTTGTGTCTGTCCTGGGAGATAATTGAATTACTCTCCAGGATAGAAGACTCTGAAACTGGTTTGGGCCGGAAAGCCATGCTTCATTTAGTCACAAAGGACTTTCCCTTAACTTTTGAACCCCTGGTCTGATTCATGCCATTTTTTAATATGTTGTTCCCATGAATGGATTGATCATGAAAATGTACGTTTTATGTATGTACGATGTTTACTCACAAAGTTATAAAAATGTACAAAAAGTAACTTTTCAGCTTGGAGATAATTGAGTAGATACAGTAATTGACTCAATTATCTCCTAAGCAGAGGGGAGGAATATGCTGGGTGTGTTTCTATTGTCCCATTGTGTCTGATTGGCTGCTGTACTTGCATTGTATGTGTTGTAATGTGTTTATTGGTGGTTCTGCAAAACCCTGTGGGCAGTACTATGTTTTGTGGATTGTAATAAAAACCAGGCTGGGTGTGCCAGCACTAGAGTTCCTGTTTTAACCCTCAAAGTGAAGTGTTGTCTCATTATTGGGGGAAGGATTTATTGTATGCTGTTCCAGTTTGACTGCTAGGAGAGTAAACCTATTCGTATGGTTCCTATTCAACTGTCTACAGCATTCATATGCTTGGGAGCATTCACATGCTCCTACGGTTCGGTGATTGTGGTGTCTGCCAGAGTGCTTGGAGTCCTCAGGAAGCGCTAGGAGCATCCTTCAACGGAGGTACCCAGTCGGGGTGCCAGGTGATCCGTTACAAGTATGTAGAGTATAGCAATCCCCCAGTGTAAATGCAGCCTTTTCCCCCACACATGAGATGAAGCTCTATGTTGAGGGTAAAACAGGAACTCAGCAGTCTGAGGGTTTATTGGCACTTATATGCAACTTTTTACACATGGTTTTGTGGCACAGCCAATCAAACACGTACAATTCAGTTAAACACTCCCATTCATTCCAGCAAAATCCTCCCCTCTGCCTGTGATATAATTACTGTACACAATGGGTTAACATAATTATCACAGGCAGGAAAATACACAGTTTTATACAATATTCATAACTCACAAAATATACATACAATATCCATAAATATTACATATTATTAATTAGCATACTTCAAATATACACATATCCAAAAATCAGACAATTCCCTCCAGTGGTTAAAAAGTTAGCCTTAGTCCTTTTGGACCTTTTTGACCGACTATTTTCTCCTCTATCCTGGAGATAATTGGCTTAAGTAACTGTAGTAAACTCAATTATATCCAGGTACAGAAAATATCACCAAGTTACAACTGCAACAAAACACATTAAAATACATATATTCTAATATTCTATAGAACTGAACCCCCTGCATTTGGATCTGTATAGCCGAACAGCACTCAGATCCCACAAACACAGTCAAATCGCCATGGGGTTAAACAATAGCAAGGGCTGATGAGAGATTGAGGAGGGACAAGGCAGCCAGTTTCAACTGGTATGGCAGTGTCCCTGGGACAACGCCCTGCTGGAGAACAATGGGACAGGAAACGGGGAAGGGGAAGAGGTACACCTTCCCATGGATTCAAAGGGGCAGAAAAAGTGTCCCAAAATCCAATAAGCCCAAACAGACTTTTTAAATAGCAATACTTCACTAGGCAAGAGACTGGCAATTAATCCTCCCCAGGCACAAGTGGCGAAGGGCACTTTGTCACAGCTGTGTTAGAGAAGTTAAAGACAGAGCAAAGATTGGAAAAGGTCAATGTGTGTAGGGAGAGTAAGGCTAAAAGAGTTGTGATAGAAATCTAGATGTAATTGAGTTGTTAGATTGGTTAGCAAGGTTGTTGAAGTCACCAAAGATGAGAGGAATAATGTCAAAGGAGAAAACATAGGTAAACTAAGCTGAAACATTATCAAGAAAGAGTTGAGGAGAGACTGGAGGGCAGTGGGTAACAACAACAAAGGCAGAGAGAGCTTTGAAGAGATCGATCGAGTGGACTTCAAAAGATGAAAATTCTAAAGAAGGAAAAGGGGGCAAAGGACGGAAGGAACAATAACTGGAGAGAAAAAAAACACACAGTACCACCCTTCATATCATATGCAGGGCCAGGTATTGGGGTGTATGCATGCTGTCAGTTTGTGGCACTCTCCAGCAGTAACTCATATCGCCAACTAGTGTTATATTAGCTATTCCTCTAATGGCTGGTCTCCCAGGAAAGGCATGCCCAGCTCCAGTTGTTCCCATCGGCGCTGGTTGGTGGTCAGGAGGTCCTCACTCCGGAAGGGTCGAATTTCGTCAAGGTCATCCTTCCAGATATCGGTTCGAAGCGCCACCCTTCGAATGCTTCTCTCTCTACTGGTATAGGGTAATCAGCACTGCACATAATCCCCTTGAAACTGCTGCTGGAGCTTTGTTTCAAAGTAGGATACTGCCTGACGGTACGTGTCTTCCATATACCCACTTCCCGTAGGTAGGTGTCACCAAAGATGCTCTGGTTTCCCAACTCACTAGGAAGCCATCCCACTGCTTGCCACCAATTGTAGTGGAGCTTCTTGTTCCCCGGCTGGGTAACTCCACCCAGGATCGCATCCTAGCTGGAACCGGGGAAAACTGACGCTCTTCTGTCCTAGTCTCTGCAGCTTGACTGGGGTCCTTCTGGGGCTATTCCAGGCAGGTATCCACCTCTGCTTGCAATGTGATTTCTATTGCCTTTACAAAGGCACTTGCAGCTCTCAGGTCTAGTTCTCTTGATTTATCCTAGGGCTAGAGTGATCATGCAGCCAGCCAACAGGTACTACAACTCTGTAGCCTGGATCCCTAAAAATGAACATAGGACACGTAATGGAACTGACATGCAAAAGTTCATTTTTATTTCTTGGGACTGGCCCAAATGCTCCTTACATGTAACTTATGGTGACAATTCAATAAAATTACAAATAATAAAAACATATCAGAAAACATACAGGGAATTATAACAACACAATAACATATCTTCTAAGGGGTGGGGAAATCAATAACCAACACAAACTATCTTTCCTTCCTGCAAAATTAGCAATATGCAAATCTACCTGAATATGCAAATTACCTAGCCTTGCTATTCATGTAGTGCACATTGCTGTTGCTACCAACAGAGGGCACTTTACAGGCTCCATAGCCAAATCCAATAGTTGGTAACAAGCATCAGCAGGACAGGAGAGCACACAAAACAATTAACAATATACAAACAAATTATGAACACCCTGCACCTATAATGAGTACAGGGTGACTTAGACATAGGAAAAATGTAGGAACCTTTGTAAAGTGTCCTTCTGCGCCCAGTAATGGTGATTACCATCACAGAGACCTCTTGTTCAGAGACTGGGGGAATGGAGTTATGAGTGGAGTGGTTAAGATGTAACATACTTGAAGCTGAGTTTTAGTGGGGGAGAGTGGAGATTTCTTTCCTAATTTGGTTAATATTGCCATTAAAGTGATGTGCAAAATTACTAGCTGTTAGGATAATTAATGGTGGGATTTCAGTGGCATGAAGAATGCAGTTAAAGTTATGAAATATGCATTTGGGATGAGTGGTAAAGTACTTTTGTCTTCGCAAAGGAGAGGATGTAAGTAGGCTCCCAATATATGCAACCCCCACCTAACTTGACTAGTTAACATGTCCTCCCATTTAAAAACCTTCTTCTCTAATACATGTCTTACTATCCCTTTCCCATATGTATGTATTTCAAGGCGGACTATCAGACCTACATTAACTTATCAGATATGGCTTATTCAAACTGATATCCAGCACCTCACATATAATATCATTCCGATGTGACCTTGATTTGCTAATTCACTGTAGCTTTGTTATGTAGAACTTGTCATTTTTTTTTTCTTTTTTAAGTTTCATGTATACTAAATTCACTGTGCAGTACAAATGGCTGGAATGGTCAGTTATGGAAGAGTTACATTTTAAAATAGCATTCTATGATGCATCAAATCAATCAGGAAAAAAAATACTAGGTGGTATGATGAATATATTCTTGGTGCTGTTGATTTATTATCATCCTTGCCATCTATGAGCAATTATCCTTCAGCTGCAGATGACACTGTCTCTAATGTACACTGAGCAGAAAAGTACATTTTATAATGAGCTATCAGGTTACAGAGCTTTTAACAAAGTGCAATAAGACACTTACTGTGAAAAATGCTATTCCTGCAAACAGTATAATTATCTATATACCACATATTAGCATATTATTGTATTACAATTGTAGCGGAGAGCTGGTATTACACAGCCTATCTCCACTTTAGATCCCAGTACGGCTCAGGAACAAGTATGATAAATCCACAGAGTAATATTTCCAGCAGGCAAAAAGACTCCAACAATATCCCAATCACAATCCCAATGACTGGATGACACACAGCATCAGGAGCAGAACTAAACTTTTATTCACAGCAGTTCCTCATAAAGGATTCTCCCATGCAAGGGAGGGATTTCCAGTAATTATAACAGTAACCAATAATACAGTGGTTTCCTCCCATACCTTCCCTCCCCTCAGAGTGACACTTAATCCACTTAATCCTGGTACCTTTTTCCCTGTTTCCTGGATGTACCACAAAACTGTGGGGTACAAGGATCTAAGTGGCATCCCCTGGTAGCTCTGGTCTTGGTGACCAACATACTCAAAATTCACCCAGATCAGACCAGGGGTTCGGGAGTTATGGGGAATAAACGATTTGACCGACCGCACACGAATATGTAGCCAAAAAGAGTTCCATGTGGTTTGGCCTTGCTGTCGGTCTACCTTCGGGAGGTAAAACAGTTATTAATCTTTGCCATCCATAGCTAATACAGCGTTCGCATGAACCCCGTTGTTCGTTAGATTGAATTCACCGAACGAGGGGTTGATTGGCCCCTCTGTTCGTGAGTTCTGGAGCTCTGGAGGTCTCAGCAGTGTTCGGGTAATTGAGTGTCCGATTTGAGTTCCAGACACTCGACGACCAAACACCGCTGAGAGTTCGTGCGTAAGATGGCCGCCGCCACGTGTTCGCCTACCGAATGGCGGCCACCCAGATATGGCAATATAACACTGATTAACTGTAGTTAGAGGAGTGTGAAAGCCTTAATGAGGCGCACACTTCTCTCTGAGGTGGTCTATTGATTTGGTAGTTTCCATTCGTATGAAATATGAAGGAAACTACCGAACCAACATACGAATACACATACAATTTTCAATTATACAGTCAGTTAAACACACGAACAGTCTTTTTAAACATATTCCTGGTGGACAGTCCCATGCCATCCCCTACAACAATATTATTAACGCTGGAAATTTTATTCTTAATAGTTAGATTTGATATCGAAACAAGATAATAAGGTGCATATTATCCTATTCCTGATTGTTGCATTTTGTTTCTGAACAAAATACTACATAGCATATGGCTCTTACATGTCTGAATCTTGTGTTTGTTTATTCATTGCGCCTAATGGCATGAAAGAGGAGCAAGTTTTTTTTTTACTAAGACCCTATAGGCCAATTGGTAGATAATTGCATGGGAGCTCTAGTTTTAGGCATTGGATCTCACAAACACACAAGGGACTGTATAAAGTAAATGAACAGGGAATGCAGTCTGTGTTTGTTTGTAAGGGGTTCTAGTGTAGGTGTGATTATAGATTGTATTGTGTGTGTTTGTACTGTGTCTAGATCAGTGGTAGTCAACCTTTTTCTACCTACAGCCCACTAATGCAACTTTGTTGATGGAAAAATTTCCTTACCGCTCACCAGTTTTCGAGCAAATGCAGAATATTTTTTTAGAAAGGAGGGTGTTTAAAAAAAAAAAAAATGTACGCACATTAATCTTTTTATTTCTACTTTATGCATGTTTATAATGTTTTTAACTAAATTTAAATTACCTTTACTTTGATTAATGAGATCCTTGAGGCTGATGCTGCGGGACTAAATATTTGTTATCTGGTTTGAATTTTGTAAGGTACAAATGAAGGTCTCCTCTTTCGGTGATATTCAGACGATTTCTCTGTTTGCTCATAATATGATTTCTCATCTGTGCATCAGCTCCGCTCCTCTCCCTCCTCAATTCCCCTCCCCACCTTTTTTCCCTTTTTTCTATTTTTTAACCTTCCTTATAGCAATGCCCAGTAGGAAGACTGAGCCACTTACTATTATTAGCCAACAACAATTCTCTCCTTTTCCTTCTTCCTCCTTTTTACAAGTACTCTGCTCCTTCTTTCTCCTATTCTACAAGTACTCTGCTCCTTCTTTCTCCTTTTTACAAGTACTCTGCTCTTTCTTTCTCCTATTCTACAAATACTCTGCTCCTTCTTTCTTCTATTTTAAGTACTCTGCTCACAGACAAACACATACACACACTCACACATACACTTACAGACACACACACTCACAGACAAACACACTCACACACACTTACAGACACACACAAACTCACAGAGAAACACATACACACACAAACATACACACACTCACACATACACACATACTTACAGACACACACACATACACACACTCACACATACACTTACAGACGCACAAACACTCACAGACAAACACACTCACACATACACTTACAGACACACACACATATACTTACAGACACACACACGTACACACTCACAAATACACTTACAGACACACAAATTATTAATATTAAATGTCCACCCAGCCTCCCTAACCTGGAGAGCTGGTGTGGATCTGTCCCTGGGGTCTAGTGGGGCTTCACTTCGGCAGGCGGCAGAGTTCTAACCCGAGGCGGCGAGGGAGCTCTAACCTCTCTGCTCTGCTCCCTCCCGGGAGGATCAGAAGGTGGCCTGGCAGGAGGGAGCGCTTCCCTCCTGCTGGTCACTGAAATCTTGCGCCCCCAAGCCACTCGCACCCGCCCACTCTAAAAAGGAGAAATCCTCTCACAAAGAGGATTTAGCTGCCGAAATCCCTACCTCCAACTAGTGGGCGGTAGGGACCAGGTTGATGACTCATGGTCTAGATAATGTGTGTGTCTCGGGGCAATATTGAGTTTGTGTATGTGTGTGTGTGAGTGTGTGTGGAGACTGTAGCATGTATATTCATTGGGACTGTAGTGTATGTATTTGTAGGTGATGTAGTTTAGAGAATGTAGTGCATGTGAGTGGATAAAGACTGAAGTATATGTGTGTAGCCATATAGTATGGGTTTGTGCAGGTCTAGGGGCTGTTGAGGGGGTGTGTTTAGGCACTGTAGTGTGTATGTGTTTTGTGTGTGTGTTTGGAGGTTATTGGAATGTGTGTGCATAGTAGATATAGTGTAATGTGTCTATTTATAGAGAACAGTAGAGAGAGTGTGTGTGTCTAGCAACTGTAGTGTGTGTCTGTGTGTCATAAAGAAAATGTAGCGTGTGTAAGGATGTAGAGACTTTCGATTGACTAGGGGTGGGGTAGCAATTTTTATTTATTTTTTAATATTAAATAAATTAAAAGGTATTCTTCTTTCCATCTTCATTATCATGGGCCAGGGAGAGGGGATATCCAGGTCCCAGACTATAAAAATTATTCTAGAGAGCTCCGACAACCTAAGAATCAGAGCATTGCCATGGTAATGGCCAAATCTTGTGAGAGGAATACTCTCAGTCTAAATGTGGCAGAGGTGAAGAATAGAGTTTCCCTGTACCTCCACTTGTCAATTTAGCTTGGACTGGAATGAAGAGGGTGATCTCTTTGGCCCATGAAGGCACATGGTGGTGGCACCTTCTGCCAGTGCCTTGGTGACGCTGGGTGCTTTGCACCCCTTGCACCACAGAGAGCGTGACTCTGGTCCTTGGAACTCTGCAAAAGTGACTCTGGTCCTTGGAACTCTGCAAAATGGAAGACGCTCAACTGGACTGTAGTTCTTACATCAACTAATTATACAATGTATCTGTCATGATAGTTTTTCCAGTTCCTGTTGTTTCAGTTGCATTTCTTATAAACTCAAAATAGTGCTTAGCATCTGGTATTTTGATTAATTATCCGATTTGTAAGTATAATAAAAGTAATGCAAAATTTGAGCATGTCAGGACTAGCCTAATATAAGGGTAGAAAGGACAGAAGCACATACAGGTCAGAGTGGCCCCAGAGACAGGGAGGTAAAGAGGGAGGTAAAGAGTTAACTTTTAACAGGGCATGGTAAAAAAGAACAGAGGAGCACCTGGGTTACAGCTGACCTCATTCAAATGTACCAGTTTAGAGATTCACTGTGGTCAAAGTTCAAGCGTACTGGCTCCATGAACGATCACTGTACTTACAGACAATTGTGAAATGCATGTACAAAACAAACAAAAATGACAAAGGCCCAATATTTCAGTGAAAATTTGAACAACCTATCAAACCCAAGAAATGTCTGGAAAATCAGCATACAAACCCCCACAATCCACTCCCAACCAGTGGCGGCTCAAGACTTTGTGAGGCCTTAGGCGAAATTCAAACATGAGGTCCCCACTAACACCCAAAGTGGAAAAAAAATAGGGTTTGCATTGTGTGTATAAGGTGCTGTAGTTGTATTAAAGGACAAGCTTGCAGCCCTGGATAAAAAGAGCTAGTCTCTGTATTCATTGTTCAGAGGCTTGCAGTGCCGCGGCTCCCTGTGCCGCTGTGTTGTGAGCACTCCGACTGTAGTAATGGCATAATTTTGAAAACAAAATTATTTGCAATAAACAAATTTTTAGCAATTATGCTAATCATTTACACACGTGAGTATGATTACGTAGCCTTGCAGTCGTGTATACATTACTGCCATTGTGTGTATTTCTGAGTGTGTCTGGCAGTGTCTACCTGTGTATGTGCATGAAAGTGTGTGTCTGACCGAGAGTATCCTTGCATGTGAATGTATGTCTTTATGAGTATGTATCTCGGACTGTATATGTGTGGGGTAGCTGCTTGCAGTGTGTGGTGTTTATGAGGGCTGCCTGCGACATTTGTGCATGTGTGTATGATGAATGTCTTCAGTTTGTGACTGTAACAAGGTGAGTAAAGGGGTAACTGTGGTAGGGTGAGTGTGACAGGATGAGGGGGGTAAATGGGGTAAAGGAGACAGGGTCGGGGGGGTGAGTGTGACAGAATGAGGGAGGGTGAGAATGATAGGGGGGGTAGTCAGCATGCACCTCAGATCTGTGCTTAGCAGACCTGGGTAATGTGACAGATCATTGATATAATGTAAATCGGAAATTGTAACAGTCTGGAAGCAATGTAGGCACTACAAGACTTGTACAAAACATGGATAAGGACTAGCGTTTAAAGATGAATATATGGTATAAAAACGTGTGTTAAATCTCTGTAAATAATGAGCAGCTAAACATTCATGAGACTTGTTACAATATCACCAACAAGATATACAAAAAAAATTAAAATAATGTAGCGCTTAAATAATGAATAAATTATCACCTTTTAGTTTAAATTAGGAGGAAATTCCCACCATATCATCAATTATATCGATATCTATAAGAGACAATCAAATATAGTGTAGATTGTACAAGGATAAAAAAATCTACTTATGTGTAGTGATGTACCGAACGGTTCGCTGGCGAACGGTTCCTGGCGAACATAGCATGTTCGCGTTCGCCACGGCGGGCGAACCTATGCGCGGTTCGACCCGCCCCCTATTCGTCATCATTGAGTAAACTTTGACCCTGTACCTCACAGTCAGCAGACACATTCCAGCCAATTAGCAGCACAGCCTCCCTAGCAGACCCTCCCACCTACTGGACAGCATCCATTTTAGATTCATTCTCAAGCTGCATGCTTAGTAAGAGGAGGGAAAGTGTAGCTGCTGTTCATAAGATAGGGAAAAGCATAGCTAGGTTAGGGATAAGGGTATGCTTTTTTTTTATTTTTTTTTTCTATGTAATGTAAATGCACTTAGTTGTCTGCCACTGCTGCCAGCTTCTGTGTCAGGCTCACAGTGCCCATTTCCCCAGTCAGTGCCACCAATTACATCTGGTGTCACAATAGCTTGGATTTAAAAACAAAAAACTTTTTTCACTGTTATAGATTGAATAGCAGTCAGTTGTCTGCCACTGCTGCCAGCTTCTGTGTCAGGCTCACAGTGCATACTGTGCCCATTTCCCCAGTCAGTGCCACCAATTACATCTGGTGTCACAATAGCTTGGATTTAAAAACAAAAAACTTTTTTCACTGTTATAGATTGAATAGCAGTCAGTTGTCTGCCATTGCTGCCAGCTTCTGTGTCAGGCTCACAGTGCATACTGTGCCCATTTCCCCAGTCAGTGCCACCACAGCTTGGATTTAAAAACAAAAAACTTTTTTCACTGTTATAGATTGAATAGCAGTCAGTGTCCTTAAAGCGGGTGTGTTACGCTAACAGTGGATACGCTGACAAGTGCCACTAATTAGATCTGGTGTCACAATAGCTTGGATTTAAAAACAAAAAACTTTTTACTGTTATAGATTGAATAGCAGTCAGTGTCCTTAAAGCGGGTGTGTTACGCTAACAGTGGATACGCTGACAAGTGCCACTAATTAGATCCTGTGTCACAATAGCTTGGATGTAAAAACAAAAAACTTTTTTTACTGATATAGATTGAATAGCAGTCAGTGTCCTTAAAGCGGGTGTGTTACGCTAACAGTGGATACGCTGACAAGTGCCACTAATTAGATCTGGTATCACAATAGTTTGGATTTAAAAACAAAAAACTTTTTTTACTGTTATAGATTGAATAGCAGTCAGTGTCCTTAAAGCGGGTGTGTACGCTAACAGTGGATACG
>OW240913.1:184618095-184631467 GCA_933207985.1 Pelobates cultripes | reverse complement strand
TACAGGCGGAGGTTTAGAGAAACCAACAAGCTGGTTGGGGACTCTTATGTGGAATGGGCCTGCAGAGTCCATCGTACCGCAGCTCACTGGATGGCTGGATGCCAAGCGGTAACTGGGGAGGAGGTGTTACAAGTGTTCCTGCTGGAGCACTGCTTTGATAGACTACCTGCTGGGGTCCGGGAATGGGTCAGAGACAGAAAACCCTCTACCCTACCCGAGGCTGCCCGTCTGGCGGACGAATACACGGATGCCCGCAAGTTGGATGGTACAGCTGCTAAAGCCCCTGCCAGACTGGAGTATCGACCAGCAGTAACACCCGCTCCTGCAGTCTACCAACCCCCAGCACACCGTACCCCAGCTGCACCACCAGCTAACAATTATATGCAACCAGCCCGATTTAATGCCCGGGAGTACTCCCAACCCATCCGGTGCTATGGATGCAAGCAGTTGGGGCACAAGCGTCCTGAGTGCCCCCTGAACAGTGCCAACCAGGCTCAGTCCTGGAGGAGACCAGTTAACGGAAACCAGCGCCCACCTCAGCCTGCGGCTCACTGCCTAGAGCAGGAGGAATTTTGGGGCATTCTGCACGAGGCAGACCCAGTGCAAGCGGCTCACCAGGATAATCGCCAGCAACATCGGCAAACTGTGAAGCTAAATGGCAGAGTGGTAAATGGGCTGAGAGACACAGGAGCCACGATGACACTGCTCCAAAAGAACTTGGTCTCAGAGCATCAACACACTGGAGACACTGTGGCAGTAAGGGTAGCAGGGGGTGCCGTGTTTCGCTTACCTGTTGCCCGAGTACATTTGGATTGGGGAGTGGGCGCTAGGCATGTGGATGTGGGGGTGATGAAGGATTTGCCCGCAGATGTTCTTTTGGGAAACGATTTGGCCCCTTTGGTTTCAGCATATGCTCCGATGGGCCCTGCAGACGTGAACCCAGTGACCACCCGTGCCCAGACCCGTGCTGCCGGAACCAGCCCGCTTGCTGACGAGACCCAGGTAAGATCTCCTTCCCCGACTGATACCCCAGATCAGGTCCCCTTGAGCTGGGATTCCCCAGAGGAGTTTGGGAGGGAAACCCGGGCGGATCCGACCCTCCAAAGATACAAGGACAGGGCAGAGGCTGGGGAGGAAGGAATAGATGGGGAACGGTATGAGTGGGTGGGGGACAGGTTATATAGGATCCCTAAACCTTCCCAGAAGATTTGGCCTCTCCGCCAAATCGCCAGTTAGTGGTACCTGCAAAGTACCGGCAGGAGATTCTGCGGATAGGGCATGATGTTCCTTTAGCTGGACATCTAGGGTCCCACCGCACAGCCTATAGGATTTCACAGAACTTCTTTTGGCCAAACTTTAACCAGGCTGTGCGGATGTACTGCAGCACGTGTGACACATGTCAACGGGTAGGAAAGCGGGGGGACCACCCTAAGGCTAGGCTATTATCGATGCCTATTATAGGGGAGCCCTTTGCCCGCATAGCCGTTGACATCGTGGGTCCACTGACCAGGGCTAGTCCATCAGGGAAGAAATACGTTCTTACCGTGGTGGACTATGCCACCCGCTATCCAGAGGCAGTAGCGCTGTCTAACATAGAGGCAGAGACGGTTGTTGATGCCCTGGTTAGAATTTTTACTAGGGTCGGGTTCCCTAAGGAGATTCTCTCCGACCAGGGAACCCAATTCACCGCTGTGCTCACCCAGCAGCTGTGGAAGGTGTGTGGCATTAAGCCGTTACTTAGCTCACCCTACCACCCACAGACTAACGGTCTCTACGAGCACTTTAACGGTACCCTCAAACAGATGCTGAGGACCTTTACAGACACTTGCAGAGACTGGGAGAGATTCCTGCCTCATCTATTATTTTCTTATAGAGAGGTGCCCCAGGAATCTACTGGGTTCTCCCCCTTTGAGCTGCTGTATGGGAGAAGGGTCCGCGGACCCCTAGATCTCATTAGAGGCCACTGGGAGGGGGAGACGGAGCAGGAAGGGACCCCCATAGCGCCATATGTTCTGGAACTCCGGGACCGCATGGAGAAACTGTCCCTGATGGTAAGGGAGAATCTCCAGGCGGCCCAGGGGAGACAGAAGAGATGGTACGATCAGGGTGCCCGACAGCGGGTCTTCCAGGTTGGGCAAAAGGTATTGGTGCTTAAACCCGTGAAGGCCAACAAGATGCAAGCATCTTGGCAGGGCCCGTACAAGGTAGTGGCGCAGATCTGCAACACTACTTACTTGATAGCCAGCTGTGCAGATGAGAGGATCCAGCGGTCCTTTCATGTGAACATGCTGAAAGAGTACCAGGAGAGACCTGAGAATATTGCAGCAGTATGTGCCCCAGCCGCAGATGATTCTGAGAATTTACCCCTTCCAGATCTATTAGAAAGGGATTCACAGACTGACCTTACTACCTTGGTACAGCTAGGGGACCGGTTGAACCCCACAGAAAGGGTACAGGCGCAGCAGTTGTTATGGGAGAAGCAGGTGACGTTCTCCCAGGAACCAGGTTATACCACCCTAGCTGTGCATAAGGTAGAGACCCCTGGACAGACCCCGTTACGACAGCCCCCCTACCGTATCCCTGAAGCAGTCCATGAAGGAATGCGGAAGGAGATACAGGAGATGACCCAGCTTGGGGTTATAGAGCACTCCGACAGCCCTTGGGCCTCACCTGTAGTCCTGGTGCCAAAGAAAGATGGGACCACCCGGTTCTGTGTGGACTACAGGCGACTCAACGAGCGGACCACCACTGACGCCTACCCAATGCCCCGGGTAGACGAATTACTAGATCGTATTGCCAGGGGGCGATATCTGACCACCATAGACCTGTGTAAGGGCTACTGGCAGATCCCCCTGGCCGAGGATGCTATCCTCAAGTCGGCATTTGTCACCCCATTTGGCCTGTACCAATTTAAGGTCATGCCTTTTGGGATGAAAAATGCACCGGCTACTTTCCAACGGATGGTGGATAGACTCCTGGATGGCTTCCAAGAATTTGCCTGTGCATACTTGGACGACATTGCGATCTACAGTGGGTCCTGGGAGGAACACCTGGTACATGTAGGGGTAGTGCTGGATAAGATTAGGGCCGCTGGCCTGACGTTGAAGCCAGAAAAGTGTCATCTAGGTATGGCTGAAGTGCAGTACCTAGGTCACAGAGTGGGGTGTGGGAGCCAGAGACCAGAGCCAGCCAAGGTAGAAGCAGTGGCTAACTGGCCCACACCTACTACTAAGACCCAGGTATTGGCCTTCTTGGGGACGGCAGGGTACTACAGACGTTTTGTCCCTGACTACAGCACTATTGCTAAGCCCCTGACAGACCTGACTAAGAAGAACTTGCCTAAGCAGGTCCTGTGGTCTCCGGCTTGTGAAGCTGCATTCCAGGCACTGAAGCAGGCTCTTGTGAATGCCCCTGTCTTGGCTGCCCCAGTCCCTAACAAACGCTTTCTCGCCCATACAGATGCTTCCATGTATGGACTGGGGGCTGTGCTGAGCCAAGTCGGGGAAGATGGAGGAGAGCACCCTGTCGCATATCTCAGCAGAAAGTTGTTACCCAGAGAAGTGAGTTATGTGGCAGTGGAGAAGGAATGCTTGGCCTTGGTCTGGGCCTTGAAAAAGTTAAGCCCCTATTTGTATGGGCAAGAGTTTTCCCTTGTGACTGATCACAACCCACTCGTTTGGCTTAACCGGGTCTCAGGAGACAATGGGAGACTGCTGAGATGGAGCTTGGCAATACAGCCCTACAATTTTACCATCAGCTACAGACCCGGTAAGCTAAACGGAAACGCAGATGGGTTGTCACGACAAACAGACGTTTCCATCACCTCGTAGTCCGGTCATCCCCAAGTTGACCCGCCACAGTGTCAAGCCGGGTCTGCCGGAGTGTCCCACAAGGAGGGAGCCGTGTGACAGAACCATCTGTCTGCTGGATTTTTGCCCGTTCGTCTGTTTGTCCCCGTTCGTATGAATGGCTGGTTTCTATAGCCCAGCCATTCGAATGACTATTTTTCCCGAACAAAACCGCCGAACGAACGGCCACCCAAGTGAGGAGTGTGCTGCAGGTTAACGAAGTGATCACCATTATAACGTTGTGGTTAACCGCAGACACTTCTCAATTAAACCTAACTCAGGGTGGTCGTCGTTCGTATGTCGACCACGAGGCAGCGGCCATTTTAAATCATGCGAACGCTCAGCGGTGTTTGGCTCTATTTCCATGGAACGGAAAACGGACACTTTTTCTGTCGAACACCGCTGAAACAAGGGAACGCCTGGCTGCCTCCACGAAAGCATGCGAACATCGGCCGTTCGGGAGATTGAGAATACACAAAAGACTTAACCCAGATAGCCCACCCATGGAGTCATTCGTGTACCGAAGGACTGTAAGAACTTTGACTCCATGGCGATTGAACTATGTGTGTGGGATCTGAGCGCTATTCGCCAATAATATGCACTCAGATCCAGGCTATCTGGGGACATGTAATACGAATGGGAAATGTTCAGTCTTCATGTAGTTATGCATTTTTGTGTCTTTTATTATTTCATGTTTAAGATGGCGACTGTCCTTGTCCTGGAGTTAATTGAGTTACTTGGTAATTAACTCCAGGACAGAGGGGAGGGAATCAGAATGTACTGTGGGTAAAATATGTGACTGTGTGTCAGAAATGTCCTGCTATCTGTCTGTACTTTAAGTCTTCCATTTGGTCCCCTAGGGGAGTGTCCACCAGGTGGGAGACCTGCATAAATACGGGCAGGTAGCCCACAGTAAACCCAGATCTTATTTGACCCTCAATGCGGAGCTTCTGTCTCGTTATTGGGGGGATTTCTTCTTCACGTTTAGAGACTGCTGGATGGAACGAAAGCCGCTTTGGGGATATTATTGTTCGACGGTTCCTAGCAGTTCGTATAGTGCCGTTCGGGAGTTTGGAGCCGTTCGTGGATTTCGATCGGGAGATTGCCGCTTCCCCTGCATTTGGTTCGTGGGTTACAGAGTAATCGAACAGAGACTGTACTGCAGCCGGGGAAGGTTTACTAAACGGCGGTTTGACTTAAAGACACGGGAGGTGTCTTAACATCTGCCTGACACCATGACATGTTGTACTTACATCCCAGAAAACACAGGCCCCAATGGTAAAGTAACCTTAGCTATAGGAAAATTGAAAGAGCTCTCTGAGGAGCTAAAGAGGAACTCTGGGATAAAAGATCCCTGGGAGAGATGGTTTGGTTGGATGACAGGATGGCAAAAAGCTTTGATGCATATTGGTATAGCAATACTAATTTTCCTTTTTATCTTTGCTCTTCTCGTTTGTTGTGTCCTCCCTTGTCTGAGAAAGCTCCTCTTGAATACTGTAGACCAAGCGGCACCCACTTACGCACACCTCACAGTTGATGACCAAGATTTCCAAAAAGTCAACTCGCCCTGTATACCGCTACAATCTATCCCGTTTATTGATAAAGTGCAAGAGTTCTAGGAAGGGACCAGCTTAGGGACAGCATCTGTCTGTCTGGGAAGTCTACCGTGCGGAGATGTGGTGGGTTAGCCACCTCGGGATACCCATGGAGTGAAGTGTTCGAGTGCCCAGCGGACAGATGAGTTAGCCAATTAGGGACAGACGAAGGGACAGCTTTGCACTTTGCAATAACACCTAGCTAGCGGGTCACGGGGTTTCTGTGCCTTTGGGCTAACACGTCTTCTGATACTAACAAATAAAGATTATCTTTTAGAATCTAACATTTCATAGGGGGGACTGATGTAGAATTATTAAAATCTTTATTAGAACCTGTATTGAATTATTGTACTAACTCCATTTTGTTCACCTTACATGACAGAATTTCCTGACAGTATTCAGTATAATGAATAAGAGATTGTATTCTCTCTCTCTAAGGACATAACTAGCCCCGGAGTTAGCGGATCTCCGTTGACTTGCAACATAGTATAATCCAAGGCCAGGAGAACAGTGACAAAATGAAATGTTCTATTCATAAAAGAACCTTGGAACAGACCACGAGACTGACATCACTAACTACGTAAAATGACGCCCAAGCCCCCCTTTCCACCGAGTAAGCCTCGTGCTAAAGAGCAATGGCGACGACATCCCATGATGGGAGGGTGCCTCACTAGTCACTCAAATCTCTGAGCCAATTAATAATATTAATGGGTGGACACTGACATAGCCACTTAACATTTAACCCAATTAATGATGTTTATTTGTTATTATCTGATATTCAATGATGATGTCATTTTGCATATAAAAAGGCCTGCGTGCCCACTTTTTAACTAGATGCTAATAAATTTCCTGAAGTGTTTTTAACCTGAACTGCATGTGTCAGTGTGAACTTACTTCTGCGTATACGCAATTTATTCATCTCAGATTTGGACAGGAACAGATAGACTTTTAAACATTTTTGTTTATTTCTAAATTAATCTACATCAGCGGCGTAGCCTACTTCCCTTGGTAGTAATTTTCTGCTTAAGTAAGCTACGGGATGTTCTCCGCCATCAGCTCCCACTTGGCTCAGTACTGCCCCCAATCCAAACATGGAAGCGTCTGTGTGAACAAGAAATCGTTTAGTTGGATCAGGGGCAGTTAACACAGGAGCCTTAGTTAATGCAGTTTTTAGTTCATGGAATGCCTGTTCACACTCTGGGGCCCAGTTGACCTGTCGTGGCAAGTTTTTCTTGGTCAAGGGGTTTGGCCAGGGCGCTGTAATTGGGCACAAATTTTCTGTAGTAACCAGCGGTACCAAGGAACGCCAATACTTGTGTCTTTGTCCTGGGGGTAGGCCACTTAGCTACTGCCTCTATCTTGGCCGGTTCGGGCCTCTGCTGTCCGCATCCTACCCTGTGACCCAGGTACTGCACCTCTGCCATCCCTATGTGACACTTGCTAGGTTTTAGTGTCAGCCCTGCCTCTCCAATACGGCCAATGACCACACTAATATGTTTCAAATGATCTGCCCAGGTCTGGCTATAAATGGCTATATCATCTAAGTACGCACAGGCGTACTCTTGGAACCCGTCCAGTAGCCGATCTACCATCCTCTGAAAGGTAGCCGGAGCCTTTTTCATCCCGAAAGGCATGACCCGAAATTGATACAGGCCAAACGGGGTGACAAACGCCGACTTGGGGATGGCCTCCTCGGCTAGTGGAATCTGCCAGTATCCCGTCCAGTAGCCGATCTACCATCCTCTGAAAGGTAGCCGGAGCGTTTTTCATCCCGAAAGGCATGACCCGAAATTGATACAGGCCAAACGGGGTGACAAACGCCGACTTGGGGATGGCCTCCTCGGCTAGTGGAATCTGCCAGTATCCCTTACACAGATCAATGGTAGTGAGATACTGGCCTCTTGCCATCCTATCTAGCAGCTCGTCTATACGGGGCATCGGGTAGGCGTCAGACACTGTTTTGTCATTGAGCCTCCGGTAGTCTACACAAAACCGCGTGGTGCCATCCTTCTTGGGTACTAGCACTACCGGTGATGCCCAGGGGCTATCTGAATGTTCGATAACCCCTAACTGCAACATTTCCTCAATTTCTTTCCTCATGTGCTCCCTTACTGCTTCAGGGATACGATACGGAGTCTGTCTCATAGGGAGCTGTCCTGGGGTCTCTACTCGGTGGGTAGCTAACAGAGTGTACCCTGGTAAATTGGAGAAGGTAGCACCTTTTGCCGCAATCAACTCCTGTACCTGGGCACGCTCCTGGAGACTTAGCCGCTCCCCCAGCTGCACACCTGTAGCGTTTTCTGCAGAATCTTCCTTTTCTAACATGTCTGGCAAGGGCAGATTCTCATAATCCTCAGTGGCTGGGGCACAGATGGCTGCTACCTCCTCTATTCTCTGGTGATAGGGTTTGAGCATGTTCACATGGAGCATGCGTCGTTTCCCTACCCCAGAGCACGGGCCGATCACATAAGTGGTGTCACATCTCTGTTCTACCACTTGGTATGGGCCCTGCCAGGTGGCCTGTAGCTTGTCTGTGCGGACAGGTTTCAAAATTAGAACTTTCTGTCCCACCTGAAAGCTACGGTCTCTGGCTCCCCTATCGTACCACCGGCGCTGTCGCCGCTGAGCCGCCCGGAGGTTCTCCCGTACGGTTTGGGTTAGAGCCTCCAAGCGGTCCCGGAACTCCAGCACGTATGGCACAATGGGGACTCCATCTGCACTGCTCCCCCCCTCCCAATGTTCTCTAATTAAGTCTAGGGGTCCCCTCACCCTTCTCCCAAACAATAACTCAAACGGAGAGAAGCCGGTAGATTCCTGTGGCACTTCTCGGTACGCAAAAAGCAGATGGGGTAAAAACCTCTCCCAGTCTTTATGGGACTCCCCAAATGTCCTGAGCATCTGCTTCAAGGTACCGTTAAAGCGCTCACACAACCCATTGGACTGCGGGTGATAGGCAGAATTTACAATTGGCTTAATGCCACATAACTTCCATAGCTGGTGGGTCACTTCGGCTGTAAATTGGGTCCCCCTATCCGAAATTATCTCTTGGGGAAATCCCATCCTGGAAAATATCTTCATCATAGCTTCGGCTACCGTTTCTGCTTGTATATTGGAAAGGGCTATAGCCTCCGGGTACCGGGTGGCATAATCTACAATGGTCAGAATATACCGCTTGCCGGAAGGGCTAGGCTTGGACAGTGGTCCTACTATATCCACTGCTACTCTGCTAAAGGGTTCTTCAATAATGGGAAGGGGGCACAATTTCGCTTTGTGGCGGTCACCCCTTTTTCCCACTCTCTGACAAATGTCACATGTCTGACAATACTGTCTCACATCTCTAGATATACCTGGCCAGAAAAATGCATGTGTCAATCTGTACCTCGTTCTTGTCATCCCTAAATGCCCAGACAGCGGAATATCGTGGGCAATTCTAAGCAGTTCCTGCCGGTATTTCTGGGGAACTATAAGCTGCTTATTAGTCACATGTACAGACCCCCTACCACCCGCTCAGCAACACGATATAACAGATTTTTCTCCCATACATACTGTTCTCCCTCTAAACCTGTCTGACCAGCTGTCGCCTTATCCTTATAAATTTGCAACGTGGGATCGTTTTTAACCTCTGCCTCAAAGTCAGTCGGGGTATCCCAGGAAACACGGGTTACACGGGGTACATTGTCTCTTACCTGAGCCTCAGAGTGTGTGGAAGATGAAGCCGTGGTGCGAGCCTGCTGACGGGTGGTCACTGGATATGCCTCATGGCGAGGACTTTGGGGCACAAAAGCGGAAGTCATTTGCCCCAGGTCATTCCCCAAAACAACATCAGCTGGTAACTTGTGCATCAGCCCCACCTCCACCATACCTTCCCCCGCACCCCAATTCAGATGTACCTTGGCAGTTGGTAGCCGGTACATGGCACCCCCTGCTACCCGGACTGCTACCGATCCCCCGGTATGTGCTGATCCTGACACCAAATGCGGGGCAACCAAAGTTAAGGTAGCGCCGGAATCACGTAGCCCCTGTACCTCTTTCCCTTCCAGAGTCACGGTCTGGCAATGTGGTTGTCGGTTGTCAGTAGCATGGATGGACATTACATCGTGCAAAACGCCCAGGGGTTCATCAGCCGACTCAAGCGGCACTCCTGGCAAAGTTGGCTCTGCATGATAATAATGAGCAGCTGCCCGCGGGGCCATATTCTGCTGGAGCTGATTCCAGTTCTTGCGGCTCCGGTTTTGGGTGCACTCCCGGGCCATGTGCCCCCATTGCTTACAGGCATGGCACTGGATGTTGGACCTGCCATTATAACGGGAGTGGGGAGGTTGTCCCACAAGTGCTGGTCTGGATGGTGCTGTCGCTGGGGCAGGAGCAATAACTGGAAACGGTTGCGGGTTGGGTTTTGCATACCCTCGGTTATTATTTTTATGATGCCTCCTAGAATCATAATGTTGGTTGGCCCATCGTGCCGCTTCGGTTAGGGTGTGAGGATTTCGGTCATTCACCCATTCTTGAGCCTCTGGTGCCAGGCCATTACAAAACTGCTCCAGTAGCAACATCTGGCGTAACTCTTCCATGGTGGTAGCTCTGCTGGCTTGTATCCAGCCTTGTGAGGCTTGGTCAAGCTTGTGTGCCCACTCCGCATGTGAGTCTTTGTCCCCTTTTTTCAATTCTCGGAACTTGCGCCGGTATGCCTCTGGGGTAATGGCATACCTTTCTAATAGCGCCTGCTTTACCTTGTCATAATTCTTGCTGTCCTCTCTGGGTACAGCCCGGTAGGCGTCTGCTGCACGCCCAGACAGTTTGCCTGCCAACACAGGTACCCACATAGCTTGCTCTACATCATGCAAGTCACACAATCTTTCAAAATCTTGCAAGAATCCATCTATTTCGTCTTTATCCTCGCAAAAAGTTTTAAATGCATGATGTGGTATTTTTGGCCTTCCCTGGCCCACAGTTGAAACAGCAGCGGTTTCTGCTTGAGGTGAGAAGGCTTGATTCCTTTGCGCCATCACGTACTCCTGTGCATCCGCCGAAATTATGGTCATAATTTCTGGAGATACTGGAGCGGGCCAAAATGCCAATCTTGTCCTCATTTCTCGTTCAAATGGGGTCTCCTCCATGTTTGCTGGGGGTGTAGCACTACGAGCTCGGTCTCCTTCCATTAGCTCGGCAATAAGTCTTGCTTTAGGCTTATTGCTGGCTATCTTACCCCTGGCTTCCAACAGCTCCTTTAACGTTTGCTGTTTCAATATGGTGTAGTCCGTCCCCATTCACTTCTGCATCTGTATCAATTGCCTTCTGCTTTCCAGTATGTCAATTCCAATTGTATAAACAGTGTTTTTCCTGCTGTACGGTTGGATCCCGCCGCTTTCCACCAATTGTTGCGGAGCTGCAATTTTATAATCCCAGGATCTCTGCTGGTAGAATGCAATAACCAAGTACAAAGCTGGAAGCAGGCAATATTCCCAAATCCTCCCAAGAACCAGACGAAACACAGTCTGAGAGTCAACTGCCACTTTATTCAAAAAGACTGATATTTAAAGCAGGTCAACTGTCACAACTGATATTTAAAGCAGGTCACTCAACTGTCACTTTATTAAAAATAACTGATATTTAAAGCAGGTCACTCAACAGGGGTTTCCAAAGATGGGCAGCAGGGGTTTTGGTTGAGGGGACTGGAGGGAGACTACCGTTTCCAGGTCCTCCTCCCAACAGCCCCTGCTGTAACATACAGTAATGAAAACTACGAGGACATAAACCGTTACCTTTCTACTTCAAAATATACAACTTAGTCAGTTTTAATAGCAATGCTAACGAATGGGGAGGATTCGAACAGACATACACAGTACAGCATAAATTAAACATAGCCAGAGACGCCACACTATACCGGCGCGCAGTACACAACAGAAAATAGGCACAACCATTCTATCTTAGGCAGTCCCAAGTGGCTAGGTTTGCCACAGGTAATGCTGGTATACACCACAGTATTCACATAATAATTAAGTCACTAGTGTGTATAATAATAAGGAGTATCTATACACTGATAATAAACATGTCGCTCTGTATAATAATACTGAGAATCTATACGCTGATAATAAACATTTCACTCTGTATAATAATACTTTGTATCTATATGCTGATAATAAACATGTCACTCTGTATAATAATACTGAATATCTATACACTGATAATAAACAGGTCGCTCTGTATAATGATACTGAGTATCTATACGTTGATAATAAACATGTTGCTCTGTATAATGATTCTGAGTATCTATACGCTGATAATAAACATGTCACTCTGTTTAATAATACTGAGTATCTATACGCTGATAATAAACATGTCGCTCTGTATAATGATTACGAGTACCTGTTATGTTTGATGATACCTGACTTACAATAACATACCGTCTATTAATCAGCCAGGATTTATTGATGACAAGTCACATATTATGTTCGATCCCTTTGTTGATATACACATTCCTGCTGTAACATACACCCAACATGGCCGAACTCCATACACACACTGCGAAGAGAGAGCAAATCTAGGAGGTGTATCTATCCCAGCATGCCTTGCACACTTACTACAGGAGCTGGTTAGAGAAAAACTGTGCATTGTGCAAAGGGGGTGTATCCATGGTAGCGGGTAATTCCTATCCAGTAATTGGTAATTTTGATGCCTGTTGGCACCCAATGTTCAAAATTCTGGGGAGATTTTGGCCATTATTACTTCAAGATCCCCATATACAGAAATCAATAGCACTTCAAGCTTCAGTAACAGCAAGGAAGGGACGTAATATTAAAGATATGTTAGTACCAAGTCATTTGAAATCCATCTCACATGGCTAAAATCCCCAGTATCTGGAACATATACTTCGTCCCTCAAAAAACTCTCAGACTCTATAAATTCATTCGACTTCAATGTCAAAACTTTTTTCAATTGTCAGTCTAAAGGCCTTGTCTATTTATTAACATGTTCATGCAAAAAACAATATGTTGGTAAAACTATCCATGCATTTAAATGCAGGATTCGTGAACATGTAACCTCGGTTAATCCGAGGAGACTAATTGACACCCCTATTTCAAAACACCTTTAATCATGGTGGTTCCACAGAAGGCATACAATTCTGCGGCATAGGGAAGGTCTTGTGGCAAACCTAGCCACTTGGACTATAACCAGAGACTGTACCTTTAAGGGTTGCCTGTATGTCTGGGGAGATATGTGTTTAACTACGTATATTGTATGCTGACTGTAATGTATTGAATTGCCTGTTTTTGCTATCCGCCGAATGCAGATAGCTGTTTGTATGGGGTTTTCCTTTCGTTTCACGAACGGCACTTTGGAGGGCCGTTCGTGAACTGAAAACACTACCCCTAATAGCCCACACACTTCGAGGCGTGTGGCGCAGGTTAACCGATTGCAACAATGTTGCAATCGGTAATTAGAGGCTCTCCTGGGTGGCCGTCGTTCGACTACCGACCATGCGGCGGTCAGCCATCTTGGATCCTTTGTTCCCTCAGCGGTGCAAGGTCGTCGAGCGCATGGTACTAAAAACGGCTACTCGACGGCACGAACACCGCTGAGCCTCCAGGACGTTCGGGAGTTCCAGGCCGTTCGGTATTTTATTCCCTGGAAGGCAATCGGTCTTTTTAATATGTTTTCCAATAAATGTGTTTTTCGTGCGGCGTTCGGTTATTTTAGCTGGGATCTGAGCGGTAATCTCACGAATGATGCGCTCAGACCCCAGCTATCTACCGAACGTCCATTCGTGCAAATCAACAGTATATTCACTAGGAGGAGGATCCCTCTCGTGCAGCAGTGCCTGATGGGAGAAATGTGTTGTACTGTAAGTTCCCCATCTAGTCCCCTCTAGGAATGCCCCTGGGAGGGGACTCAGGAAACCCCTTGCATGGGGACTTGTATAAATTGTGA
>OW240913.1:184570144-184609184 GCA_933207985.1 Pelobates cultripes | reverse complement strand
TGCACCACATCACGGAATACGGACGAGTGTCATATTATAAGCTGAACGTCACTAAGACACAGGCACTAAGTATCAATCTCCCCGCAACACAACTGGTGAACCTTAAGAGCTCGTTCCCTCTAGACTGGAGAGAGGATCACCTCACCTTCTTGGGAACTAAAATGACCAAAAACCCCATGTCTCTCTTCAAGACGAATTACCAACCATTGCTAGAAACTTTTAAGTCCCTGCTGAGTTCCTGGGAGGGGAAATACTTGTCCTGGGTGGGGCGGATCGCGGCCATAAAAATGTCACTACTACCCAAACTCCAATACCTATACAGAACACTACAAATTCCAGTACCAGATAAGTACATCAAAGCACTCACGAAAATGCTAACACACTTCACATGGCAAAATAAAAAACCCAGAGTAGCGACCAACCTACTACAAAGGTCAATAAATCAGGGCGGACTAGGCTTCCCCGACCTAAAAGCATATTGCAAAGCGGCAACATTGATGCTGGTGCCACAATTTCTACAACATCCCACAGCCCCACAGTGGCTGGAAATAGAAAATAGCTGGGCCCACCCAACGACACTACATTCCATCCTGTGGACACCTAAATCACATAGGACGGACACTAGCCACCTTTTACCCACGACTCAATACACCCTACATGTTTGGGACTCAACGAAGCACCTAATGACGCGATACCACCCACTACCTTTGGCTGCCCCAACCAGCACCCTAGCACATATAATACCGAACCTGAATACACAACCATGGCTACAGATGGGCATCCAAGAAATAGGGCAGCTATACAACGACAAAGGGCTAAAACTATTTCCAGACCTACAACAAGAATTTCAGTTACCCCACAGGCTAGGCTTCGCTTACCTTCAAATTAAATCCTACTTAGCTAAAAACAAACCTAACGGACCGGCTGCTACAGCCACAAAACCGATGACTGAGTTTGAACAGATATGCACACGTAGAAAACCACTGAAAAAACTTATTTCCATCAGCTATAAAGCTCTGACCCAAGCATCAGATCAGGGCAAAGAAACACACATCCAATCATGGCATAGAGAATTAGGCAGCACAATCCCACTGACAGACTGGACTAAGGCTTACTCCTCGTACAAGGGGGTAACATCTTGTGCTACTCACATTGAGATGCAGCGCAAACTGTTATACCGTTGGTACTTGGTACCAACCAGACTCCACCAGATGTGGCCGCGATCCTCCGACACCTGCTGGAGATGTGGTCAGAGTAAAGGCACCATGTCTCACGTTTGGTGGACATGCCCCATCATCCAATCCTATTGGCTAGTGGTACAAAAGATCATAACTGCCACCATACAAACGCAAATCTCACTAACACTGGAACTGTGCATACTATTCATACCACCAGACTCTCTTACTAAAGATAAGTGGGCAGCCATATACCACATCCTTATCTCTGCAGTTACATGCATTGCTAGGCTATGGAAACAAACGACAACACCATCACGAGAGGCTCTCATAAACCAAATAAAACTGAACTGGGCCTACGAGATGGTATATGCACGACAATTTGGAGAAAAGAAACACATGACTTTAGCACATAACAGGTGGAATGACTTTCTACGATCAGAAGGACTACAAACAGAACCGACATAAACCACGCAACCAGTCTCTTACACCCCCTCCCCCTCCCCCCCCCAAGTTCTCTCCCCCCATCCCCACTCCACATCTACCCTCTATCCTACCTACTTGTTTCCCTGAAAGTACGATGCTTGACAATGAGACGTACAAAGCATCAGGCCACTGGTGGCCGAAGGTAACCTAGCACAGATATGCACGATACACTCTTGCATGACCACCTACAGCCCTGAACCCCCAGAGGGATAGGGGAGAATAAAAACGAATTCATATTGTCTGTAACACCTACCAAGAATGTGGGGAATTGTGTAATCTGCATATGATGTAACTTAAATGTCATGACTGTATATCGATGCATTGTACAATAAAAATTGTCAAATTCAAAAAAAAAAAAAATATCAATTTATATGGACTGATTCAGAAATAAATTATCTTGGTTTAAGTTTCCCAGCTAATGCCTCCCATATAATGGAGAGGAATGTTATGCAGTTAATGAAAAATATGAATAAAAATTTAAAAAAATGGAAAAATTTAGAAACATTGTGGAAAGGTAGGATTAATATCATAAATTCCTATATTTTACCAAAATGGTCCTACCTGTTTTCAATGGTCCCCCTTAAAATTCCAAACGCGTGGCTATTTATGATACAATCTGCCATTAACAAATTTATTTGGAAAAATAAAAAGCCTAGAATAAGTCAAAAATTTATTTCTAAAAAAATGTCCCAGGGAGGGCTACATTTTCCAAGTATTATTAATCTTTATTATGCCAATACTATACGGCATATTTACATTTTACAAGTACCATCCTTTTTTTCTGAATCTTGGTATATTTTGGAGTCTGAAGCTCTACAGGTATCTAGTCTTTATTCCTATATATGGTCAGATCCTGGGAACATTCTACGGGTTTTGCCTAAGTGCTTAATATCATTGGCTCATTCTTTGGAAACTTGGGTTAAAATAAGGAAAACTTTGGGCTTAACGCATTTAATTCCTAGAACATGTAAACTAAATATATTAGAAAATAACGTAGAGGATTTAACATTAAGATACTGGCCTAATAAAGATACATTAATCTTATCGGACATCATGCAGGGAGATAACATTTTACCATTTCAACAGATTGTGAATGATCTCCAAATACCATCTAAAGAATTATTCACTTATCTTCGTATTAAACATTACATTCAGAAACATGTTATTCAGTCTCTGTTTCCGTGGGCCAAAGAATTGCAGATTATATTTTCATTTCAAACTATACCAAAGATCATTTCAGTAGCCAACCTGCTCTTTAAAGGTCTAGATCCTTTTCCGTATAAACTGCTTAAAACATGGGAAAACGAACTCAATCTAAAAATCTCACCAACTGATTGGTCTTCTTCTTTAATCTTAGTAAATAAATCGGTCCATGGTTTAAATCTGACTGAGTGTCATTTTAAAGTACTCTATAGATGGTACTACACTCCGACAAGACTAGCTAAAATGTATACCTCTCAAGATCCTACTTGTTGGAGATGTGGTACCTATTTGGGTACATATATCCATATATGGTGGTTTTGCCCAGCAGTAAAACAACTTTGGCTTTGGGCCTATAACATTTTTTCTGAAATATCACTGAATGAGGCAATTTTTAAAGTTACAAATAGAAACCCAGCTGCGGCACTTCTCCACCTAAATTGGCCCTTTAAATCTAAAAAACTTACTTGTTTGGCTATTCATTGTTTTATTGCTACTAAAATTATTATAGCTAGACAGTGGAAGTCTTCTGTTCCCTTTCAAAAAACCTCTCTGATTCATCAGATAAAATTTCAACTAACAATGGAAAATGATATGCTTAAAAATTCCCCAGTGTTATCTAAAAAATGTGACTGGTATACAACTTGGTTAAAAAACTGTTCTCTACTTTATGGTAATTCATAATCTTAAATTATATGTTTATTGATGTTCTAATTACAATATTACAATTGAGTAGGGTAACTTATACTAGGGACAATACGCATTATGATAATGCCGAACATTTCCATTGATACATCCTCCAATAGTTGTTTATAGAGTTCTATACAAATTATACCAATGACTTCCTGATATATGATTTTTATTTTTTTTTTGTGACTGATGGTTATATTGTAAAGAATGCACTTTTTGTATATAATAAGATTCATTTATACCAATCGATTGTATTTTGTCGAAATTGTTTTAAGTATAGTTTGTGATGAGATGTAATTTAAAAACAAAACTTTTCTAATAAAGAATAATTAAAAAAAATATATATATATATTCAAAAATGGTATCTTGGATTCAAAGAGAGAAATAGTTGAAAAAACCTGACAGATTTACAGGTGAGAAAAAAAAAACATTTGTTGAAAATGAAATGTAAAAGTTTTAAAAAAACATTTTGATAAATCTCCCCCAAATTTTCACTGGATTTTTTTTTTGCCAAATGTTGGTATCTATGTGTGTGTGGGGTACCTTTCAGAAACAGCAGGAAGATCAGTAGATCTCCCTGGTTGGCTCTGCACGGGAGGAACCAGAGAAAGCAGGTAGTAGGGCATGTGCTCCTTCTGAGATCCAACTGTAAAGCCTGGCACCCATACCACCTTTAAAAAATGACACTGTGAGCAGCATTTTTAATGCCTACCTACTGTGATGTCAGCTCATCTAGACAAGCAGTGCACTTAAGAAGTGGTGTTGGGGGAGAAGGAGCAAAAGGACAACATTCTGAACTGCATAGCTATCCACTGGCACTCACGAGTTACATTAAGTTTAAGATATCTCTCTCTCATTTAACGCCGATGTGTGAATGAATGTATATCTGTATTAGTGTGTCTGTATATGTGCATCCCAACTGGCTGATCCCTTCCTTATCTGGGAAATGCTTTTTGCTCAAAAAAATCTAGAACATGGCAATTTGATTACAAATTAAGTATAATGTTTGTCTTTTATTGTTTTGAATAGATTGTTTTTGCATATATCATTTAAATGCATTATCTTTACTATGCATTAAATCATAATATTGGTCAGGTTGATATACTGTAGTTGATATAGTGATATATGTAGAATAATTAACTAAATTCACTAAATATTTAATTATATAAACTGAAAACTAAATTGTAAAATTAAAGTAAACATTACTGATTTGGAGAAATCCTCAAACACAGCTATGGTCACTATAGCTTCGTGTTCACTTAACCACATTTCTCCATTTAGTAAATAATCTCAAAATAAATTTACAATAATACCATTGCTACATTCAATTTATTATAATTATCAGTATCTATACATGATATGAAACGGATGAGAAACAAGTCACGTTTTTTCAATTTATTTTCAATTATTATATAATGTCACTTCGAAAGAGACCCAGCTGACAATTTCATAATCATATCATTCTTTATATCAAAGTAAAAGTCTTGCAATGTAAGTATGTATTTATAATCCAATTATCCTGTTCCTTCTGCTGAGTTGTGCATGGTCAGTAAATAACTTTCCCAGTTTGCAGAGTCAATCACGCTATAAGTAGGCTGAAATTATTCTACACACAATTATGTGTGAAGCTTGGTGAGGCAATGCATGCTATTATCTAGACACAGAGAGCTTTTGAAATGTCATAATGCTCTCTCCCTGTTGTGTGTTTGTTCCTAAGGTTTCATGACACTTATAACTTTCCACTAACATTTAGAAACAATATAAAATTCACACCCCAGATGTGTAATGTTACAGTAAGTGCCGAGTGCAATGTTCTCATTTCTCAGATACAGTGTAATTTAATATGAGTCTCTAGTTCTCTTTACATTAATAATGTGGCTCCGTACCCCTTCCCGTTCAACATGAGCTACTGATTTTCAGTGGATTATTACTTATTAAATAAGACTGTTGCCTACCTATTTTTTTATCTTTTATAAAAAATTTTTTAAAAATTTAATATTAAAATTTAAACCCATGCACATTTAAAATATCAAATTACTCTACCAGGAACAGTGTACTTTTTCAAGCTTTAAGTATATAATGGGTATGCAGTTTATTACCCAGTTCAGTGCTTCTCAGTCTATTAACCTCAGAATGATGTAATACTAGGTCAACCAAATCTGCTAATAAGCTATGCTTACACTGTTTTACCTAGTTGGTTTTGACATTAACTTGTCTTGCACAAAAATATACCATGTTATCCAAACAAAACAACTGGGAGCTAGAGCACAATTTAACATAACGGTTATGTTAATGTTCAAGAGACAGCACTATAACCACAGACCTTGAAAGGTTATGGCTTAGCCCTCTATGAAATAGTTTTGAAATGTACAGAATTAAGAAGTACATGTCGTAGGGCTTAAATAATGAAATACATGCATCTTTTTCATTCACAGTTATTATAAGTGAAAGGTATGAAAACTGAACAATACTTTAATTGAAAGGCACCAGGTAGTATGTTATTCTGATTTTCTTTTATCTCTGACATGATCTAAAAAGAAAAGATTTGTTGCTTGTTGTATTACAAGAAACATAGAATGTGACGGCAGATAAGAACAATTCGGCCCATCTAGTCTGCCCAATTTTCGAAATACTTTCATTAGTCCCTGACCTTATTGTATAGCTTATCTTATAACTTATCTTATAACTGTCCTCTCTCGCCTTGACTACTGAAATCCACTTCTCAGTGATCTTACGTGTTTCCAACTTGTCCCATTGCAGTCTATAATGAATGCGTTGGCGAGGATCATCTTCCTGTCCACCCGCACCTCCCACACCTCTTTCCTCTGTCAGTCCCTACATTGGCTTCCCGTAAGATATAGGGCTCAATATAAAATTCTGTCTCTTGCTTTCAAATCTCTACATAATGCTACTCCCAGCTATCTATCTTCCCTAATACACAAGAATGTCCCATCTAGGCCCCTACGCTCTGCCGAGACCTGTGTCTATCCTCTGTTCGTACTTCCACTTCTTATGCTTGTATTCAGGACTTCTCAAGGGCTGCACTATTCCTGTGGAACTCCCTTCCCTTTTCCGTTAAACACTCACCCAGTCTCCACTCCTTCCAAAAATCGTTAAAACCTCACTTTTTTACAAAAGCATATCAATTAAACTGTTAATGGCTAAAAAAAAAAACACACTAAGTCATCATTGAATACTATTCTACCAATATACTTACCTAATACTTCCCTTACCTTTTGTGTCACTTTACCCCACTCCCTCTAGCATGTAAGCTCATTGAGCAGGGCCCTTAACCGCTCTGTTCCTGTGTGTCAAATTTGTCTGGTTACAATTACATGTTTGTTAGTTCACCAATTGTAAAGTGCTATGGAATTTGTTGGCGCTATATAAATATAATAATAATAGCCAGGATATCCTTATGCCTATCGCAAGCATGCTTAAACTCCTTCACTGTGTTAAACTCCAGCTGAAGTGGTAGAGGTTAACACAGTGAAGGAGTTTAAGCATGCGTGGCATAGGCATAAGGCTATCCTAGTTATAAGATAAGGCCAGGGACTAATGAAAGTATTTAGAAAATTGTACAGACTACATTGGCCGAATGGTTCTTATCTGCCATCACATTCTATGTTTCTGTGTAGATGTTTTTCAAACTGTGTAAGATGCCCTGCAGCAAAAGTTCTACAATGTCAATAACAGCATTATGCTCCCTAGTAGCATATATGGCATATAGATGGGTTCCAAAAATATAGATAATTGATAGATTCTGTAGGTGGGGCCAAACAGGATCGAACAAGTAGTGCATTCATGTGACATGGCTGTTTGGCCCCACCTACTCAAGGACCAGAAGTATTTCACACTGGCATCACAATCTGGTTCTTAAAGGCACTTCAAACATATGTGATGCCCAACTTATCTATTATTTGTAGCTCTATACAGCCCTGCCACAAAAAAAAATATGGGAACATTCCATATTTGTAAATACTGATTTGCGATGACAGAATTGTTCCATCATTAGTCGTAAAAGCGTTACTCCAAACACCATGACCACTTCAATGATTTACAAAAATATTCTGGGACGGCTAATGTCAATTCTGTGCATAGTTGGAGCCTGGCATCACCATGCAAAGTATGCTGGTGACAGAAAAGCAAATGGTAGTATGGCCCCTCATTCTGTGCCACCCATGCCTTCCCCTTAGCCCATTCTCTCTTACATCCCTCCCCGGACAATAAGTGTTTCCTATTTTCTTTTCTTTTTTGTGCATGTTTAGGGGGTGGGGGGAGGACTGGTAGCACAAGCTAAAAACAGTGCCTCAGTAGCCATTTCAGAACTTAAAAGCTTTATTGCTGCTGCCAAGCCTAAAACATTTTATACTAATAATTGAACTGAGTTTACAGTGGGTATCATTGCAAACTGAGTAGTCTTACCCATATTTTTCAGTAGAATTCGCTTTATTGGAAGGAGCACAAAGCAGTAGCCACCCAAGCAGTAGGTCTGACCTTATTTATGTATGTATGTATTCATGATAGATTTTGAAAAATACAATACGTTTATACGGCTGAAAACTCCTACTAACATCAGCTGATAAAAGTTTGAAAGTGATAGAAGTGGTTGTCAAGCCATTATACAATTACCCCTCACAAAATTCTGTATCATGATTTACACATTTAAATGCTAGAACTTTGGAGACAAATACGTTTTTTTTTTTCTTTATTGAAATAAATCTAGCAAAAACTATTATCACACTCCATAACCCCATTTATCACATCCTGACAAGCAACACTTGTCTTGATCTTACGCATGTATAACAGCCTGTTTAGATACTTTTGCATTCTAAAGTGGGTGGTGGGTGTTGTTTGGAACATTAACACAAGTGATGAAAGCTGTTTGACATGATTGTATTCAGAGGACAATGGTGAATGTGCCAACTTTAGCTCTTCTGGGAAGTTATATGATAGAGAAAAAAAAGATATTTATGTCAGTTTGAACTCAACTATGTATGTGTGGGAACACAGTTGGTAGAAAAAAATCTGGAACAGTAAAGAAAAAAATTTAAAATAAAAACGGAGTAAAAAATAATCCTTTCCAGCTGCACACAGCAGTGGTTCCTTTGACGTACAAGATTCACTCGGAATGCAGGGACGTTGACAGAGCAGAAAATAAGAACTACTTAAAATGAGCTTCTCAATCACAATATAAACAGGCTGTGCAAAATGGTTTAATGTACAGAATGCAACACAATGTGTATTATGTTCTGCAGCAGAAAATGATCTGTTAAAGTCCATGTGATTTCCATTCACTAGGAATGCTGTAACATGTGATAGTGTTCATATCTCAGGGTTACACATTGAGAATAAAAATGTATGTCTGAATAGCATCCTATGTCACAGTGTACAAAAGCAGAATAATGCACATCCCTTGCTATTTAGTTGGTTTGCTGAGTTCATATAGTACTATAAGATGGATCCCAACTTTAAATACGTATGTATGTGTATATTTATTAAGGTTGGTATTTCATTGCTAGTAAGCTAAGAATCTGTAAAATGTGGCAGAATTATATTTATACTAGCTATTTTTACCAAGCATCACCTTTGATGTAATGTACAGATATGATACATTTATTTTTTGTAATTCAGAATTTTTTTTTATTTTTTTTTTGCAGGGCAATGAGATACAGTCACACTTGTCATGTCCCAACGGCAGACAACCAGCAAGTCAAAATACAAAGCTTTTTTGTTGGATGGAATACAGAGAAAACTTGCACATTTTTTAGAATATAGAAATCAGGTGAGACATGTCTAGATATAATTTACAGTATATGCTTATAAGCAAAGAAAACTGTGCAGACATGTTTATAAAAATTATAAAATATTTTACCAGGACATACTTGAAAACGAGAGAAATCTCAATGTATCTTTCCTGGTAAAATATTTTATAAATAAATAATAAATAAATAAATAATTATTACTCTGTTACTTTATTAGTTTTCTCCATGTCTGCACAGTAATAATGCTGAAGCACATGCTAATTCATTACTCTGAAAAATAGCACTGCATCTGAAAGTGTTATCACAGTGACTAATCAAACACAACATATATGAAAAAGACTAAAAGAGTAAAAATAAAAAATAAAAATACATCACATTTTAACTATACAGCTAAATGCAAACTGGGAGATGGTGATGTCCATGTAGCCTAACAATGATTAGACAATAGTTGGCAGGACTGTATGCTTCAAAGAATCCCAGATCAGCCTATTCCTAAACTCACCCCATGTAGGACAGCTGTGATAGCTTTGACTGAGCGGTAGTGCAGTTAGGCGCCCCAATAACCCCAGGCCTGCAAATAGGCCTGTATCACTAAACCACAAACTTGAAACATACTAAGTTCAAGTCCTTCTCATCTAATGGATAGCAGAGGGTTTGTGTGGTCAATCGTCGATGATTTATACGCTGAATGATCTGCTTGTGTTGCTGGTGCAAGGGAAGTAAGCCCATGTTGATCTTCAGGCCAGATGGGTTAATGTAGTAATGTTCTGTTCGGTATTAGTAGCTTATGGGACACTGAGTGCTAGATGTTGCAATACAATGATTAAACTAAAAGCTCCAATAAGGGGCTTAAACTAGATTCGACTAGTCGCCATCAGTCTCAGGCCTCGCTCCTTTGCAATTCAGAATTTAACTGACTCTTGTTATATATAGTTCTCTAGATATGCAGTACACAATGTTGTGGTCCTGCTACCTCACTTGCAAGGGCACACTTTAGCAACAGTAGTTTGGAGAACCCTCCTCACCCAATCACCACAATTCACTTTAAAAATGTTGACTTCCACAAGTGGTGTATTTTGGATCTGTGTTGCTTAGGCAGGACGGTGCTCGCACACCCCCCCTAATTAAAATTTTCCCCACCCCTTCCTGTCAAGGCCGCACTTTGACTGACAGACACTCACTCACTGACAGACGCACACACTCACTCACAGACGCACACTCTCATATACACTGACAAACAATGACATACACACACACTCACTGTTTTGACATTACTGATAGACAGACACGCACTATAACTCAGGCTCACTCTGACAGATGCACACGCACTGACAGACGCAGGCACACTGACAGACGCACACGCACTGACAGACGCATGGACTCACTGACCTACACATACACACTCACTGACAGACACACACACACACATTCACTCACAGACACACACACATTCACTCACAGACAACACACTTAGACACACACACTCACTCACAGACAAACACACACATTTCCCCCAACACATCTTCTTTCCCTTTTTAAATCTGCCGGTTCGCCGGACGGACCGGCGAACCGGCAGATTTAAAAAGGGAAAGAAGATGGGAAGAAGCAAGAAGCTCCTGAGGAAGTCATACAGACGAAACGCGTTGAGCATTATTTGGACCCTGCAGTTTGGTGTTAGCAGTTTCTTTTTACATGTTTTTTCGTTGCAAAGATTCTGTGTGCAGTATTTGTTTTTGTCAACTACTATAGTGATGGGAGTTATGGTCTTTCACCCTGTCTGACTGTCTGCACTTTAGCATTTGCACTTTTTGATTACACATGTTATATAGAAATGCTACGCCTATGGGTTTTTTAGCCTATTAAGGCTTTCTATATATATATATATATATATATATATATATTTATTTTTTTTATTGCACAGATTTGATGCTGATAATATATGTACTATTCTCAATAAACTTTGTTACTTTTAACTCCTTTTTCAGCTTTAACCCTTATTTACCCATTTGGTGAATGTGGCGCCCTGTAATTTCTGTGTTTTGTATTTTATTATTAAGGTTGGAGTGACCTTTTATACAGCGGCTAGCCTGCACCGTGGTTCCACTACCTTCTACCCAACTTAATTTTCTTAAATTTTTATGCACCATTAGTCTGCCTCATCAGCCATGCCCACTCATGGTAGAAATACTTGTCTCTAACAGGCCTGAATGAACTGCTTTTAATTGCTGCTTTCATTTCACAACCCGGCTGCAGACAGTCAGAGAAACTATAAACCGGGTAGTGATATGTCAGCCAGCCCCCTCCTTCTAATGCAGGTTGCTTTTTAGTTGAGATCAATCCATTCTTTCAGCGGCTGAGCTGTGTCCATACATTCTTTTTCTGACGTAAGGGGTGTGGCTAAACAGGCAGGCTTGTGGTGCAGCAAAAAACTGCAAAAACTATAAATATTTGAGAATTCAAATAATACAGCATATTAATTAGGTTAAAAGCTATCAAGTGCATTGAACTTGTATAGGTGCCTAGAGTGCCCCTTTACCTTATCTAATATGCATGTTTAAATATTCTGGTCTAAACCAAATGGAAATATATCATATATACAAAATATTTTATTTTGACTATACTTCCATTTTAGCACAGTCATCACATTGAGATTGACACACTTTGCAGAATGTTCTATTTGTATTCTTCACATCTATGTTTAATCTCATTTTATTGTTTGCATTTAATTATGGATAATAATGTCCTATAAATATGTAAAGTTTAATTTTCTTTAAAAATGTATCAGTTTCACTAAGTCATAAGAGATTGTGCCTATAATGAGAAAGCATATGTACATGTGAACACGAGATTCCACTATTCTCCAGAACTTATTTATCAGGATTAAAAAAACATTTTTTTTCTTAAATATTTCCTTCTCCAACTTTTCACTTTGCACTAAATCTATCTATCAAATTAGTTTTATATACTTTGTTGAGATATAATTTGCTTGTGTGGCTTTAATTAGAAAAGATTTCCCCCGACATATCCTTGCGTGCGGATTTACCTCAATGTGCATACATCTGTTGCTATAGAGTAGAAACTCAATGTTTTTTTTCATAATTCCCACATCTCAAAAAAGACTACAAGAATTTAGCTTGGTGTTTCAGAGGATGTATTCTGCTTTCTATAGTCATACATCTAACAACTCATTAGGGACATGTATAAAAAAAAAAAAAAATTGCTTGACGTAAGGACATAGACTGAAATTGTTAAGAAATTTCTCACTCATTAAAAGATTTTTATGGTCCCAGGAGATGTTCCTCCTATCACATCTGTTCTTTACAGCAAAGGTTTTCCAGACTGATTTTGGACAGAAAGGGATAGATGGGAACCACCTGTTACATAGACTACAAATACAGTATTTTTACAGAAACTTAATAAGAACAAATAATAAATGGAGAATAAATATTGAAATCTAAATCATGTGATAACGGGTATTATAATGTGATAACTTGTGAATTGCATTGAGTTTACATTTTGTGGCAAAAGATATTTTAGAATTCGCTTACTAAATAGAGTTGTACATTTCTTTTCCTAGTTTTGCTGCATTATTTTTAAGTTATTTATTAACAGGTGTGAGTAAGTCACACAAGCAGAATAAAATAGCATCAAGTCAGAGCAAAACTACTACACAAAAAAAGTATAGAATTGTTTGCATTTAATTATGGATAATACTCTCCAATAAATACATACTCCAGCATTTTACAGTTTAATTTTCTTTTAAATTTATCAGTTTCTCTAAGTCATAGAAGATTGTGCCTATAATGAGAAAGCATATGTACATGTGAAAACGTGACTCTACTATTCTCCTGAACTTATTTATCAGGATTAAAAAACTTTTTTTCAGTCTATGTCCTTACGTCAAGCAATTTTTTTTTTTTTTTTTTATACATGTCCCTAATGAGTTGTTAGATATATGACTATAGATAGCAGAATACATCCTCTGAAACTACAACACTGTAGCCCACTTACCAGATAGTGTTGCAGTTTCTCAGGGGTAAAAGAGCCCTTTATTGACAATACTGCGACTAGAACGACCACACATAAAGTCATCTTAGCTAAACTGGTTACTTAGTGTATATCAGATTAGAAATGTATGCCAGAACTAAAGTGAACCATTTCAGCACTACACCAGAGAACAGCACAATTATTACTGAAGGGTAAAATAAGTTATAAAACCTAAAAATAATAATAAAAGTATGGGGTCCTTGAGACCAAAGCATTTAAAAGGAACTGCCAACCCAGTAATTTTCAATATGTTTACTTTTCCCTACATTCAATAAATATCCGTTTGTGAGATTTGAAAAATCCTATTAAATAGACTTCCATATCGCTTTATACTGCAAATGGTAGCCTCATTATTAGCTCCCTGTCAATCACTGCCATAAACCCTGTCCTTTGCACATGGCAGTCAGCATAAAGGGAGCATACAGAAAAGAGAAAATAGAAAATGAAACAGACATTTTTCAAACATTTTTTGTTTTGGTTTCTTCTTCTCATTTGCAATGTTTGCTCTCTCTTTGCCATGTTTGACCTGGAGTATGATGTAATTTGCTAAATCTAACATAAAGTTAAAAGAAAACAGAGCATCTCATAAAAAAAGGTTTGCACAAGTTGTAGGTGATATTCAGTGTTTTATTCAGTGAGGTAAAATCCAATTCCCCTTTAATCCTGATAGAGTTGAGGGATTCACTCTCTTTTCTATTCGACACGCTGCATTTTTGGAATTGTATAAATACAAACCAGATGAAAAGCAGGATGGACCACAGTGAACAGCGATTGACAAACATCTGCCTCCTTTAATGTACTGTGGATGGATCAAGTACTGGGTAGGATTCTGGTGAATCGTCCCTATTCTATCTTTCATCCCATGTGCATTGTGTTGACCCATTTATTTAACCTACTTATAAATACTGACCTACCTCCACCACCCCTCTGTGGCAAAGGATCCCCATGGCCTTATGTACTAACCTCCACAGTCGATTGGCTGAAAAGTTTAAAAATGAAGAGCTCTGCAAGTGTCAAAAGCTTTTGTATGTATATGTGTTTCAGGCTAACTTCACGCCTGCAAGGCTAGATTAGTGACACCATGAAAAACAATGATCTGGAGGGTTAATTATTTTTAATGGCTTTTTTACAAAGCATAGCTGACTTGGACATTTTCTTTACCAGTTCAGTTATTTTGGCCTTAAATTTGAAACCCACTTTGAATTCACTTTTATATCCCCATTAATTTCCAGTTTAGTGAATAATCCTAAAAAAAAACAGCCCTATTAGTGTAGTATGCATTTTTGATGTTTAAGTAGTATATTCCAGGTGAACATTTTTTTTTTTTTTTTTAGCACAGCAAGTGAAATATATTTTACTTTTGATGAATTTAGACTCGGCTTAATATATAAATACACCAAGTTTAAGGCACATTTCATGAAAAACTTAATAAAGCAAAATTGGTATTTGGGAATGCAATGCCTTATTCAATACAAATGCCATAAAATGCCATTTAGGATGTATTTTTGGGTAAATAAATTCAAAATCAAATAAAAAAGCAAAATCACTCACTTTCTGAAAATATATTGGATTTTTCAGGTATTAACTCTTTAAAGACCATTGCTTGAATAATTTAGGTATACAAATACATCTTATTCATCATAATAGAACATGCAACTCATTTAATAACAGTAGGACAATATGAAGCTGCCAATATTAAATTAGCAGGACTTTCTGGTTGAGGGTCTTAAAGACGAAAGACTAAATTTTGATGGTGGTTTAAAAGGCATTGGTCCTTAATGGGTTTCAAATTAAAAAGCAGTTCAACAAGTCATTGTAAATTGCAAATACATATACTCGGATTTCTGAGGGCTTCTTGTTTTATTTGTATTTATTTTAGGATTGAACGTTTCCCAAAACAAGAAAATGAATTAATTTAGCTTAGAGATAGCAGATGGGAAGATTCAAAGCACAAGATCAAAAAAGCAGAGCAAAGGCAGCTGCCTTATACATGCCATGATGGGTTTCCTAATATCATTTTCCTTTTGATCTGTTTTTTCTGTTTGTCCTTTTCAAAAATGTATTTCATTTGACTCCTCTGAGTGAAAACAAACTATAGACATTGCACTTTAGACAATTGATGGTTTATCATGGTAGATTGGATGCCTTGTTAATTATTAAATGTCAAAATGTGACTGCATCTGACTGAATTAGGACTACCTTACTAAAACTCAGATTTAAAGATTTAATAAATTATAACGCATTTCATTAGTAAAACAAATTTAAAGGGAACAGACAATTTTCAGGAAGGTACTCCACTGAATAAAATTATGCAAATTATTTGTCACTTGTGTTAACCTTTTTCCACGTGTTGATCAATTTTCTTTTAAATGTATATTAAAGATTGAGCATTTGCACATGTTGCCAGTTATATTCATACAGAGCAAGGGCACACACTGTTTAGAAACATTATTTCTGGTTTTCCAAATCCAATGTTCATTATTTGAAAACGGTAGAGTGCAGAAAAATGATTGACAGGAAGTCAATATGGTGGTTGTCAGTTCCAAGGTAGTATAAATACACCTGTGTCGATTTCTACATGTAATTGTATTTCTCAGACCACAAAAGCACACATGTCTTAAACAGCCCCTCTAGAGTAAACATTATAGAAACATTTCTGGAAAGTGACTTTTGCCCTATAAGTAAGGTCTGTAAACTGAACTGCAACATGTTACTTATGAATAATGGTGTTGTGTAACAGCAGGGCTAACTTTCAAGAAAAAAGTAACAAAAAAAGTAACACTCTGTAGAGTAGGGATGAATTCATTCTAGGCTTAGTTTATCCAAACTGCATTACAGATAAAACCTTTGACTTCTACAGTAGTAATTCTGATGAAGCCAAAGCAAATGGAGGACAATGACTGTCAATGTACATAATAAGACAAAAGGAATTCAAATTCAAAGATGGAATCAGCCAGTTGAAAAAGAACCAATAAAAAACGAGGTAACTGATACTTCTCACCAAACAGGAAGTGTCCTGCATGCCCTCAACAACATATTGGATGTTATACATCTTATGTATTCATTCATTTAAAGGAGCAGTGCAGACATGTTTTGTGTTAGCATATTAGCAGCTCAGTGCTGGGTCTGTGAACTCAGACGATCCCATTTTTTTGTTGCAATTGTCATTTATTTCTAATCCTACCAATATTAATGACAAGATGGAAATCATATAGCTGCAATAGACATATTTCTGTCATGTGATATTACTAATGTTGAGAAGAACCCTCCCCTTTTTCTGCCATGGACCATATACCAAACTGTACTAATTTTGTGTAATACCGTACTTGTTTTACTTGCTTTTCATGCTCATTCCTTTCATTAAATATACTAAAATTTATGGCAACCATTTCAAAACCAAAATTGTTTATAAAGATTTATTTTCATGTATTTAGCAGTATACAATCTAGTCCATGAAGCCTCACTCTCCCTTATTTATACTCTAGTTTTTTTTACCAGTCTATAGAGGAAAACATTTCTCTAGTCACTGATATAATGAATGTAAAGTTGCTGAATATGTAAGCTCACTTACTGATACTCACTGATACCATTCTGCAAGTCAGAAGCCGAGGAGCAATGAATGGGCTCAACCATTTCACTGCTAGCATTATATTAGCAGTCCAAAGATTAATGAAGATTGCAAAATATATTATTTAACTGTGTATGCTGTATGCTCAAATGCAGACTTTCTTTTTGCATCCTATTGCAATTTTTTGTAAACTGTGCTACTAGTAATTGTCTTTAGGGTACATACAAATACCTTTAAAAAGGTTTTTGACTATTTTTATTTATATAATTTTGTCACACCTACTGTACGGGAGAAGAATTAAATGTTTGCCTTTATATCAGCATTTCAGACACTCTGTGGAATATTTTTCAGATAAAGGACGCTGCATACTGTCTAAAGCTTTTTAAAAGTCAAGAATAATCTTTATAAAGGATAAATGAATAAAGAATTTTAAAAAGTGTAATTTTACATATTTTTTTAAGTTTATCTGCAGAGCAATCTATATGCAAAATTGTGTGTTATATGTTTGTATGCTAGCTATGCATTCCTTGCTTCAAGTAAATACTACGCTAATATTTTTTTGTCAAAACTTGCCTGGTAGTAAAGTGGTTAAGTGATGCTTTTAATTTTACTAGTTTAGCGTCATTTTTAGACTAAATAACTCTTTACCTAACTTTCTACCACTGCCAAGACTCAGTCCGCCCACTTCGCTTTGTCTTCTTGTGACTTTTCTTTACCTTTTTATCCAATCAAATGTTTCTCTTAGAAGCACAGAAAATAAACACTAAGCTCCTCTCCATCTCAGATGGCAACACAACATTAGTATAAGAGTATTCCCTGATCCATCCTATGTCCCAACCCATCCAACACTACCGGTCTTGCCTAGAAATTCTTGCCAAAATATCTCCCCTATAACACTAATATTCTTCACTGCCAGTGCATTGGCATCGGAATGGAGAGATGCCTGCTGCTACATTATTTAAACCTTAAATTAAAATCAAGTATTTTTAAACTTGAAATGTTACTAGTATGGAAGACAGTTCAGTCCTTCTGTTCTGATGGGCCCCAGTTCATTTAACCAAGCACACAAGCTTTAGTTTTGTTCCTGTCTCTATAAACTGTCTATTGATTGCTTGTGAGGTTTGGCCCTGTCACTTGGCCTATGTTGTGAAAAATGTTCTTTGGATGTTTGTTATTGTACACTGGACTGAATCTGCACCCGGGTTTTAAATTGCCCCTGTTGACAACAGGGCTCTATATTATTTTTTTATGACAGGTCCTCTCAGTCTACTTTTTACTTAGACAATATTTTCTCTCACATTTATGAGACTGGAATATCATTGCTGGATTTACTGTAACGAGAACTGCAGCATTCTTTTGTCAACAATCAGAATGTTAGTACACTTTGGAATTGTGCTGTAATACTTTGTTAGAACCATACATCTGGGTTATGTATTTCACTTTTATTTCCTGTTTTATGGAGTTTTTTTATTTTATGTGCTCCTGTGCTAAGTATTACAATACAATCATTACGATTCCCTACCATGAAGTCTCAACGTTATTTCTTACTTTTTTATAGGATTTTATTTTACTGTGTGCTGCCGTGTGCAGACGACAGCAGCAAATACTTTACAATGAAAGGCTAAGCTTCAGATTTTTTCTTTAGATATCAGATGTAATGTAACGCTGGATGGAATACTCTAAATCACATCAAATGCTGGCATGCTGAATCCCTTATCTGAACAGTTCATAAATAAAATAGAAGCAGGTGTTCTCGGAAATAAGAAAGCTTGTTCAAGGGTTTTATCAAATAGAGTTGCTTTAAATTTCATGGCATCATTAAGTGGTACTTTTATTACAAAACAATATTTCTATCTGAATTGTCATTTTGCTTCCAGTGTTCTACACAGGATGATTACAGTTGTCCCCTGTGTGCATGCAGGGTATCAGTTTCAGATTTTATAATGACTACTGATTAAAAAGGAAGAAAAGGCTGGCAATCCATTATGATTCTACTGATGCACTTGTAGTGCTAATCCCTTGGCTTTGGATAGACAAAAACATATATACACTTTAATTGCATTCTAGCTTTTCTTCAAAGCCCTTTCAATGTCATTTCTGCAATAATCAGAAAAATATCTTTTATTGAAGCATGCATAATCTTCAGGGAAGAAAGCCGTGTAAATGTAGAACCATATCTTATAACTGCAATTTATAACATGCTAAGTCGGTTGTTTTGTGCCGAAAACAAAGGCTCACCAAGAAGTGAATTTATAATATTGGGGAGTAGTGGGTGGGGTAACCAGGCACCGTCAGCCAGGTATAGAGGTAAGTCAGGGGTTATATAGGCCAGGTTCAACCCCTCCCACAACTCCAGGCTCTACCATCCCATTTGTGGTCAGAGAAGAAAGAAGTGTATATATACTTGTTTTTGTGCATGTATGTATATGACTCTGTGAATATCTGTGAGTAGATAGAATTACATGGAAAATTAATCAATACTTTTTAGACATTCAGGAAGATTCAAATGAAAGAACCACAAAATTCAGTATTTTTTGCATATGATATGCTAATGTAGGTGATGCATATTATATGCAAATAAAATGCTAAAAATATGGATTTAAGTCTTTTAAAATTACAATTGAAATCACTAGTGTATAAAACTTGATTTAAATTATGATTTAACTTAAAAGACCACTATAGTGCCAGGACAACAAGCTCGTTTTCCTGGCACTATAGTGCCCTGAGGGTGCCCGTACCCTCAGAGTCCCATTCCCGCCAGGCTGAAGGGGAAGGAAGGGGGTTAAACACTCACCTTTCTCCAGCGCCGGGCTCCCTCAGCGCTGGGGACTCTCCTCCTCCTTCGGTCGTCTTTAGCTGAATGTACATGCGCGGCAAGAGCCGCGTGCGCATTCAGCCAGTCCATAGGAAAACATTCTCAATGCTTTCCTATGGACGCTGGCGTCTTCTCACTGTGATTTTCACAGTGAGAAGCGCGGAAGCGCCTCTGGCGGCTGTCAATGAGACAGCCACTAGAGGCTGGATTAACCCATTTGTAAACATAGCAGTGTCTCTGAAACTGCTATGTTTACAGCAGGCAGGGTTAATCCTAGATGGACCTGGCATCCAGACCACTTCATTAAGCTGAAGTGGTCTGGGTGCCCATGGTGGTCCTATAGTGGTCTATGATAATTTTTGTGACATATGTTTTAAGATGTATTATGCCCCACTATTGATCTTATCCACGCCCTTATTTAATTTAAATTTTTTTTTATTAAATACATATAAACTTACATTGAATCCAGCATTGAGAACGTTCCTCCTCGCTTCATTTCCACTCCCTGTCTGTCATCCATGGTCCATAGTGAAGCATCTGCTTGCACCATTTCACCGGCTAAGAGGTTGCCAACATGGACTGTATTTTTGCAAAGGATTGATATTAGGCAGCCCAGAACAGAGCTTCATTAGCTGGAGGTGCAACTATCCCCCAGCACAAAAGTACACATTTGTCTGTATGTGCAGGGTTTCATAACCATAGCAAGTTTACCTCTAGTATATGCAGACCCAGAGAATTAAAGACCCAGAGAATCTAGTGCGAGTCAAACAATAGATACAATAAAGAAGCAAAGTATTCACATAATTTCCCCTTGTAACAAACTATTCCCTGGGAGTCTAATCATTTAAAAAAGTGAATAATTATAAAAATAATTTCACCCTACTCTGGCTTTATTAATAGACCATGCCAACAAGAAATCACCTCTAAAATAACACAAAAAAACCCTTCTTAATTGAGTCACGGTGATGAATCTGCCACTATTATATAGGCTTTAATAATATCCTGTTTTGTCAGACAGTTCTCAAATCTATAATCATCTCACCTTCCACTAGCTAGACTCTAATTTATCCACATATAGAGACTCTTGTATTTATAAAAAATATCTATATTAGATGTAAATATAGAAACTTGTTCAGATTCTAAAAGTCAGAACTAAAAGACAGTGATAGCAGACTTAATGTATTGCCATTAAGCATCTATGGTATAAGAGAGAGAGAGAGAGCTGTTCTTGGACAAAACATAAGTTAAATTATGCTTTTAATTATGTTTTATACCCTAGGTGCTTCATGGCACCCAAAAAAGGAAAGACAAAAACAGAGGTAGGGGGAAGGTGAGTCACCAGTGAGGTATTGTCAGGGTCCCTTCTGTGGTGACCAAGGTTGTACCTCATGGTACTCACCTCTCACATGATTTTGTATGTCCCCTTCAGCTTTCCTCTTCCTTCTCCAGCCGCTTTCACGCCGGCCGAGATAGCTCGCCCCTTTTATGACGCGGAAAGGGGGCGTCGACGTCATGACGCTAATGACATCAAGTTCAGATTATGACGTTTTGGGGGCGTGGCTACCATCCTAACAAGCCACAGTATAAAAAGGACTCAAAGGGCTAGGTTCTTTGCCCTATTATGGTTCATTTTTGTTCCCTATACTGCTTGTTCTGTATTCTGTATTCCAGCTTTTGATCTTGGCTCCATTTGTGACTACTCTTCATTCTATACTCCTTTAACCCGGCTTTGGCTTACTTGCTTACCCTGATTTCTGTACTTGACCTCGGTTTAAATTTGTCTACCCCTTGTTCTTATATGTTAGTCCGGCCATTCTAAGGTCCGGTACACGTTACCCATTCCCATTCCATTCCTGACAGGTATACTCCCAGTGTCTCAGTGTCCCCTAGTATAAAAGAAAAAATCTCAGGCACTCACTGTGATAGATTTAAGCAGGGTTATTGGACCCTGTAACGTTTTGATCTGTAACCAGGTCTTTATCAAGTCCCTAGTCTCCCCTATGTATCACGGTGTCCCTGATGTGTCACAGTGTCTTGGTGCCCCATGTCTCCCAGAGTCCCTGGTGTCTCTCAGTGTCTGTAGTGTCTCAGTGTCCTTAGTGTGTCAGTGTCCCCTAGTCTCCCAGTTTCCCCATGTCTCACTTTCCCACTAAGTGTCTCAGTGTCCCCTAGTATAAACGAAAAAAATATCATGCAGCTCACTGTGATAGATTTAAGCAGGTTTATTGGACATCACAATGGTTTGACATGTACCCAGGTCTTTATCAAGTCTCCAGTGTCCCTTATATATCACAGTGTCCCCTATGTATCACTGTGTCTCAGTGCCCCATGTCTTCCAGTGTTCCCTAGTATCTCAGTGTTCCCATGTCTCCCAGTGTCAGAAAGTCTCTCAATGGCCCCTAGTGTCATGGGGACACTGGGAGACATGGGGACACAGACACAAAGGGACTGGGAGGCATACCCCTTTTTTGAGTATGTTTGCCTCTTTCGCAGTTCTGGTTATGTGATTTGCATCAGTGGCCCACCCTTTTACTCCATCCATAGACTTCCTACTTTACTGTACACTGCTGTTAGGGTGTATGGATTTACTTGAAAGATGAAAGCGTGAGATTAGTATAGGGTATGTGTTTTCTCATAGCTGCATCCTATGAGTTTTCTCCAGCGCCATCTCCATCAGATACATGACGCTTGGGAGGTAGGACTGTTTTAGTGTTTTTGGTCGATAAGATTTTGTAATTAGGCCCATCATAATTGTCTGCACCAGGCCCACTGGGCTCTTAATCTGGCCCTGAGAATATGTATAACATGACTCAAAATGACTTTCCTCTCATTCTTATTTTTGTCACATGAATATAGAGGCTACACTATATTGAATAATGTACAAAACAAAGTATGACAATTAAAAGTTGCATTGCAAAGAAGGTACTCAAAGTAAACCTAAATTTATTAGTGGTTGCACCCCTCGTGCAACTTGTGCCTTGCCTTGAGTAGATAATATGTATTGCTTTAGTAGACAATTAAGTGCGATGAAATGAAAGTTAAAACAGATATTGTGATACAGGAGACATTGCCAAAAAAAAAATGAAATGTATTTTTTGAGAAGTAGCATAATATTTAATTATTTTATGCATAGATTTTATCAAAAGTAAAACTTGTAGACCCTGTCAAATTAGCTGTGGAGAATAGGATTGATCCAGGCACTAAGTCACTTTAATATGAGATAAAAAGAAGCTTAGGAAAATTGATTTAAAATCCACATGATTTACAGTCATTTTATACTGGCAGACTGTTAACTATGACTAATCTACTCTTTACTTATTGATTAGCACTGGCAGTTCTGTTACTTCTCTGTAAAATATTGTACTGTTGACACTATGACAATAATAAGCATTCTTAGTTTATTCTCTTTTGTAATACTTAGCATGCTTGCCTCCACCAATACTGAAATTTGCTGCAATATTTATTAATGCTCCATTCTTGCATTGTCATTGTGAAACAGAATATTCATGTAACGAACCTCATGTACTTTGTATCGTACGTTAATTCGCAATTTCCCAAAATCCAGCAAGGTCGTGTGAATTCTAGCTCTCAGTTGTTCACAGATCCAAACATTAGTCAATAACCGATGAAGGGTACAACAGGAATATTTTATTATGGCCTCATGGCCCACTTTTATACACAGACCCCTGCATGGGGTCTCCAGCTCTCTGTGTCTGGGAGATAAGTGAATTTACTTTGCTTAAACTAATTATCTCCCAGGAACTAGAGGTACAGTGAATAAAACATAAAACACCCCAGGGAAGGGCTGGCATCCTTTAGCCTGGGGGGCAAATCCAGTCAAGTGGCCCATTGCACCACCGAATCAGCTCACCATCCATGCCCACTTTTTCTTGGTTTTATAACGGATATAGGTGTAGTCCGTGTATCAAGCAAGTTTTGTATACATCAATGGGATAACCATCCCATATACCGTCATTAGGGCTTGACAAATTTAATTGGAATCTAGAAGCCAGCTAAAAAAAGTTAGGAGTAAAGTTTTCAACGTCAAAAATAAAAATTTTAAGGGACACTGTAGTCACCAGAACTACTACAATTTAATGTAGTTGTTTTTGAGCCTTTATCCTGTCCCTGCACAATTTTTAATGTAAACACTGACTTTTCAGAGAAAAGGCAGTGTTTACATTGCTGCCTAGTAGTGATTGTAGTCTTTAGTAGTGATTGGACCCTGGCAAGCATCTGCTTGGGCCCTGTGGATCCTGCCCCCCCATGCCATCAATCCAACCCCTCCCCGCCACCCCAAAACAAAGACAAAAAAGACACACATATATATGTATGCACACACACACACACAATATATATATATATATATATATATATATATATACATACACACACACACACCACACGCACACATATATACACACACACACACACACACATATATATATATATATATATATATATATATATACACAAACACACACATATGTAAAACACACGATTATATAGCTGGTTTATAGAATATAAATGGCTGGTTTAAATTATATATATATAAACCAGATTATATAAAACAGCCATTATATATATATATATATATATATATATATATATATATATATATATATATATATATATATATATATATATATATATATATATATATATAAAAATACAGATATTGTTGCACTCACTGCGTATTCCAATATTAACCTGGTGCTGATCAGCAAAAAGCATAGAAAGGTAAAGTAGATAGCACTCCTCGGTCTTTCTTGTAAATAAAAAATAGCTTTTATTGCTCCAAGTTAAAAGGTCAATGTTTCAGTCTGCTGCTGCAAACTTTCATCATGTCCTGATGAAAGTTTGCAGCAGCAGACTGAAACGTTGACCTTTTCACTTGGAGCAATAAAAGCTGTTTTTTATTTACAAGAAAGACAGAGGAGTGCTATCTACTTTACCTTTCTATATATATATATATATATATATGTATGTATATGTATATGCAGGGGGGGCTGTGTAGGTGGCTGGGGGTGCCAGAGGGGAGGCTTTGTGGGCTGCTGGGGGTGCCAGAGAGGAGGCTTTGTGGGTGGTGAAGGGAAGGCTTTGTGGGTTGCTGGGCTGGGGGTCATGAGGGCTGCTGTGTGTAGCTGGCCAAGGGGCTGCCCATACCTGTGTCCTCCTGTGTACAACACGCGTTGGAATGGCTGCACACATGGGAGAGAGGTGGAGACTGCCAGCACAGTCACAGTGAGGCCCTAGCGTGACTGTCTCTGTCTGAAACGTCACGCCACATGCAGGGGAGGAGCGGAGGAGAAAAGTGAATGCAGAAACAGTGACACAAATACACAGACACACAGTACACATACACATAGGTACACATACACAAAATTACACAGACACACAGGTACACGTAGGTACACATTGACACACAAATACACATACACATAGGTACACATACACACATAAGTACACATACACAGATACACATAAGTAATCACTGACACACAAGTACACATACAATTACACACAGGTACACATACACACTGACATACACAAACATATGCACAATCTCATATACACACAGAGACACAGGTACACATATATAAATAACAAATTTACACATTTTCTCCACCCTCCAATTTACTCACTTTTGATGCAGCAGGATTGATATCCTGAGGTCCAGTGGGAGCTGGCTGTCCTCGGATGATGGGAGTCCCTTCCCTCCTCCACGTGTGCAGCAGTAGGTTTATGTTGCCTCCTCCTCCTCCTCCTCCCCACACGCCGCCCTGTCAGCTGGGACTAGGGAGGAAGTGATGTGTTCTCCCTCCCAGCAGGCCACGGGGGAAGAACAGATCAAAATGGGCCGCGGAGAGGAGGAGTTCAAATGTCAGGGGCCCGGTCGTGGGTTGCAGGGGTGGGGGAAACAAAATAAGAAGGGGCCCGGCCGATTTTTGTGGGCTCAAGGGGCAGCTGCTTTAGGCCCCCAGGAATAACTGGGCCCCTTTTGCCCCACCTTAAAGACGGCCCTGCCCGGCGTGAGCGCTGAATGCGCTCATAAAAATAATATTGTAGGCAGCTGGCAGCCCACGTGGCCCTGGATATAGGGTGGCCTGGGGGGCAATTGCCTCCCTGCCCCTCGTCCCAGCCCACCCCTGCCCAAAACATACACAATATTACTAGCAACCCCCACAAGTCTTATATCCCTGGATAGCCTGAATTTGAGCGCCAAAAGTGTCCAAATAGCGCACAGATCAGAATAAGCACAGGCACCTTCTGTGTTTTAGCACATTTCAGAGTGGAGATGACAGGTGATTACATATATTTGCCTTCTTAGGTTCCGTATGGCAAGAACTGCATTGATATCATGGTGGGGTTATTTAATAGTTGATGTAAGAAGACAAAGTCATGGTCACAAATTAATTAGAGATACACATCTCAGGAACAAAAGTGCCCTGGTTGATGGGGATTGATTCCCTAATATGCAGGCTGGAACTGGAAAAATGATTGAAGGACTGGTGATGGCAATCTTAATTTAGGGTAAATGTGAGAACAATAATGATGTTCTCATATATTTTTAAAAGGTTTTTGTAGCCATTCAAAGTGTTTAATTGGATGGGAGGGTAATAGAAACCTAAGAGCCAGGGAATCATTCACTTCCCTCCCAACCCATAAGGTAAGACACTGTAGCATGAATGAGATGGAATGCTTCAATTCTCTATCTAAAGATGTGTTCATCGGAGTGTGCAAAGGGCTGTATATAAATGGAAATGCACAGCAAACTTAGACTTGATATGCTTAATGCTTTTTTCACTTAATTGTCGGATGAGAACCTAAGATAATAGCAGGATCAGAGGACCCACTTTCAAGGATATGTGTTTCTTTTTTCAGGAGGTGCACATTCTATGCTATCTTCTCAGACATAAAGATATACCTAATAATTCTTGTAAGAGGGTCAAGGGCTTCCCTACTCAAAACATTGTGTAAATAATATAATGCTGTAGGTATTTTATCTATTTTATACTACAGAAAGTCATGGAGAAACAGAATATTTTCAATACCTGAAGGCACCTTTCAATAGCATATTATTTATCATTAGTTTAAAAAAGAGTTAACCCAAACAGTATTCATACAAGGCTAAAGATTACTGCAAGTTACCGAGAGAAATATAGAGTTCTAATAAAAGAATACCAGTTATTTATACCTTAAAATACAATTTTATTTCAAAGACATCATGTGTGTTTCCACATTCTAACAGCTACTTGTAAACAGTTAACATATAACATTGTCCTAATCTAAAGCATGAGGTTAATTTAAAGATTACATGGCTATAAACAGCATAAATCCTACATTGTCATCATAATGATCCTCATCCCGGTATTGTGCTGACTAAGCAAGAGGCACTTTTATGACCAAAACTTGGTATATTCGGTATTTTAATCCTAAATCTTTTTTAAGACTTTTGCAAAACTGAAAATTGAGCAAAAAGGTAGAACTCCTACTAATTATTTACATGGCTAGATAATGGTTGTTTTTATATAAACAGTATACATACTGACTGGGGATGTGTGATGGTTTGTTTTCAAAATATCAGGGTCTAACAGGGTTATTCACTAAAGTGACAATTCAAAGTGGATTTCAAATTTAAGACCAGGGTAGCCAAACTAAAATCAAAGGTGACTTGAGATTTTTTTCAAATTTGTCAATTTTGATCTACAATTTACTGACTTCAGTTTGAATTCTCATTTTAACAAGTAACCCTTCTAATATTTGTTTTGGCCACAATCCACTTTTCTCACACATTGTTTAATTGATTTAGAGGTTTTTCCATACATAGTAGATATAGAGATATTAATATATAAAATCTATACTTGCCTCATGGACAAGTTATCCACATTTCACAAGGTCTTAGTGAGCAATAGTATGGAGAGATAGGGGTTCTGCAAGTCCTTAACCCACCTAACCCGGGCAATTTCTTCTTTTTTGGTTTTAGTTTTTGTTGCTTAAATTTATATGAGCTGAATCTAACTCTAAACTTAGATTTATAAAGAATCCTAGGTGTGGTAATTGATCATCAAGCATGTTACATGATTACATGTTAATAAAGAGATCAACTTATTTTTTTTCCATTTTTTGCTATTGCTGCCAACAGGGAAATAGTACTCAAAATTATTGTTCGCTTGCATGAAGGCAAGTGAACGGTAATTTGCAAACTTGCATCCTGCTTGTTGCATTCGGTGCTGAATTTTATAAGAAACTGTACTTTGTGAATCTTCCAAATTCTATGCTTTATACTGGATTCAGATGGGAAAGAAATTATTTTAATAGGGACACCGAATGCATCCAGGTGATTGCTGCAGACTTGTTATAGCTCTTTAGGAAATAGTCGTTTAGACGCATTGTCTGAGAGTATCAGCTAATCACTCTCAGTCAAGGACTTAAGCCCTCCAACACTGGGCTTAGCTCAGTGAAGACAGTTTACAGATCTCACTCAGCAACAGTGGAGGCATGGAGCATCACCTGGCTGACCTCAGGTACGAAGTTGACTTCTTACAAAGGGGATCACCAAGACACTCCTAGCGTCATAACCACAACATCACACTTTAGTGGTTATGGTTCTTGGAGTTTTCCTTTAATTTATACTACTTTGAAAATTAGCAATGGCCTCAGGTGTTATACCACTTAATTTAAAATGTATGAGCTTTTGGTACGTGCTTCTTGTCTAGGCTGCTGTATTTCTTGAGCATTCAAAACACAGCAGTTGGCAAATCAGCCATCTTGAAGCACTACAAGAAATGATGTCATGATGTTATATGAGAACAAAAACAAACAGGAGATATGAGGACACTGAGAATTGACTAACTATCTTGCTCGTTGGTAAGTCCTGCTTTATGTCTCATGTATCAAAGTGTTAATGACACGTCTTTTGTTGTTTTTTGTACCCTAACTATCATTTTGAATATACACCATTTTTTTGCAAACACAGAGGATTAATCCATTTTAGCCTTGGTCTTATCACATTCTTCCACAAACAACAGCAACTGCTAATCTGGCCCCAAATTTAAATAGAAGTGGAATATAGAAGCAATATTTACGTACTGGTCTGCCACACTGGGGCAGCCCCCATAATATATACACTTTGCCACTGCTTTAATTGTATGGGAGCATTGGTGATCTGTGCGTCTCTTAGTACAAACTTGTTAGTGAAGGGTAAATCCATAATGAGTATGGGGATATGAAGTCAGATCCACACGTCCCCTCATCAACAGGTGCCTCACTACAAGCAACTATTTGAGAGAGCAAACAAGGCATAGTTTACTGCTGCTCTTCCATCACCAGCTGACCAAATAAGTCTTTGGAGAGGGTAAAGCATAGGTTGAATGTAAAAGTTAACTAAATTGGAGACGAGAGATAAGGTGAAATAGATAGATAAGCTAAGAATTAATAGGAGACTACAGGGCATTATAGAAACTGAAAGGAGGTGGCTGTAAGGTGTATGGTGAGATATGAAATGAAAGATGGGATATGACATGAATGCGGAGAGATGAAATAGAGAGAATATGTATTGTGGAATTTGAAATGAGAAGACAGATATGAGATTGTTTGGAAAGATATATTTATTTCAGCAATACCATTTCATTGAGGACAATGAACAGTGCAATAGTGTCAGAAACAAGTCTAGTTTGAAGATATCTTATAAGAGTATGACTGTTTAGTTGTGAGCCAATCAGGTGATTAACAATTAATACAGAAATGATAAAACAAAGTATAAAGATTGATTTCTTTCATCATGTTCTGATAAATACCAACCAGTTGGAAATTAAATAGTCCCAAGTAAAAAAAAAAAGCACCAATTTAACTTAAGAGGTCAAAACTTGGAGTATGTCATGGTATCTTCACCATTGTTAAACCTTGCATGTTGACATTGCTCATCATTCTTGTGCTCATAGTGATGTCATGCATTATTCTGACATCATTAATGACAGTCTGAAAATATTCTGTCTGTTTTACCTGCTTTGAAGTTTCTTGTCAGTGGAGTAGGATACATATGCATAATATCGTGTTTCTTTTTATGTTTGTGGCTAGTAGGGAGAATGTTCAAAGATTTGTTATTAGTTTAGTTTTCTAGTAATGAAGTAATTAAAACCAGCAGTGAGACTTGAACCCATGCAGACATTTGTCCACTAGATCGTAAGTCCCACACCTTAACTAATCAGCCATCCTGCTGCTAGATACTGCAAGTGCTTCCATACAACTTAGTTAGGAGTTAAAAATATGCTGTTATTTTCGAATTTACCAGTAAATTAAACAGCTTGTCAGAGGAGACTTCAAGGTGGAGAAGAAAATAATGCTACAAGATTTCAAAGTAATTTTTACGTGTACCTATTTTCCCTATGGAGCTTCATGTGATTCATATGCAGCCTACTGTGTAATTTGCATGAAAGACTATCAGACCTGCGAGATTTACTACTCAAGCAAACAACTAAAGTGTGAGTTACAGTATAATGATGTTCTGTTTATGCATTTTGGCTTTAATGCAGTATATGAATAATAAAATATGTCCTTTTCTTGTGAGTTCTGTGTATCACTTTTCATTACAATAACGTATGCCAATTTGATATATACATCCCATCTGAAGGAATAAACTAATGCCTAACAGAGTATGCTTTGTATATTCCAATAGAAACTTGAGTCATTGTTGAAAACAGGGTTCCACTGTTGGCTGACATGGTATTTAAAAGGACACTATAGGCATCAAAACAACTTTAGCTTAATGAAGCAGTGTTAGTTTATAGAGCATGCCCCTACCATCTTACTGCTCAATTCTTTGCCATTTAAGAGTAAAATAACTTTTATTACTGTCCATGTAGCCCTAGCCACACCTCATTAAGCTGTGACTCACAGCCTGCATGGAGATAATGGTTTCACTTTCAGTCAGATGTTAACTTACCTTCTCCTGCTCTGTAAATTAAACTTTAAATCATCTGCACATGTGTTCACTGGCTACACCACTGCCCTCTGGATGAGTGATTACAGGTTATGTATTAAAAAGAGTAGAGGTGGGATAAGGAACAAATGTAATTGTGAAATAATATGGAGTCTCAAGGATCAAGAGGTGAGAGGTCTAAGGTTATTTTGGGACCTAGCAACGACTCTGTTCTATTATGCTAATACATACTAAAGACACAGTTCATATAATGGCTAAATATTGACGAGTAATTAAAATAACAGGACAGCAGGCTAAAATATGCTTGGTATCTTGCTGGTGAAATTAAATGATTTGTGAAAGGAAACTTCAAGGTGGAGAAGAAAATAATGCAACAAGATTTGAAAGTAATTTTTACGTGTGCCTATTTTCCCTATGGAGCTTCATGTGATTCATATGTGGCCTACTGTGTAATTTGCATGAAAGACTATCAGACCTGTGAGATTTACTATTTCTGTTTCTCTCAATCCATGGCCTTGCTGTCTGCTGCAGTGCCATCTGTTCCCTGCTCAGAGGGACACTTGCTCTGTCAGTACTAAACTGGTTTCTCGCTGTCCTCAGATTGTAATAATAGCTATGCTGCTCTATAATTTCCTACATCTATGTCCCAAAAAGATTGTATTGTCTGCCTCTGACAATATGATACATTTGCAGCTGTCTGTGTACGTAAAAAGCCATGCTATGTGATTTCAACAACTGCTTCTTTATTTATGACATGTGTTGCTCTCTGAGGCGTGATGTTTTGTACCATCCTTAAAAACACTGTTTTCTCTAATGAAAAGAGATGGATAGATATAGATGTAGATAGATAGATAGATAGGTAGACAGACAGGCAGACAGACAGAGAGACAGACAGACATATATTAAGAGAGAGGAGACATAACAATGTTTGCATTATGTCCAAATGTGGTCAAGTTTTTATTTTTTATTAAAGGCAATGGCTAGAATTCTTTTAATCTTAAAGGTATTTGCAGCTGCTGCCTTCAATTTAGCATATCACTCGATACTACATCCTGGGAAAAGGACTGTGGAGAGAGAGATAGAGTTGTTCTCTCCTCAGCTCCTCTTCCATTATGACAGTAACAAGAGTGGGGCTGAACCAATGGCAACAGCTGCAAATAGTCTTACCAATCCCTGAGGTGTTCTGAGAAAGTACAGAATAAGTCACACCATACTGTAACAGGTAACAACACTATTTTACTGGTAAATTCTCAGACACAAATAATAAATAGCTAATTAGGCAATTTTAGGTACAAGGTTAAACTATGGCAGCAGGCTAAATACTGTATAAACATATCTATGAGTGATTTAAACAGAATGAATGATAAAAATGACAAGAAATAATATGTTCTATTGTGTGTAATAAAGTTTCACTAACGTGCTAACATGTGTTCTATACAGGGATAGTCCTGCCGTTACTTATACATCCATACAACACAGTAAATTAAGAAGGGGCATGTTCCAAATCCATAATAAACGCACCGTCTTTATTTTATCTCTAAAAGTGACAATCAAAAAAAGTACAAAGATATAAATATGCAAACAGGTTCATTAAACTCAGCAATACCCTTCACCTCAACGCATTTCACCCATACATACCTTATTAAAAGCGAATGTGCAGCTTCCACGAGTGTCTCTAAAATGCCCTCATTGTCAATTGATCAATTAACCGACCACTCTGCTACTGAATCAGTAAAACAAAGAAAATGAACAGAAACCTCTTTTGTCCCTTTACTATTCTAATGTTTAAAGAGTCAGCAATACAAAACATTACAAATGTCTGCTACATAAACAATAACTCCTACAAGAGCACTTGTAGAGACACACTCAGAGTAAAATGTATCGTAAAGTGAAACATTACAGAGTAGCTGACCTTAAACAATATTAAATGAACAACATGTAATAAATATGAATGTAAATGTTCTTGAGTGGTGTAAAAGTGCATACTAACACCATTTATTCATTTTCTAACAGCAATTTGGGAAAATCCATTCTGGAATATAAACGTACAGCATATTTCTAAACTCATAATGACCAGGAAATCATCAATTTTCCAAGGATATATGGAAAAATATATATATTTTAAAAAGGTCTAAAACACAAATTATTTCTAATTGCATGTTGATTGAAATCAGGGCACAATTTAAGAGTGCAAAGCAATACTACCTAAAATGGCTAAAGAGAAAAACTGTATAGTTGTATTGACTGTTTTAGTTGCTTAGAACAATCTACACATCTAAGATATGATTATTACATTGCCGAGGTTGCTAACATCCATCAGCCAATACTACTGAACACCTTTACATGCATAACTAAGATTTCTGGATCAAACCTTTGTTACATAGCATTTTACTGGCAGGGTTGACCCAGTCTTTCATATTGAGGTCGATAAGAGATCTATATAATGGAATTACATACAATTAATAATTAATTACTTATAATGAATAATTAAAGTGTGTTAGCATTTTAGAAAAATATATCAATCAATGCTGCTTAAGCACTTTTCAATATAGGTATAAGTCATCTGCAATGTCAAATGTTTCTTTATATGTAAATATATGTGCCCCGTTGTTTTTACAGATATTAACAGTCATGTTTTTCTTTTTGCTGGTAATAATGTGGCTTTAAACCAATTTGATAAAGCATTTTTAAACAATCTTTTCTATTTCTGCTAAATACTTTTTTCTTTTCTTTTTTTCTTCCCTTAATAAGCAAGCAATATTTATTCACCAGAAGTGCTTACCCTAATCTGCATGTTCTCTCCAAACAGTACACCATGACTTGAACTTCCTGAGTTCGGATCCTACTGGCATAAATTACCGGTAGATTCTATTAACCTAAACAGTCAGATAGTTTACCAGATACTAGCATCTCAGACCTGCCCTAATTGTCACTGACATTTGACATTGACTCAGGGTTACAGATGGCTATAAATGCAAGTTTCTGTGAATCTTTTTCTCTTTTTTATTCCCTTTCCAGTACCTGATCCTACTGCAGAAACATTTGCCCAGCAGTAGACACTATGAATAGCACTCAGGTGCACACCCAGGATACATATTGTGACTACAATGTAGTGTTAGTATTATGTAGGGGTTAATGTTTAGTGTAGCTTGCCAAGATTTCTCACCATATCCTTATAATTTATTGCATATATCTTCCACAAATCTACCATACACATAGTTTTATCAAACAAGGACCGGTAAATTATGTTCATAATATTAGACAATGGGATCATAGGGTGACTGGGCCCAGACTGTACAGCTATGTCTATTCATGTTCCTCCATTACTAGGGACACCAATGCCTTCCAGGCAGGTATTGACTTCTCTGCCTGTCTTCCACTGTCCAGGCAGGTATCAACCCTCACCCTGTCTTACTAGTTCCATGCAGGTATCTGCCTCTCTGAGTGATTCCTTCTTGATCACAGTTATTGACCCACCTCTGCCTTTCTTCCTCTCCTTCCTCTTCTGCCTGTGCTCCCTCCAAAGGCACTTGCAGCTCACAGACCTTGCTTTTGCCACCATCTTGACAAAGAGGATTTTAGCTCTAAGACATGCTCTTTCCTTACAGGTTCCCAGTACCAGGAAACAGTGCAGCTATCAAATATGTCCTTAAACTCTGCTACTGATATCCTTGAAAGAACCAGACATGATACAGAGTTCATAATGGAACTATTACACCATGCATTATTTCCAACAAGAACTAGACCCTATCAACATTACATTTACGGCGACACACTAGATATAACACAAAACATATGGAGATTCCTACAGGAAACCACATAACACAATAAAATATAACTAAGCAAACGAGGGGAAGTTAGGAGAACAATACAATTTATACCACTCTTTCTGGATTATCATCATATGCAAATATATCCAAACATACTGGTGACTATGAATGTGCAAAAAATAGATGGCGCTGCCACACACAATGTCCATGTGAATGATTGTGGTTCCATAAATATTGGCATGGAAAGATTCAGCTGGCCTAGTTCTAGTCCCCTCCTACACTTACTTCAGGAAACCCATCCACAACTTCCTTATAATAGACTCCTTATAAAGTGGGCCTACCCATTTATTGGTTTTGGAGCACCACAACCGACTAGCATTTTAAAGGCATATTTCTTACTTTCCATTTAAATTTATAAAAAATGATTTAGCTTTTTTTCAGTTTTTCTTTTTATGAGCCATTGTGTATTGCCGAACCAAATATTCCACTTTCTTTTGAATGTTTCATGCATCTGCAGATGCAAAATGCCTGGCTGAAATCCCGTTCCTGTATGAAACAATATGTGATTTTTTTCCTGAATCTTCTGATGTCTGGTCACAACTGTCTGTTACACAATACAATAATGACTAGATTCAATACCCTATGATCTGCCCAACCGAAACAGAAAACGTTTAGCATAATGCTAGTTTATAATTTAATTTATTGCATTTATGGAAAGAGTCCACCAACACATTTCAAATTAATATATACTTCTAAACCAAATTATTATGTAATAAGTTTCCATTTTTACTGCAATTATTAGCTGTCAATTGATAAAAATGAGAGTCACTGTGATTTGACAGTATTTTGTGAATAGAATCCTTAGATACATCAAAACAATAGACCACAGGCTACATTTCCAATTGTAAGAAGTCTAAATTTATAATAAGTAATATCAATATGCATGCTCACAAGGGTGCTCTATACAATATGTATAAAAATAAAACAAAAAAGCAATACTCTGCCAATATAAATACTTTATTAAAAGAATAATAGAATATAACAGTACCCAACTGTCTAGTAAACCAAGAACAAGGAAGGAATTTGTATGCTATTCTTAGTAAATGCTCTGTTAGTTGTACAAGTAGCCTTTGGCCTTTGATATATAAGATTTAAACTGGAACGCTCAGTCAATGAGCTAGTCCTGCTCAGGACAGCTAATGAAACCTCTTGGGTAAGAAATTAAACTTTCCTAAAACTGTTTGACTGTTTACAATATGGGGCATTAGAGCATTCCTGGCCCCATAATTGTTACAGCATACCAGGTCCATACTGGTCATCGGGCTAGCTGCTTTGATCTCCCCTGCCACCCAGGCAGTGCAGCACTGGTCTCCTGGGGCCAGGAGGGAGAAATTGGAACCCCTGGCAACGCTCTGAACAACGACGCTCATGAGAGACATGGTCTGTACCCTGAAGCAGTACAGACCAAATAACCAGCCCACTGGACTACCAGTGCCCTCTCTCCCCTGCCAAGGAAATAAGACGGAGGGGGTTGTAAATGTGATATATGTCTATTTTTTTTTTAATTATCAAATTCATTAATAAATTAAGTCACTATCCTACCCCTATAAATTTAAACATTACACCCCCTGCACTCACACACTGCACACACTCACAATTACTTAAAGATGAACAGACACACAGGCATAGACAGACCCAGACAGGCACGCATACAGACAAGAACAAAATTTTACAGTTATGTGCATATTTGAGTATCACAGAGAACCACAGTTATAATGTGAAATGTGTATCAGTATCACAGAGTTCTACTGTAATAAACCTAACTATAGCTGGTTACTTGTCTCTGTGGCCACCATTAGTAGGATACCAGAGGACAAAGTGGAACAAGGACAGGAAATGGTATTGGAATGCATTTGAAGGTTGCTTGTGGGATTGTGTGTGTTAAGGGGTCTGTTTGTGGTGTAATGTGTGCAAACAGATCTGCTTTATGTTTGATACATAGTTAGTCAGGATACACTAATAAGCCTAGCATGCAGAACTTAAGTAAATATAAAGAAAACCTAAGGCGTCTTACCAGTCGTTAGAACAGCCGGATTTAAAAGTACAAGACAGGCTGAGGTATGGAATTACAGAGTTTACGTAAACAGTAGGCAAGCCAAAGGTCAAGGAATAAAGAAGTCAGAATAGTCAGGAAACAAACCAAAGTCCAAGGGATACAAATATCAGAATAGTCAATTAACAAGCCAAGGTCAAAATACCCAAAAGTCAATCCCATAAATGTGCTCTTGGATAACCAGAATGAAAACCGTGACAGGGCACTGAGAAATGGTCAAACAAGGCTTAAATAGCTGAAGATTCTCTATAATGGGCTGCAGAGGAGGATGTGGATCATTTTAGACCCAGCTGCTGTGTGAGGGGAGGGGTGCTCGTCAGCTCCGAGAATGTGCTTAGAGTGAGGCCAGCTGGCACCGCAGGAGAGGGTAAGTTTGTACCAGTGACGTTCCTATTTACATGTGGGAACACCGCCGCAATGAGATGCGTCTGCTGGATCTCATACCGCTCTTTGACAGGAGCGGATCAGGCTGGCTTTGTAACATCTAGGTTGACAAAATAGTAAAGTTCATCATAGGTTTAAAACCTATTGGATGCCTGTAGACACAGCTCCTGCTCTCACTGGCAAATAAAGCAACAAAATCACCAAACTACAGCGAGTACTCGACTCACAAGGGCCACTGAGCTACTGGTGACACCCGGGCAAATCAACGATTGAAGCGAGAATCGCCCGAGTACCGTATGCGGACTACAAGCATGGCCGGCGCGGAGGAGGCGGCCGCTTCTCCGACGCCATTCTTGACTAGACATTCGATATTGGGCCCTTGTTCCCTCCCCTTTGGACCGGTGGGGGTCATCCCGGTCCCCATCGATGAGCAGCAGGTTCTCGCTCACACCCTCACAGCCTGCAAAGACCCAGGCCCAACACAAAGCGGGCCTAGCACGCACGCCGCCACAAGAAAGGCACCTACAGATGCAGGCCACGGCGACGACATGATCAAGCGCTCCCTCCAATGCATAGACAAGGCATTCCAGCTCTTCTGGCAGCAATTGGAGCAGCGTATGGCACTGCAAGCACCGAGGCCTATGCGGGAGGTGAGAGAAGCCGAGATGAAAGGGTCGAGCGAGCCCTGCTCAGGCAAACCCCAGCTTGGAGCACATGCCACCCAGGCTCCCTGTCTACCTGGGCCAAAGGCCAAGTGGGGTAAACCCCCACAACATCGCCCACGATGCCGGAGAACTGCCTGCCGCTGGCAGCATCGCAACATCGGGGTCTTCCGCAGCACCAATAAAGGGGAAGACCCGGCTGCACTGCATACCCAAGCCTGTGGAACACAGATGCAGACCTTCCGTGAGGCCTGGGGCTGGAATGGGAGCTGTCGTGGCCCACGAAACACCTACATGATCATCACGCAGGACCACAGAGTGGATTACCTCATACAGCACACCAGTGGCATAGGGTGAGAGATCGCAGCCCAGCTACCATCGTGGACACAGAACAGGACTTTGGACGCTCCCTCACTACTATAATAGACTGTAAGCCTAGAGTCATGAATGCCTCTTCATTTTAATTACCTAGGCCTGGTCATTTACTCAGTTTTATTGGCTGCCAAGCATGTCGACAACTCCATAAGCTTGCCCTAGCATTTTTGCAGGTTCCTATGAGGATCTCTTTTTGTTTTTATCATTCAAGCAATGTGACCTTATGATGCCTAAACCAACAGCCAGCCTAACCTGTTTACTCTGCCTATCTTATACCCAGAGTGCACATTATGTCTTTGCCTTACTACATAGTATCTTGCAAAACACTTCTGACATCCCTATCATGCTTGTTTTACAATTTTGAATATACGCCGTATCTATGGAAAATGGCATTGTTGGCAATAGCCCTACAAATGTCTGATATGTGATGCATTGCTAGCTTGTACTATTTCCTAGGGCAACACAAACCTGCTAACATGCACTACACAAAATGCACTAAGCCTGTCTCTTCTCAAACTTGCTTTAGGATAGAAGCAGTCAGAGTAATCTTTCACTATAGCACGCTACAGCTGAATTTAGCCCGTGTGAATATGTTTAACGTTATGAATCTGTGGCAGCATCCTGTTACTTTAATCAGAGCGCTTAACCTGTTGTGCCATAAGCTACCAATGCCATGTTGACGTGTAATGAGCGAGAGCCTGAGCTGCTTAACACATAGCATGACTAACCTGTTATTTTGTACACATGAAACCTACCATTTGAGCAATTACTAACTGACCATTGCACCCATTTCGTAAACAATTGCTTGTAATACTATGTTTACTTGACGTTTCAAAAACAAAAAATATATGGCAGCCCTTAGTAGGAGTGTACTATGTACCATCTTGTTTTCATCAACTTGTATTACCCCATACCACCTCCTCTCTTTATTCTGTGCCCCATAACACAAATGCCATAATAAAAGAAAGATTTACAAAAAAATCCTGTTGATCCAAAAGAAGGCAAAAACTCAACTGTAGCCATTTCCAATTATGCCAGAAAAAGTAAA
>OW240913.1:184482688-184569814 GCA_933207985.1 Pelobates cultripes | reverse complement strand
ATTCAGTCATGGAAGCAGGGACAGCCACAGCAAGACCAGCATGGCGAGGAGAAGAGGCAAGTAAAGCTCACCTTTTCATGCCCTTAATGAGGGTGGGAGGGGCAGGTACCTAAATGTTGAACAAGTAGCTATAGTGTTAGGAATACATAGAAACATAGAATGTGACGGCAGATAAGAACCATTCGGCCCATCTAGTCTGCCCAATTTTCTAAAAACTTTCATTAGTCCCTAGCCTTATCTTATAGTTAGGATAGCCTTATGCCTATCCCACGCATGCTTAAACTCCTTTACTGTGTTAACCTCTACCACTTCAGCTGGAAGGCTATTCCATGCATCCACTACCCTCTCAGTAAAGTAATACTTCCTGATATTATTTTTAAACCTTTGTCCCTCTAATTTAAGACTATGTCCTCTTGTTGTGGTAGTTTTTCTTCTTTTAAATATAGTCTCCTCCTTTACTGTGTTGATTCCCTTTATATATTTAAATGTTTCTATCATATCCCCCCTGTCTCGTCTTTCCTCCAAGCTATACATGTTAAGATCCTTTAACCTTTCCTGGTAAGTTTTATCCCGCAATCCATGAACCAGTTTAGTAGCCCTTCTCTGAACCCTCTCTAAGGTATCAATATCCTTCTGAAGATACGGTCTCCAGTACTGTGTACAATACTCCAAGTGAGGTCTCACCAGTGTTCTGTACAATGGCATGAGCACTTCCCTCTTTCTACTGCTAATACCTCTCCTATACAACCAAGCATTCTGCTAGCATTTCCTGCTGCTCTATTACATTGTCTGCCTACCTTTAAGTCATCAGAAATAATCACCCCTAAATCCCTTTCCTCATATGTTGAGGTTAGGACTCTATCAAATATTCTGTACTCTGCCCTTGGGTTTTTACGTCCAAGATGCATTATCTTGCACTTATCCACATTAAATGTCAGTTGCCACAATTCTGACCATTTTTCTAGTTTACCTAAATCATTTGCCATTTGGCTTATCCCTCCTGGAACATCAACCCTGTTACATATCTTAGTATCATCAGCAAAAAGACATACCTTACCATCAAGACCTTCTGCAATATCACTAATAAAAATATTAAAGAGAATGGGTCCAAGTACAGATCCCTGAGGTACCCCACTGGTGACAAGTCCAAGCTTCGAATATATTCCATTAACTACAACCCTCTGTTGCCTGTCACTCAGCCACTGCCTTACCCATTCAACAATATTGGAATCCAAACTTAAAGATTGCAGTTTATTGATAAGCCTTCTATGTGCAACAGTGTCAAAAGCCTTACTGAAATCTAGGTAAGCAATGTCTACTGCACCACCCTGATCTATAATTTTAGTTACCCAATCAAAAAAATCAATAAGATTAGTTTGGCATGATCTCCCTGAAGTAAACCCATGTTGTCTCTGATCTTGAAATCCATGTGTTTTTAGATGTTCATCAATCCTATCCTTTAACATGGTTTCCATCACTTTCCCCACTACTGAAGTAAGGCTTACTGGCCTATAGTTGCCCGACTCCTCCCTATTACCTTTCTTGTAAATGGGCACAACATTCGCTAACTTCCAATCTTCTGGGACTACTCCTGTTAACAATGATTGGTTAAATAAATCTGTTAATGGTTTTGCTAGTACACCACTAAGCTCTTTTAATAGCTTTGGGTGTATTCCATCAGGTCCCATTGACTTATTTGTCTTTACTTTTGACAGTTGAAATAGAACCTCTTCCTCTGTAAACTCACGTGTAATAAATGACTCATTTATCCTTTTTCTCAACTGAGGTCCCTTTCCTTCATTTTCTTCTGTAAATACAGAACAAAAATATTCATTGAGGCAGTCAGCCTGACCTTTATCCTCTTCTACATACCTTCCTTCTTTTGTTTTTAATCTAACTAATCCTTGTTTTACTTTTCTTTTCTCATTTATGTATCTAAAAAATGTTTTATCCCCCTTTTTTACTGACTGTGCTATTTTCTCTTCTGTGTGTGATTTGGAAGCTCTTATAACTTGCTTAGCCTCTTTCTGCCTAATCTTATAGATCATTTTGTCTTCCTCACTCTGGGTTTTTTTATAATTCCTAAATGCTAACTTTTTGTTTTTAACTATTTTGGCCACATCTGCGGAGTACCACAGTGGTTTCTTGAATTTTTTGCTTTTACTGACAAGCCTAATGCAATTTTCTGTTGCCTTCAATAGTGCAACTTTTAAATAATCCCATTTTTCTTGGACTCCATTTAAATTGCTCCAGTCTGATAATGACTCCTCTACCCATATTCTAATTTTAGAAAAGTCTGTTTTTCTAAAGTCTAAAACTTTTGTTTTTGTGTGGTGTGACTCAGTCACTGTTCTTATATTAAACCACACTGACTGATGATCACTGGATCCTAAAATTTCACCTACAGTAACATCTGATACCAAATTTCCATTTGTTAACACTAAATCTAGTATGGCCTCTTTACGAGTTGGCTCCTCAACAACTTGTTTTAGAGACAATCCCAGAAGGGAGTTTAGAATATGTGTGCTCCTGGCACAAGTAGCTAATTTTGTTTTCCAATTTACATCAGGAAGATTAAAGTCACCCATGATGATAACTTCCCCCTTCATTGTCATTTTAGCTATTTCCTCAACTAGTAGATTATCTAACTCTTCAATTTGTCCTGGGGGCCTATAAATCACACCTACACGAGTTACTGTGTGATTACCAAATTCTAACGTAACCCAAACGGACTCTATGTTTGCCTCACTAACTTTTATTAGGCTAGATTTTATGCTATCCTTCACATACAAGGCCACCCCTCCCCCTTTCTTGCCTTCCCTATCTTTCCTATATAAAGAGTACCCTGGTATTGCTATGTCCCAGTCATTTTTCTCATTGTACCATGTCTCAGTAACAGCGACTAAATCTACACTATCAGTTGCCATTATTGCCACAAGTTCATGGATCTTATTCCCTAAACTGCGAGCATTTGTAGACATGACTCTAAGCTTATCATTTTTTAACACACTTGCTACAGGCACCTTCTGTCCTTGTTTTGGGGGACAATTGGATTGATGTTTTATCACCCTTTTGCCCCCCCCCCCTCCTAGTTTAAATACATCCTAGCAAAACCTCTGAACTGCTCACTGAGAACATTTGTTCCCTTTTGAGAAAGATGCAAACCATCTTTTTTGTACAGCTTATCTCCATTCCAAACAGAGCTACCATGAGAATAAAGCCAAATCCTTGCTCCCGACACCATTCACCAAGCCACAAATTAAAGTCCCTAATACGCATCCGCCTGTCGTTCTGAGTGTTATGCACAGGCAGAACTTCAGAGAATGACAGTGTGGAAGCAACCTGCCGTATATCATTGGCAAAAACACTAAAAACTTCCTTAACCTCTGAAACCTCATTGCAAGCCAAGTCATTTGTCCCTAGATGGACAAGTACATCCAATTCCCCTTCCTGCTTTGTTTGCTTAACAATATTACAGATACGTCTCCTGTCTCTGTGAGCAGTAGCTCCGGGAAGACACCTCACAAGACCACCATTGTCCATCTCTACACCTCTTATAATGGAATCCCCAACAACAACTGCTTTCTATTAGGCCTCACCATAGTCTCCAAGCCGGTCTCCACAACACCACCAGCCTCAGTGCCTCTCTCCACAACACCACTAGCCTCAGAGCCTCTCTCCACAACACCATTACACTCTGAAAGTGCAGAAAATGAATTATGAAGAGCAACAGACTGTGCAAAATGCCTTTTATCCACAACTCTAAGTCTACCGGATCCTACAGTAATCCATCTGCCTTTCCTAGCATGTCTCTGCGGCAGTGGCTTTGCAGCAGTTCCAGTCTGAGTTTCTTCACCAGATAATTTACAAATCTCAGATTTCAAAAATACAATCTCCTGCCGCAAGATAGAGAACTGTATACAGATTAGACAACAACCAAACCTCCAAAAAGTGGAACGTGAAACAAATGCATAGCAATTGTTACACTGAACTATGTCTGCCATTCCAATTATGAGAATAATTTAAATCTAACAAATCTTAACTTTTTTCTTTATCCTCCTGAATACCTCAGATTACCTCCAGGTTATCTCCAGAATATCTCCAACTACACACTTAGAAACAGCACTTAGAAGTAGCACCAAGCTATATTAGACAAGCTAATGAGACCAACTAGGAATGTTTAACACCTGGGTAGGCCTCTGCTTATTTGCAAACAATAGCTAATTAACCAGCAATCAACAGGAAGTAACAAGCTTAATCAAATCAAATGCCTTATAATTACCAACAGGAATTCAAACCTTGGGCAATCAGTAACCTTTTCCTACAGATGAATCTTACCTGTAACAGTAGAAAAGAAAACTCTTAGCACAACTCTTAGACAGTTGAAGCTTCTGTAAAACTCTCCAGAATATCTCCAACTACACACTTAGAAACAGCACTTAGAAGTAGCACCAAGCTATATTAGACAAGCTAATGAGACCAAGCCTTATATAACTCCTTAAATCACCGCCCACTAGGAATGTTTAACACCTGGGTAGGCCTCTGCTTATTTGCAAACAATAGCTAATTAACCAGCAATCAACAGCAAGTAACAAGCATAATCAAATCAAATGCCTTATAATTACCAACAGGAATTCAAACCTTGGGCAATCAGTAACCTTTTCCTACAGATGAATCTTACCTGTAACGGTAGAAAAGAAAGCTCTTAGCACAACTCTTAGACAGTTGAAGCTTCTGTAAAACTCTCCAGAATATCTCCAACTACACACTTAGAAACAGCACTTAGAAGTAGCACCAAGCTAGTCTTATCTTATAGTTAGGATAGCCTTATGCCTATCCCACGCATGTTGGTGACGTGTTCCGTGTATGGTTGCACTAGTTTGGGAAGCATTAGGCTGTAATCCAATTTTGCAACGCACATACCTTTTTGTTTTCAGCTCTCATAGTGACGGGATACACAAAGATGTAGTAAGTAAATTACTCTCTCTCTCTACATATATATATATATATATATATATATATATATATATACAATATTGTGATTGTTGTAATTTGTCTTGAGAAAGGACCACAAGTGGGTCTGAAACGTTGACGCTGCACAATTAAAATCTTTTTTTATTTTATTTTATTTAACAAAAGTCCTAAGAGTGCCCACTTCTTTCTAATATTTAAATTGTATCCACGTTCCACTTTGGAGCACCGAGTCTTTACTCATCAAAGAGTTTCAGTTATACAATATAGTAAGTTTATTAAAGTGGGTTTGCGGTGCAGGTGCAACTAATACATCCACATAATCAATGAATGACACAACATCAAGAGAGGATAAACTTATTATAATCACACAATGAAATCAGGTAACAATATTAGGTATTTAATGTATCATACCAGGGGAATCTTTAGAAAGGGCAAGTTGAGCACTAGACCTGGGTCTTATACTTTCAAAGACTCATAGGCATTAATGCAGCTTGCTGTAGTTTTCTGCAATTTTTGAGTAGTGAAAATGTTTATAAATAACAAAAATGGATTGGATCATACCTCAAAAAAGAGGACACAATACCAACAATATTACCCACAATGGAATAGTTATTCAACAAGAGCTCAAAGAGGAAAACAATATATTAAAAGTACCAAAAGGGAAAAAACAAATAAATAAAAAACATGATAATTACTTTATTAGGTTCCAAATAACAAGCATAACTACTTAAAACTTAAGTGAAGAAAGTGTAGAAAAGTGTAGAAAATACTATATGTTAAAATGGATAGCTGATGGACACTTGTGCATCCCATATGTGGGAAAATATGTATTGACTACAATGATCTGGTTATAGGCTGCTTGGTAAAGAGGATTTCACACATTAAGGGACACATTAACATTGTATCCCTTTGTTTTTTTCTTCTCTAGTTTAGCTTTTTTGGCACATGGCTAGCATATGTACAGCTGCTACGTTTTTACCTGGGGCTCCTACCATGTAATTGCTGAATAGTTAGCTATGATATGATACTCCATGTGTAGCAAGCTGTCCATGAATGGATGGAGCACTGGGAACTCTATCATAGCATGGAAGGTTTCCTTGGACCACAGCTAGCTGTCCTGCTTGGAGTTGTTATTGCTATATCAGCTTCAAGCTGCACTACTGGATATAGTCCAGCATCAACCCAGATGTGACCCATTTCCAGTAATGTTATAAACTAAATACACTAACATTTTCTGTCCAAACTTGCAGTATATGAGACATCTAAATATTTCCCTAAGGGCTATGATGGCTTCTTAATCAAAACATTTTTCCAAACCTTGAGAGTTATTATGTTCACCCTTCAAGTCTCTCTATTGTAGATTTCTCTCCCCGTATTTTACTTTTCCATTTCCCTAGTTTCTGCAATTGAGTGTTGGTCAGGGATGCCAAGGGGCCATCACAGCTAGTAGTTCCCAGGGCTGGACTGGTCCACCGGGATACCGGGAAATTTCCCGGTGGGCCGTCGGCACCTAGGGCTGGGGAGACATTTGGGTGACCTGCGGCCACTGGGAGAGCTTGGATGGCGGCCGCAGGGGGAGCTCTGATGGCGGCCACAGGGGGAGCTGACTGTTCTGTCTCTGCTCCCCCGCCCTCGTGCGCTACTTAATTAGACCGAGGCCGGAATATGACGTCATATTCCGGCCCCGGTCTCATTCAGCTGCGCGCTGGGGAGCAGAGACAGAACAGCCAGCTCCCCCTGCGGCCGCCATCCAAGCTCTCCCTGCGGCCGCAAGCACACCTATCTGTCTTCCCACCCACAGGTAGCAACAAGTATGTATGTCAGTCTGTCAGTGGGAGTGTGTGTGTGTGTGTCTGTGTGTCATGGTGTGTGTCTGTCTGTGTCATGGTGTGTGTGTGTGTCTGTCATGGTGGGTGTGTGTGTGTCTGTGTCATGGTGTGTGTGTGTGTCAGTCTGTCATGGTGTGTGTCTGTGTCATGGTGTGTGTCTGTCTGTGTCATGGTGTGTGTCTGTCTGTGTCATGGTGTGTGTCTGTCTGTCATGGTGTGTGTGTGTGTGTGTGTATCTGTCTGTGTCATGGTGTGTGTGTCTGTCTTTCTGTCATGGTGTGTGTCTGTCTGTCATGGTGTGTGAGTGTCTGTCATGGTGTGTCTGTGTGTCTGTCATGGTGTGTGTGTGTGTGTCTGTCTGTGTCATGGTGTGTGTGTTTGTGTCTGTCTGTGTTATGGTGTGTTTGTGTGTGTGTGTGTTTGTCTGTGTCATGGTGTGTGTGTGTATGTATCTCTGTCATGGTGTGTGTCTGTCTATGTTATGGTGTGTGTGTGTATGTCTGTCTGTGTCATGGTGTGTGTGTGTGTGTGTGTGTCTGTCTGTGTCATGGTGTGTGTGTGTGTCTGTGTCCTGGTGTGTGTGTGTGTGTGTGTCTGTGTCATGGTGTGTGTGTGTGTGTGTGTGTGTGTGTGTGTATGTCTGTCTGTGTCATGGTGTGTGTGTGTGTCTGTCTGTGCCGCGGTGTGTGTGTGTGTGTGTGTCTGTGTCAGTGGTGTGTGTGTGTCATGGTGTGTGTGTGTGTCTGTATGTGTCGGTGGTGTATGTGTGTCTGTCATTGTGTGTGTGTGTCTGTCTGTGTCATGGTGTGTGTGTGTCTGTCTGTGTAATGTTGTGTGTGTGTGTCTGTCTGTGCCGCGGTGTGTGTGTGTGTTGTCTGTGTCATAGTGTGTGTGTGTTCTGTGTCATGGTGTGTGTGTGTGTCTGTCTGTGTCATGGTGTGTGTGTGTCTGTGTCATGTTGTGTGTGTGTGTGGGTCTGTGTCATGGTGTGTGTGTGTCTGTATGTGTCATGGTGTGTGTGTCTGTATGTGTCATGGTGTGTGTGTCTGTCTGTGTCATGGTGTGTGTGTGTGTGTGTGTGTGTCTATCTGTGTGTGTGTGTCTGTGTCATGGTGTGTGTGTGTCTGTGTCATGGTGTGTGTGTATGTCTGTGTCATGGTGTGTGTGTGTCTGTCTGTGTCATGTAATGTGTGTCTATCTGTGTCATGGTTTGTGTGTGTTTGTGTCACGGTGTGTCTGTATCATGGTGTGTGTGTGTCTGTCTGTGTCATGGTGGGTGTGTGTGTGTCTGTCATTGTGTGTGTGCGTGTCTCTGTCATGGTGTGTGTGTGTGTGTGTGTGTGTGTCTGTCTGTCTGTGTTATGTAATGTGTGTCTGTGTCATGGTGTTCTGTATTATGGTGTGTTTGTGTGTGTGTCTATCTGTGTCATGGTGGGTGTGTGTGTGTCTGTCATGGTGTGTGTGTATCTGTCTGTGTCATGGTGTGTCTGTCATGGTATATGTGTGTGTCAAGGTGTGTGTATGTCTGTCATGGTGTGTGTGTGTCTGTCATGGTGTGTGTGCATGTCTGTCATGGTATATGTATGTGTCATGGGGTGTGTGTGTGTGTGTGTGTGTGTCTGTTGTGGTTTTTTTCCCAACGTCGTGCTGGTCTCCCCTCGACTGACCCTGCCTCTATAACTGAGATCATCAAGCTTGATGATCTCAGCCAATCCGCACTGACACAGGAAGCGCCTCTAGTGACCGTCTCAGTGTCTGTCACTAGAGGTGTCACTAGGAAGCAATGTAAACACTGCCTTTTCTCTGAAAAGTCAGTGTTTACATTGAAAAGCCTGCAGGACAGGCTATAGACACCAGAACCACTACATTAGGCTGTGTGTGTGTGTGTGCGCCGGCTAGTGAGTGAGCTTGCTTGCATGTGTGTGTGTGCCTGCTAGTGAGCTTGTGTTTTTATGTCAATGAGCTTATGTATATCAGTGAGATTGTTTGTCTATGAGGCTGTGTATCAATGAGCTTGTGTGTGTCAGTGAGATTGTCTGTGTCTGCATGTGAGTATGCTTACTGTATAATTAAATGTTTTACTCGGAAAGGACCAATATTTTATATTAGAAAAAGCAATATATATTATATATATATATTACTCAATCATCTGGGGTGGCAAGACATAGCCTTCCATATTACATGCAACAATATATGGTGCAATGACTTATGGGACTGGCATAGATTTTTCTTCCAGGGCTGCTTTGTATCCCCAGTCCGGCCCTGGTAGTTCCCCTATAATGCAAATTCTAGCACACTGGGTGCTTGTCTGCAATGAAGCCTGCAGAGGCGCCAGGAACATAGCCACTGCCAGGGAAATGCCATGATCAGGGCAGCTCTATGCAGCTCGTACATTATAAGCCAAAGGGAAATGAAAGCTGCCCTGAAGTACTAAAGAGAGCACACACACACTTCATGAGGCTCTTCTTGGGTACAAGAAAAAACTTTACTAATGACTGGTAAAGGGCTGGAGGTGGGGAAAGTAATATATTCAGTTACTATCTATCAAAGTATGATTAAAGGAGAATAGCGCAATATTTATAGAGGAAGAGGAGGCAGAAGAGGGTCAGAATGGTACACTATCTATGGAGAGAAAAGCACAATAGGGCACTATCTATGGGGGTAAAGGAGGAGAATGGGGCACTATCTATGAGGAGAAGGAGAATGGGGGCAGAGGAGTTACATAGGATATTGACTATGGAGGTGTGCAATGGGCTATTAACCACAGAGGGCAGAAATCAGGCTTCTACCTATGGGGACTAAGGTGGGGAATTACCAGCTATGCAGCAGTAATGGGCTAATAGCCTATTAGAGTTGTGAATGGTTTACAAACAATGAGAGGTATGAATTTACTATTTCAGACAGTGCTAGGTCATACAAAAACACTACTGCATTCATACACACATTGGCCCTCTCCCACACATATGCTCCTTTAAGCACATCCACCCTTCAAACAAAGTGCTTCCTAAATTCAAACACACAATCTCTAACACATTGACCTGCCACACACATACAATACTGTATGCATGCACACTGATCCCCGCACATATGTCCCTGTTTTCACGCACACTAATCCTCCACACATATGCACCTCATATTTTCATTTACACACAAACAGCTACTCTGCACATACTTACACACATGCATTGAAACAAACACTGATTCTGTTTAAAAACAGTGAAAATAGGAAAACCAGAGAACAAAGTCAAGAGAGCAGAACAGGACTACCAAACTCAAGTCGGGACAGTTAGGTGGCCTGCATTACACTGTACATTGTAGAAATGCTGTATTTGTCCAAACAATTATAATTAACTCTCTCTATTGCTGTTTAGATAGGTTTGCATAATCTCTGAACTATTATTTGAAATACTTTTATAATGAATGGTAAGAGAATATATATGATAGTTAAAGCAAACCCATCTACAAATATATGGGTGTGCATTGCGGTGTCACTAACATTATATTGTATGAGTGCACGTATCCATATGAAGAATATTCATTAGCATATTAATAGCACCCATCTCTCTGCCAATGTCATAAAATTACATAGAAACACAGTTCATTTTATACTAATAATTTTTTTATTTGTAGTGCTTCATTAACAATCAACCATGTCATTTTTTTCAAGACAAGAGCACTTCATGCCATATCTGATCATTAGAGTCTGAGGCTCCATTAACAGAAATCTCTTAGCTTCTATTTTTTCCCGGGTAGTTTGCTAAGCAGACATTATCCTATGTTCTCCCAAATCCTCCTACAGCTTCCTATGCAGTTATGAAACAAAGGCACCACACTATGTATTAGACTTGGTGATTTGTTTTGGAACAAAATGCATTTTGTCCAAGTTTGGGCTGATCAGGTTATCAAAAGAATTTCTGAACCACCACGTGCCTGAGCCAAAACATGCTCATATTCAATTGTGATTCTGGAGTGCTGTTCCAAAAAAAGGGGGTTGCAATGGCTTGCATGCGATGTTATAGTTTTTCTTTTAGGTGTGTTGAAAAAAAATAGCTTAGTTCCCTATGATGAATAAGAGGTCTGCTCAATCAATCATCTGGATCTCCTGCCGCAAAAACAAAAATATGTTTGATGGCAAGGGGACAACAAATACAATGCTTTTATTAACAAATCAAGTGACAGCTGACCAACAGAGTGGAAAAAAAATGAGAAGCAGTAAAACAATCTACGCTTCTAAGCTGGATTTAAAAAAAAATAATAGGTACAGTGAGGGAAAAAAGTATTTGATCCCCTGCTGATTTTGAACGTTTATCCACTGACAAAGAAATGATCAGTCTATAATTTTAATAGTAGCTGTATTTTATCAATGAGAGAAAAAAAATCCAGAAAAACACATGTCAAAAAAGTTATAAATTGATTTGCATGTCAATGAGTGAAATAAGTATTTGATCCCCTATCAATCAGCAAGATTTCTGGCTCCCAGGTGTCTTTTATACAAGTAACAAGCTGAGATTAGGAGCTCTCTCTTAGAAGGAGTGCTCCTAATCTCAGCTTGTTACCTGTATAAATGACATCTGTTCACAGAAGCAATCAATCAGATTCCAAACTCTCCGTGGCCAAGACCAAAGAGCTGTCCAACAATGTCAGGGACAAGATTGTAGACCTACACAAGGCTGGAATGGGCTACAAGACCATTGCCAATCAACTTGGTGAGAAGGTGACCTCTAATCAGTCTGTGCCTGAGTTAGTCAGGTAACAAGTCCCATAAAGTCAATCCATCCTGGAAGCCTCCTCTACAAAGTTCCACATAGTTTGTAAGTTTGTACCGGCTGGGCGCGTGGAGCCCTCATAGCCGATCAGTCCATGGAAGTCTGCTTTGGGCAGGCCCCTACTAGGCCCTATAATATAAATCTGCCATGGCCCCCCTCCCAAACTCAAACCTATCCCTAAATGACTCCACTCTCAGTTGGCCATCATGACACCCACACACCTCAATAGCAAATCTGGAACCCTTTTCCCCCCTTTGGAAGGAGACCAATACAGGAGACCCCAGACCAGTTGACTCTGAAGTTAGTCAGTACATTCAGCCCACCAAGGCCATCACCAAATCGGTGACCCCATACAAATTGCCCATGCAAGAGCAGCACTCACCCAGCCGACCTCTGCATCTCTTGGAGCATATACCTGCCGCTGGTGATGCATGCCCACTGTCTCGTCTCTTTGGATCTCTCTCAGCCACTGGAGGGAATGCAAGATGTCTTGGCCCCTGCTGACATGGGGTTGGGGATCGGAGCTCACTGTCCTGCCTCCCTGGGGACCACAGGTAGAGACCATAGTCCCACCCATCTGTACTGGATAAAGATCTCCCTGTGCTTGTGGTGAAGGGATGAGGTTAGCGGTGCTTTGATCTGGGATACGCTCTTCCATCTGGCCAGCTCTATCTGATGCATTAGGCTTGCAGGTTCCCAGTGAGTTTGGGCAGAGGCCAGTGGTGCTCTGCCTCGATGCCAGCTCTTCAGCTGGGAGAGTTGCGCACTCCTCAAACTCCACCTTCACCAGTAGGTTGATCTCCTTACTCTGCCAGCTCCGGTGTTGCTTCAAGTTGAATGCAGATGCCAGCGGCACTCTTTCCAGATGCCAGCTCTTCAGCTGGGGTAGTGGCGTACTCCTCCCTGCTCTCAATTTCTAGTGTTGCTGCAATTTCAGGGGAGAGGCCAGCAGCACTCTGTCCCAATGCAAGCGCTTCAGCTGGGGTTATTCTTTGCTGCTGGCGAGGGAGACTGACTACCTCTATTCCCAGTAACTCTGCCCCCTGGGTTTCCATGCCATCCTGTTCAAGCTCCCACTACAGGGTGGCCAGGTAGGTCAGATCAGGTTCCAGGTCTGTAGCTTCAGATAGATCCAGGAGGTCTCTTCTAAGTTCCTGGATGTCCCTGAGTCAGAAAACAGCAAGGCTTCCAAAATCAGTCCCCTCCTCAAAGGCCCCTCCACAATAGGCCAGGGCCATAGTCCTCACCCTCTGGAGGGTCGTCATCAGCTAGCCATGGGTACTGCTGGACTGCATACCATCGTAACTACTGTCCATCCACAATTTCATCCAGACCAGTCGCTCAAGTTCAACCACCCTTTCCCCCAGGGGCTGCTCTCCCAGTAAATGTATCTGCAGATCCAGTTGACCATGAGGTCGTTGTTCTGGGGATGGGAGGGATTCCCTCCGGAGAACCTGAACTTCCTCAAGTAACTTGTTCCACAGTGCCTTTTCGGATCTGGTCCCTATAATCCAGTTCACTCTCTTCTGAGATTGTGTACTCATACTGAGACAGAGCTTCCTGTAGTCTCCTCTGGAACTCCTCCTCGGATGGAGCTGCACGGGTGCTAGCTCTATCCATGTCTGTGAGTTCCAGACAATGTGCAGGGATGGGATTGTGTCCTTGATGTTTCCATAATAGCTAGGAATTCATGCCACAGCTGAAAACCAAATGTGACGGAGCTCCAGTACTCCAACCATGTACCTCAGCCAAGTCCGCTTCCTTGTAGCTATCAGGAACACAGGAGCACTTCAGACCCAGTCGCAGAGGCTTGACTGGGATCACTGAGGGCTTTTTCCACCATGGACCAAACAGCAGATGACACTTGGTGAAGGTTAAAACAACACATAGCTCATATTTAGGCCCCAAACAACCTCATTTACATACAATGGTGCATAACGCACTACAGTACAAGGAAGGGTGGGGTCAGACAACAGCAAGGGCTGATGGGAGATTGAGGAGGGACAAAGCAGCTAGTTTAAACTGGCCTGGCAGTGTCCCTAGGACAATAGGACAGGAAAAAGAGGGAGAGGCACAGAGAAGCAATACATTCAACATACCCTGCACCAATAATGGTCACAGGGTGACCAAAACACAAAAGAAATCTGTGGACCCACACATAATGTCTGTCGTACATCCACAGTGACGGTGACTACCGTCACTGTGACCACAGTTGGTGCGTTTATTCGCAAATTGAAGAAACAAAAAATAACTGTCAGTCTCGCTTGGTCTGGTGCTCCATGCAAGAGTTTCAATGATCATAAGAACAGAGAGGAATCAGCCCAGAACTACATGGGAGGATCTTGTTAATGATCTCAAGACAGCTAGGACCATAGTCACCAAGAAAATAACTGGTAACACAATACGCCGCGAAGAAATAAAATCTTGCAGCACCCGCAAGGTCCTCCTGCTCAAGAAAGCACATGTAGAGGCCGGTCTGAAGTTTGCCAATGAACATCTGAATGATTCAGAGGAGAACTGGGTGAAAGTGTTGTAGTTAGATGAGACCAACATCGAGCTCTGGAGGAGGAGGAATGCTGCCTATGACCCCAAGAACACCATCCCCATCATCAAACATCGAGGTGGAAACGTTATGCTTTTTGGGTGATTTTCTGCTAAGGCGACAGGACAAATGCAACGCATCAAAGGGACGGTTGACGGGGCCATGTACCATCAAATCTTAGGTGAGAACCTCCTTCCCTCAGCCAGAACATTGAAAATGGGACATGGATGAGTATTCCAGCATGACAATGACCCAAAACACACAGCCAACATGGAGGCAACAAAGGAGTCAATCAAGAAGAAGCTCCAGACCTTAATCCCAGAGAAAATTTGTGGAGGGAGCTGAAGGTTTCAGTTGCCACACGTCAGCCTCAAAACCTTAAAGAGTTGTAGAAGATCTGCAAAGAGGAGTGGGACAAAATCCCTCCTGAGATGTGTGCAAACCTGGTGGCCAACTACAAGAAATGTCTGACCTCTGTGATTGCCAACAAGCGTTTTGCCACCAAGTACTAAGTCGAAGGGGGTTAAATACTTATTTCACTCATTGACATGCAAATCAATTTTTAACTTTTTTGACATGCGTTTTTCAGGATTTTTTTTTTTTGTTATTCTATCTCTCACTGTTAAAATACACCTACCATTATAATTATGAACTGATCATTTCTTTGTCAGTGGATAAACATCCAAAATCAGCAAGGGATCAAATACTTTTTTCCCTTACTATTGCATATGAAGAAGGAGTCATTTAATTTTTAAACAGAGTATTAAAAAATAAAAAAATAAAGGAAACAATGAGTTTGAAATTAAAGATCCATTGACCAATTTAAACCTTTAATTGTGGGGGGTGTATTTTTCCAATTAACCCCTTAATGACTGAGCCAGTTGTACATGTTGTGATCAAAACAAAATTTAAACAAAAAGTGGAATTTGTGCTATATGTCTGTTACATCATAATTCACCTTTTTCATATTAAGTGCACCCACACTTATTATATATTATTTTGTTCAGGAGAAACAGGGCTTTCACTTCACATGAACTATTCATATATGAAACATAAGGTATTGTGAATAAAATCTAAACAAAAGTGTGAGAATTTAAGATTTTTTATTTTATTTTTTTAGCTCTGCATGGCATTTTAACTGTAATTGTCATCATACTGTTAGCTTTTACTTCAATAACATGCAAATATTTGTATTTAGCAAAGCCTCACGAGTACAACAGTACCCCCAATGTACAGGTTTATGGTGTTTTGGGATGTTACAGGGTCAAATAAAGCTTGTTTCCTTTTTCAATTTATACCCATTGAAATTTGCCAGGCTGGTTATGTTGCCTTTGAGACTGTATCGTAGCCCAGGAATGAGAATTACCCCCATGATGGCATACCATTTGCAAAAGTAGACAACCCGGGGTATTCAATATGGGGTATGTCCAGTATTTTTTAGTAGCCACTAAGTCACAAACACTGGCTAAAGTTAGCGTTTATATTCGTTTGTGTATTAAAAATGCAAAAAACAAATATAAACAATAACTTTGGCCAATGTTTGTTACTAAATGGCTACTAAAAAAGACTGAACATACCCTATTTGGTTGTCTTCTTTTGCAAATGGTATGCCATCATAGGGGTAATTCTCATTCCTGAACTACCATACGCTCTCAAAGGCAACATAACCAATATGGCAAATTTCAATTTAAAAAAACAGAAATGCAAGCCTTATATTTGACAATGTAACTTTCAAAACACTATAAAACCTGTACATGGGGGGTACTGTTATACTCGGGAAACTTAACTTCAAAACAGTAAAACGTATCACAACAATGATATCATCGGTGAAAGTGCTGTTTGTGTGTGAAAAAGGCAAAAAAATGTCATCATTGTCATCACAATGATGACATTTTTTGCCTTTTTCACACACAAACAGCACTTTCACCGATGATATCATTGTTGTGATACGTTTTACTGTTTTGAAACACTAATATTTGTATTTAACAAAGTTTCCTGAGTAAAACAGTACCCCCCATGAACAGATTTTATGGTGTCTTGGAAAGTTACAGGGTTAAATATAGTGCTAACAAATTCTATTTTCTACATTTTCTGCCTGCGTTGTCAGGCAGCTCCCTCAAATTTTAATCAATACAATTACTTAATTATGTAAAAATATTACATAAATTTACATGTAGAATTTAAATATATATACATATTTATATATTTGAAGTCTACGTGTATATTTATGAAGTTATTTATGTAATTATGTATATGATAGAGTTATATTTTTTATTATTTTTATTTATATATACGTAGATATATATAATGTCATTCTGTGTATTTTGATATGAATATTAGAATAAAGTTAGAATAAAATTATGTGTATATTCTATATTGCATATTGTTATTACATATTATATATATATATATATATATATACATATATATATATAGTTTTTTTTTTATTTACTAATATTTTTTTTAGCAGCAGCAGGGAGACTGCCTGACAGCCCAGGCAGTCCCCCTGCAGGTAGATACATGGACGCCTATTGCAGCCATGTGACTGCTCTTTCAGAGCAATCACATGTCCCACAGGGGCCTAATTTGCCAAGGGGGTTCTATCTGGGTTGTCAGGCAGTTCTCCCAGACCGGCAGCAACACCGATCGCTGGCAGGGGAACGGTGGCGATCGGATAAGTAATAAGGACAGCTGGGACTTTCTATGCCGCCCGCCGGCGTTTAGGCTCGGCTCCTTAAGGATGGTATATGTAATGGTATATTGGGGGTAGATGTCAGACTGTGTATTTATGTGTTTGGACAGATGTGTCAATGTGTTTAACCCCTTAAGGACACATGACATGTGTGACATGTCATGATTCCCTTTTATTCCAGAAGTTTGGTCCTTAAGGGGTTAAGCAGAGTGTCTTGGAGTTGGAGTCTTGGTATTGGCTGGGTGTCTGAGTAAGTGTAAATAGCGGTTAGAGTATGTGTTTGTGTGTATGCCTAGGTGTTGGTAAGTGAAATAGTGAATATGTAATGTGAAAGGGAAATGTACATCCTTAATTTTTTTTTAATTTTTTTTTTAAAGAGTTGAAAAAGGTCCTAGAAGTGTAATTTGTTTACCTCATCTAAAGCAGTATATACCTGTCAGATGTATAAAGGAATAATAAGGATCTCCTCCCTGCCTTTGTCCACCAGTTCACTCTGCCCTGATGTGCCCATTATGTTTATCACCTCCCTGTGTCCCCAATTCCATTAGACTTCATTACTGGCTTTGAAATTCTAATTTTATTTTTTTTGTACAATTTTGAATGATGCATCCTGTGGAATAAGTGATATTGCTGTGTTATAATTTTTTGTGTGTGTGTTTTTTGTTCAACACATAAGAGATTAAAATGTGTAACATAGCCAGTGTCTGATACACTGGGATGCCATTTGTGCAAAAATAGGATGCTTATGTGATTTATGGATGAAGTTTGTTTTACAAGCGAGGACTGGAAGGATTATACTGAGTCTGGGACGATATTTGACATGAACAATCCACTTCACACAACATGTGCGTGTGGCCATTATAATGTTAGGGGATAAAAGACATACTTCAATGTCTTAGGCACTTCATAAACATGTAAGCATACTGAAGACTGGCATGCCAATGATTCACTGGTTAAAGGTTAAGTAAAAACGTGTTAATATAAGTAGGAAGTTCTAGCACACATTGTTTTAAGTAGATGGTTTTGAAGCTGCTCCATATCTTACATGTGTTACTTGTTGAAGGGATGTATTCTGTTTGTATTTGCCCTAGTTTCTCTGTATACTCTAACATTAGAGTAGTTAAATATACGTTGCAGATTCAGTTCACACGTGCTTTTTATCTTCAGCAAGAGAGAGCGTGACAGGAATTGGGCACAATATTCCCATCTTACTCTTTGAAAATTTAGATTTTCTGAATACAAAGAGAATCTGTAATTGGAGGCAACTACTCTTTCTTACAGGTCATCTCAAGTTATGTAATGACATTTTTATATCCTATTTGTTTATTCTTTTATAATATTTTATAATCTTGCAATGGTTTGCATCTTCCCACTAATTTCTACAGCGCTAAAGGCAAATTCTAGCCATGCACATATTTGTGGACTACATTTTCCGTGCAATCAACAGACATCTGGTTGGCTTTCACTGCCTTAGAGAAATGCTAAACAGCAACAAGCAATTACAAAACATTTTTTTAAAGGAACACCCTAAACACTTAAAGCACATTTGCTAACTAAAATGTTTTATATGGCAAGAGTGTGTCCTCTTTATTTCATGTTACAAAAAGTGCAGAATTCAACAGAAATTATCACTTTTATAAATTACCTTGTTACACCTCCTGACTTTCAAACAGATAACTGGTCCTGTTACGTCCTAGATCTTTAGCTCACTGTAAACTTAGAGCAGCAAGTACGAAGGGTAGGATAAGTGCTAAGGAATCAATTAATATAAACAGTAAATTAAGCGGCAAACACTGAAAATAAGGAATACCTCCAACACCTTACTGAAACGAAGCAAAAGAACACAAAACACAAAAACCAGGTTGCGCTAAATACTGTGTGTATTAAGTTTAATTCTTTGGAAGATCCTGGCTTGGATTCGTCCAGGCATTCGTTGGTGATGAGTATATGTAATAAAACAGAAAATAACCAGTAATAGTGCAGATAGCCAGATAATTAGTGTAGGACACACAACAAGGATATGTGGGATCACACTCACATTTGCTAGAGCTATAGACCAGCTCTTATTAAAACAGCGAACAGCGGTATAGTTCCCACTGGTGGATATGTAGCTCCTTAGAGGTAAGTCTCACACAGTGGCGTACTAAAGGGGGGTGGGGGGGGGCGGTCCGCCCAGGGTCCGCCCAGGGTGCCAGCCGGGTGGGGGGTGCCATTACCAGCCCCGCCGCCCCCCCCCCATGCTGCAGCCGCCCGAGCGCTCTGTAAAGAGCCTCAGGCGGCTGCAGCATTGCCCGGGCGGTGCGTCCATGAGGGCGGACCGCACCGCCCGGGCGCAGCCTGAGGAGAGGCTGACACTCCTGTCAGCTCCCTCACTGCAGCATGGTCCCCGGGTACAGGGAGCAGCTGTCTCCTGTACCCGGCCGGACTAACAGAGTGTGCACTTCCTGTTAGTCTGGCCGGGTACAGGAAACAAAAGCTCCCTGTACCCTCGGACTATACAGGGAGGTAGGGGGGGGGGAGAAATAAGGGGAGGAGAAAGAGAAAAATAAGGGGTGAGAGAGAGAAATAAGGGGTGAGAGAGGTGAGAAGGAGAAAGGTGAGAAAGAGAAATAAGGAGAGAGGGTGAGAGTAAAAGAAATAAGGGGTGAGAAAGAGAGATAAGGGGTGAGAAAGAGAAATAAGGGGTGAGGAAAGAGAAATAAGTGAGAAAGAGAAATAAGGGGTGAGAAAGAGAAATAAGGGGTGAGAAAGAGAAATAAGGGGTGAGAAAAGAGAAATAGTGAGAGAAATAGGGGGGAGAGAAATAAGGGTGGGTGAGAAAGAGAAAGGGGTGAAAAAGAGAAAGGAGAGAAAGAGAAATAAGGGGGGGTGAGAAAGAGAAATAAGGGGGGGTGAGAGAAATAAGGGGGTGGGTGAGAAAGAGAAAAGGGGGGGTGGGTGAGAAAGAAAAAGAAGGTGGGTGAGAGAGAAAGGAGGGGGGTGAGAGAAAATAGGAGCGTGGGTGAGTGAAATTAGGAGGGGGTGAGAAAGAGAAATTGGGAGGAGGAGAAGGAAATTGGAGCGGGAGGAGAGATTGACATTCATCACATACACACAATGCACCCCTTGCACACAGAAAAACACACAGACACACATACACAAGCAATGCAACCGTTACACACAATGCATCCCTTACACACACAGAAACACACAATGCATTCATTACACACACTTAATGCACCCCTTACACACATTCAATGCATCCCATACATACACAGAAACACACCTTGCAGTCCTTACACATACAAACACAATTTCACACAATGCATTCCTTACACACATATCAGGACATCCCCTACACACTCCACCACCTGTGAACAAACTCATTGGTGGAACATGAAGGTGGACCCTGGGACCCAGACCTTGAGCTGTGTAACCCAAAAAATGGAGCTGCTTCCCGTTCTCCCAGAACATTGATTTTTGTGACCACAGTTACAAACCGCCTCCAGAGAGCCTGTTCTGCACCAGACCAGTGGAGCCAGACTGCAGCTAGAGCCAAGCACAGGATCCGCCCCGGGTGCCAAAATGCTCTAGGTATGCCCCTGGTCTCACAGCATCCAGATGAATATAAAATAGTAAAACATAAAAAGCAAACAATTGTGCTTACTGTGTAAAACCAAAAACAGGTAAAAATATAAGTAGTAAAATACTCACATTTAATAGAGCACTAACACCGTTTAAGAGATAGCGCTTGGGTGGTATGATCCCCACCAAGGATATAATGTTGAATATATTCTCCTGAGCGCAGTCCTTGTCAGGTATTGGCTGTAGAGTAGAGTTGATTCATTAGGAGTTTTTAAATGTGCCAGGAACAATAAAAACATAAAAAGTATAATAAATGGTATTGCACTATAAAATAGGTGTAAGCCAAATTAAACAATATTAAAACTTATGCAACACGTTTTTTGCCAAGCATGGGGCTTCTTCAAGTGTACTGTAAAAGAGATGTAAGCCAAATAAACATTAATGCTTAAAAACAATATTAAAACACACACAACGCGGACCACCACAATACGTTTTGCCAAACAAGTGTACACTTGAAGAAGCAGTTTGAAGAAAAAACACCATCAGACTATGAGTATTTTGAGTGTCCTGGAAAGTAATGGTTAAATGTATTTTTTTCATTTTAGTATGGCAAGATAGTGCACCCTTGGAAGCAGAAACAAAGATTTTGTCTGGACAGAAAAAAATAAATGTTTACCAATTAACCCCTTAAGGACGGAGCCAAACGTACACGTTGTGAACAAAACAAAATGTAAACAAAACCTGGCATTTGCGCTACATGTCTGTCCAACTGTAATTCACCTATTTCATATTAAATGCACCCACCCTTATTATATATCATTTTATTCAGGGGAAACAGGGCTTTCATTTAATATCAAATATTTAGCTACGAAACATAATTTAATATAAAAAAATGGGAGAAAATACGAATTTGTTTTATTTATTTAGTTCTACATGACATTTTAACTGTCAATGTCATAATACTGTTTGCTTTTACTGCAATAAGATACACATATTTGTATTCCGCAAAGTCTCACGTGTAAAACAGTACCCCCTATGTACAGGTTTTATGGCATTTTGGGAAGTTACAGGGTCAAATATAGCACCTTACATTTGAAATTGAAATTCGTCAGATTGGTTACGTTGCCTTTGGGACTTTATAGTAGCCCAGGAATGAAATTTACACCCATAATGGCATATCATTTGCAATAGTAGACAACCCAAGGTATTGCAAATGGGGTATGTCCAGTCTTTTTTAGCAGCCATTTGGTCACAAACGCCAAAGTTAGCGTTAGTATTTGATTGTGTGTGAAAAATGCAAAAAACGCCAATTTTGGCCAGTGTTTGTGACTAAGTGGCTACTAAAAAAGACTGGAAATACCCCGTTTGCAATACCTTGGGTTGTCTACTATTGCAAATGGTATGCCATCATAGGGGTAATTTTCATTCTTGGGCTACCATAGGGTCTCAAATGCAAAGTAACCAATCTGGCGAATTTTAATGTGAAAAAAATGAAACACAAGCCTTATATTTGACGCTGTAACTTTTGAAAACACCATAAAACCTGTACATGAGGGGTACTGTTGTACTCGGGAGACTTCGCTGAACACAAATATTTGTGTTTCAAAACAGTAAAAGTATCACAGCAATAATATCGTCCGTGTAAGTGCTGTTTGTGCATGAAAAATGCAAAAAACGTCACTTTTACTGGTGATATCATCGTTGTAATACATTTTACTGTTTTGAAACACTAATATTTGTGTTCATCGAAGTCTCCGGAGTAGAACAGTTCCCCCCATATACAGGTTTTATGGTGTCTTGGAAAGTTATAGGGTTAAATATAGTGCTAGCAAATTAAATTCCATTTATTTTCGGCATGGGTTGACAGGCAGGTCCCGCTAATTGTAATTAATTAAGATACCCTCCGGTCTGAAGGAGTTAATGAGGTTATAGAGAGAAAAACAGAGTTTGAAATAAATACGTCTCAATATGTATACATAGACACAATATGCACTCAGTTCTCAGGTGTGTGTGTGTGTATATATATATATATATATGATTATGGGGTTGAGATGAGGTGATATAAATGTTTTCTTCAGCACTCTTGCACTTTATCACTTGTATGGCTATGGCACTTTATGTAGTGGTTGTTTCAGCACTAGCACTTAATATTAAGCACTTTATTTCTTATCTCTATATAGTATAGTCCACATATACTCGTCTTATGTTTCTCACAGGTGTCTCTATTGCCATTATATTAGATGTTTAGAACATGTTATCATGGTGAGATTATTAGGGGAGGATTAGTGTTTGGCACATTCGCTTAGCACAAATTATTGACCGTAAGACCCTATTGTTTATGTTTAGCCGCGTTACTATGGTAACGACGGCCTTGTACGCACGTTGTCACGTTAGGGGGTGGAGTGTAGTCCCGCACATGCGCACACTTCCGGTTCGGACGCCGGTCACAACACAGGGCACCTGGGGTGAGTCTATTTACAATTTATTATAACATATAAAGTAGGCACACTGCTGATTATGTATTGTTCATATAATCCTGATTAAAGTCCTCAAGTAGGACTGAAACGTCGATTTTTTAAAGAATACTGAATAAAAGTTATTTTTTACTGTATATATATATATATATATATGTATATATATATATTGTATGAGCTGCGCCATTACCATGACCTTACCCATACCATATTACCCTCACATTGCATCCATGTTGCCACTTTGGACACACAAAAAAATATGTGTACACATACACTGATACACACACACATATATACACTTTAATACATGCACATATATACACTCAATATATGCATACACTTACATACACACTCTGATAAATGCACATATACACACACACGAACACACTGATGTACAGAGACACACAATGACAAACAGACACACACACATATATTGACAGATACAGTCACACAATCACAGTGTATGTCATATGTCTGGCAGCGTGTATTAGTACTTGTGTACATGTCTGGCATTGTGTAGTATGTATGTGAATGAAAGAGTGTGTCTGGCGGTGAGTATCATAGTGCATCTGTGAGCAGGGCCTCCATCAGGTGGGTACAGACAGTACCCTTGTAAGGGGCCTGCTCCATCTCAGCAGTCCGCATGGGACTCTGTAGCACTTGTTGGTTCGATTGGTGAGATAGCTATATTGGCCGGCAACATCAGTGGGGCTCTTTATAATATGAGAACCGCACAACTTTCTTGCAGAAAGCAGTGCTGGAAGATGGTATATCATAGATTCTGGTCCTCACAGCGACACCATTGAGCTAGTCAAACTGGAAGCTGTGGATCAGGTGTGGGGCATTGTGTAGAGGGGGCAAAGATCAGTTTGCATGTAAATTAGCTTGCAGCAATAGCCTCAACTGTTTCTTCAAAAAGCATTAAGGAAGCTTTATTAAAGTGTTCTTTTCTAAAAAGTTTTTCGAAAATGTAAAGGAGGAGAAATGACCAATGAAATCTGCTTACTGGTTCTCCTGATTTTCATGGTTACTGTCCACCGTACTTTAGGCCATATTTTAAAACACAACAGTTCCATAAATCTCCCCCACTGCATACCTGCCAACTCCTTCCGTTCAGTGTCCCTACAAAAGGGACACTGGAGAGTGGGTATAAAAGGGGGCCGACCAATGATGCAAACCGTGTCACTGGAGCTGACCAAAAGGGGTGATCCCACCCAGAAAGGGGCGCAGGAACGCCCAAAGAATTGCAGCTCAATCCCACAGGCCAGCCCACTGAGGGCAGGATATGCGCTGTTTCAGTGCTATCTGCAGGATCTTTGTGAACCTTAGCAAAGCAAGATGATATCTAATGATGTGCTTGCGCTATGCTTTTTGAGGACTGTTCCTTTGAGCTTTCAAAATAGGGACATAAGGGAATAAAGTTTGAAAGGCTGGGCAGGATCTTAAAATCAGGAGTGTCTGCTGAAAAATCACTATAATATAAAGAGTTAAAAATCCTTTTCACACCTACCTGATTCCAGCCACGAGGTCCTTCAGAGCTGGGTCAGGCTACTCCAAAGCTAGGTGATGTAGGGGGAACCTAATGCGAGGGCCTCACACACATTAGGCCTTCCCCTTAGGAAAGCATTGAATTAATGCTTTCCTATGGGGATTTAGAAGTCCATGAAAGGCCAAGAAGTGGTAGACTGCCACTAGAGGTAGACTTAACCCTGCAATGTTTATATTGCAATTTATTATTTTGATTACCAGAAAGCATAGGCAACAATATTAAATAATTTCTATATTCACACAATAATGACTTGAAAGCAGTCTTCATTTTGAATAAATATTAAGGCCATATGGGAACATGTTGATAAGGTTAATAATTAATAACTTTAGAGAAATTTAATAAAGTGTGTTTTAAATAATATATTTTAAAAACATTATATACTGTTAAACATCATGGTAGTCTATTGGCCAGTTTATGTCCTTTGTCTCTCCCTAACTTTCCCACTATAGCTATTTAATACTTATACACATTTTGTTAGTGTCATCCCCCTGTGTTTATCCATTTATTATCCATATTAACATATCAATCCACCTATTAAACAGACTTCTCTCTCTACCCGCTACTTGCGTGATTAAGTCTATTACAGTTTTTCCGTTCTGTGGCAGGAATTGATTAAAATAAATCTATGATGTGAAGTGCTTGGATTCATGTCGGTATTGTATCTCTATAATTAAACTACTTGATGCTTGTGATGATTCCCATGAAAATGAACACAGAGAAATAGCATCTTCCTCAATAATCTAGGAATATCCATTATGGTAAATAACGTATTAGAATAAACACAGCAGTTGTTTATTTTTCCTGTTTTTTAAGGAATATATTTGCTAACCATAAAGAGAAATAAACAAAAGGTAGTTATTAACATTTTTTTAATGCTGCCAAACACATGCGGGGAATTAATATTTTAAACCATGGTTTTAAGATATAGATCCTTTTTTTTGGTCTCATTATAGTATTTTATTATTATTATGATATTTATAGTGCACCGTCAAATTCCACAGCGCTTTACAATGGGTGGATGGACAGACATGTAGTTGTAACCAGACAAGTTGGACACACAGGAACAGAGGGGTTGAGGGCCCTGCTCAATGAGCTTACATGCTAGGGGGAGTGGGGTAAAATGACACAAAAAGGTAAGGGTAGTATTAGACTAGTGACAGTTGCAGAAGAGGAATCAGTCAGAAGCTATTAACAGTTTAATTTATACTCTTTTATGAAGAAGTGGGTTTTTAACGATTTTTTTGAAGGAGTGGAGACTGGGTGAGCATCTAACGGAGGAGGGAAACGAGTTCCACAGGAACAGTGCAGCCCTCGAGAAATCTTGAAGGCAAGCATCAGAGGTGGGAGTACGGAGAGAAGATAGACGTAAGTCTTCAGCAGATCGTCCGGGACTAGACGGGACATACTTGTGTATAAGGGAGGATAGATAGGTGGGAGCAGCATTATGTAGAGATTTGAAAGTAAGAACCAGAATTGTATGATTGTATAAACTAGTACTTTATTGGTTTATAAAGATTCACCCAGGTCCAGGTAGCTTTGCATTTTCAACCACCTCTTCCTAGTTTTTCTAGCATGCCTAGTCACATCTCGGTACTTACACTGCTTACATCTTCAGCATTTTCTCTAATAGTTACAGCCTCATCTAGTATTTGTAGTCCTATAAAATAGGAGGCTGGTAGGCAATGTAAAAGGGGCAAGCCATTCACAGAAATCACGTAACATACAGAGTCCAAAGGAGGTGGACATACCTAAAGGGTAGTGGGTCGGCCAAGTAATAGATAGGCCAGCATGGTTTAAATGGACACCAGGCTGACTGTCAGTCACGCAGGCCATCCCCAGTTTCAGTGCTCTGAGCATAGCGTAACCAATTTTGGGGATGCTAATGAACAAACTTAAGATGGCTGAAATATGAATTGTCATACTAAAAGTGGGACAGTTGGGAGGTCTGTATTATATAACAGTACTGATTTAATACAACGGTATCTGAAGGCTACCTTTACACCAAATACTATTATAGCACCATTATGTTTTAATAAGCAGATTTTTTCATAAGTTGTTTTTCAATTTATGATTATGATATAATGGTCTCTTTTTATCAAGCTAATGTAAGGTTTTTCCAGTAACAACGGACATTATGTTGGTATTGATGTGCACATTGTGCATCCTTTATTGCTCCCTAATGCATTGCAATTTGAGATGTTCAGTGAGTATATAACTTCTGACAACACTGGGCATCCTGCGTGGACACAGAGGACGGACTGCAACAGGGACATGTAAATGCAGCTGCAAACCAGAAGTTATTTCAGTTTTTGGTTGGTGGGTCAGGATTGAATTGTTTTCATAATTTTTCCAATATGTCATTTGTTTTTTAGTATTTTTAGTATTTTAATAGTTGCCTCTTGCTTTTAGGGTTTGCTGAATGTTGGCATAGGTAACAAAGTAACCTATGCCAGTCTGTGGGAAACTCCTATCTAACTTTCTACATCTGATATATGATTTCACAATCCAGTGGCTTTCTTTTATTTGGTTGACCTCACTGGGCCCTCATCTCCCCCCCCAAAAAATAAAATAAGAAATTGTGTATATCTGATATGTGTGTGTGCGAGTCTGTATGTATGAATATGTGTGTATGTGAATATGTGTGTGTGTTTGAATGTATGTGTGTATTTGTACATGAGTCTCTGTGTGTATATGAATCTGTGTTGACATCTGGGTGTAGAGTTGAGTGGAGCTATCTCACTATAATTTGATTAGTAGGTAAAAAGGGAACAGAACGTGATATGTGAAGTCAACCAGTATAACAAGGTTAATACAATATTATTATTGTAAAATAAATTAGAGTACAGCTGTGAAAACTCAGAGCACAAGAGCACTAGAGTATGGCAATCAATATAATACAAATAACAGTATAAGCAGTAATTTAAAAAACGAATTGATCTGACATGCAATCATGAAGATGCACACAATGATAAAACCATAATGCAGTGCACAGTTCTAAGGTTCAAGGAGCATTATAGGCACCCAAACCACTTCATCTCATTTAAGTGGTCTAGGGGAAGTGCCCCTGTCTCATTAACCCTGCAATTTAAAACATTGCAGTATTTACATTGTAGGATTAAGACAGGCACTAGAGGGGCTTCCTTGATTCACACAGAGTTTAACTCCATGAAACAATGTTGAACGTCCTCACACTGTGCATGAGGATGTCCACCATCTTGAAAATCCACATAGGAAAGTATTGATTCAATGATTTGCTATGGCAAAGCTGTAATGCACGTGCACTCACTGTGCATTAGGTTCCCCCATCGCAGTGGTGTTGCGGGAGGAGGAGACTGATCCAGCAGCGAGGGACATCGATGCTGAAATCACGCAAATTATAGAAAGGGTTTTTAACTGTTCCTGACCGAGGGGGCCCGTGGATGCAGAGGTACAATATGGCTTTACGATACAGTTTTGTATTCCCAACACTATAGTGTCCCTTTCAGTTTGTGCAGTAAAGAGTGGTAAATTTAGTATGCCTTTATGAACAAGTGTGGTTGAGTTCTACACGTTGTGACAACACCACACGCAATACATATATTGAAATCTATCATTCAACCTATGTAAGTATTAAACATTACTATCCTTTAACTTTTTGGAACCTGGTAGAAGTATTGAAGACACAGTAAAACAGGATATAATCTCTAATATATTATACCCACTAAATGAAAACACAAAAACTCTTGAATTAAAGATATTTTTTGTTTCCCATGTGTTACCTATGCATGTGTCAAATTAATATTTTTTTTAGTTAAAGAACTTGGTAGTAAAGGGGCAACCAATGATCTATTTCAAATATATATTTGAATAAGTTGTTTAATTTTTTTAATGTGAATTTAAACACATATTTTGATACCTTGTATTCTGCTTACAAATTATTATTATTACAGATAATTGAATGTTTATTTATGTTAAATATGCATGTTGTTTAGATGCAGTTCTGATTCCTCAAGATTAATGTTATAGTTCTTATTTCAACAGTTAAATAATACTATGCAAAATAATTTTATTTGTTTCTAAAACTTGAGTCACATTATCTCAGACATCTGTGCAGAATGCTGAACATCTGTGAGTCAACTTAATTTTATTTATTATATAGTCAGTTAAGTGAATTTTTGGGCAGAGCCGGTAAGTATGACAATAGGAGCCTCCGATTTAGAATCAGTGACATAAGGAATTAAATTATAATTCTAGCAAAGTGATAAATTAATGCAAATGCAAATGAGAAAATCAAAAAAACAAAACCTAAAATATGAGACTTGCACATGTTTTAAATTATTACTTAGGTCTCAGTAATTTCATTTTGCTGGATTAAGAAGAGCGTAAATTATGTTTTCAATTATTTTTGCAATCTTTAGCCATCACATCTGGTCTCAAAACCTCTGAATCACATTTATAAAATTTGAAAAATATTGCATTGTTTAAGTAATAAGATATACCAAATATTGGATAGTGTGTGTGTCACAATATGAAATATGTACAATTATAACACATATTGCACATATATAGGGTGAACCCAGCTAGGTAGTAAAATAGTAGAACATAGGATTTTATTTTACCTTGATTGTTTGATGCCAGTTGTTCTTTACTTCTGTGTAAGTAAATAAATTTTGTATTACACTTTTGATCTATACAGTCCCTTTATTTGGTTGCATTTTATCTTCCATATGACTGAGACCCACAACATCATAATCCAAGAATTGAGAAGACATACATCTAAAGATTTCTGAAGGCTCATTATTTGGTTTCAAAGTGTGAGTGACCCATTGGCACTATAATACTTACCCTATTGGGTTCCACAGTGTTGCACTATGTCCTACTATTTTTGTCTCCCCTAGCTGGATTCACACTATATATTGTATTTGCATTGATTGAAGATTTGAGGAGATCTTCGGGTTACTCCATTGCTAGAAAGGAAGACTGGTGTCTTTTTATGCACTTTAGCTCACTTAAGCACTCTATTATCTCAAATTAGTGCAATTACACTCACATGCACTTTATTTGATTGAAGCACTTTAAACTGTGTGATATTGTGAAAGATTCTGTATTTGTGTTACATATTGCACATATCTAAGAAATCTGCAATGATTATATAGTTATTTTCTTAATAAAATGTAATTACAAATCAATGCAGGAAATTACAATCTAGCCTCGGAATCTAGCCTCCGTATCCATTGATTACGTTTTCTAACTGTCAGTCGGTATCTCATAAGTGATTTTAACACAATCATAAGTAATCCAAAACGTTACGATCTTCTTTCTTTTTCTGCTCATTATGCCACCAAAGTTAGAGATTATTATTGATCTCGGACTAGGCTTATTTTTAATCAGAGGTATTGAGATCTATACATTTAGATTGCAAAGTTAACAACACGCAAAATGTATCCTTCCTGGAGCATTCTGACCTGATCTGACTCCTTTAATAGTAAAGTGATGATTATAGTTATATGTGTTATTATGTTGCTGTTTTGCTAAGCAACATTGATATGTGTGTGTTTCTTTTAAGCACGTTGAGATCGGATATTTTGAGAATAGTGTTGAGTTATCAGTTTTACTTATTTTATTACAGTGCTTATTTGAAGTTTGAGACACAGTAGGTTCAATTGGTTTATTTGAGGGGAAGGAAATATATCCCAAATAAGCCAACAATTGTATTTTAAATGTGAATATAATAAACAAGCTGCTACCACACAATGTGAATCTCTCCCTGACTACACATAAAACAAATTGATGTATAATAGTGAATGGTTAAAATTACCACCTGTGCATATAGTGAAGTGCTTTAAAAACACTTACCCTTATACAAGAATAATAATACAATAAGGGGTATTGATAAAGCAATTTGCTAAACAAAAGAAAATCTAATATAGTGTGTGCATAAATCTATAAGTCATGTGCTCACATGCATTAGAACCAGATAATAACAGGCTAAAATCTCATGAGTAGATGTGTTCTTTTGTCTTTATCCACATTTGCTCAGAGGGAAACACAAAAAAACAAAACAGTTTTTGCTGAAGTACAGTAAAATTATGTTTTTATAATTATTATACTAATTTTAGTATACAAACTGTAAATACCGGTGTTCTATCATTCTGCTATACTCCGTCAGATTGCTATACCCCCGTCAGTTCTGGGGAGGGGAATCAGCTGGATCCTGTGCTGCACATGCGTGCTAGCACTCCTGCTACTCCTCTACAGCAAGGTCCTGGAAGGTAAGTAAAACTAGTTTTACACTTTCATTATAGTTAGCGCATTCACTAAGCTTAGGCACATGGGACATTTAGGGTTAAGTGAGGGTACAAATTAGGGTTAGGTAAGTGCTTCTAACCTCTCTCACACTCTATTCTTACCCTAACCCTTGGGGTAAGGGTTAAAATAGAGTGTGAGAAATCACTACTTAGTGATATTCCCCTAATGTGAAATATCACTAAATAGGAACAAGTCCCTAATCCTAACCCTAATTTGAACCCTAACATTAACCCTAAATGTTCCATGTCCTAAGCTTAGTGAATGCACTAACTATAATGAAAGTGTAAAACTAGTTTTACTTACCTTCCAGGACCTTGCTGTGGAGGAGTAGCAGGAGTGCTAGCACGCATGTGCAGCACAGGATCCAGCTGATTCCCCTCCCCGGAAGTGACGGGGGTATAGCAATCTGACGGGGTATAGCAGAATGATAGAACACCGGCATTCACAGACTATTCTTTGATGGGAATAGTGCAAATAAGATGGGATAAAAAACAAAAAATGATAAAGGAGAGAACGTGATGGAAATTAAATGATCATTTAATGTAAAGGGGAATTAAAAGGAACATTGATTGAAATAAATGTAAAAATAGAATTTAGTGAAAATTATAGGGATTCACTTTCAGGGCAAGGTGGAAACATAATAAAAGAAATAAGTGCAGGGTTAGAAAAAAAATCGAAGATTTTGGATGACAAGGTCCCGCCCCACATTTCGATATTTCCGTGAATGTGATCATATACTGCATTAAAATACAGAATTCCCATCACAATAGTATGTCATAGTAACATTCTCCCTAAAAAGGTTTCTGGCTGGTAAAAAAAACTAAAAAAACAGGTACAAATGTGTTCCCCACAGGCCTACACAAGTTGAAAAATAAGATGACACATTTTAAATTTTAGTCTGTTTCCATTGTTAACACAAGCAGTAAAACCAGCTTACTGATTTTTGACTGAAGGAAAAACAGATGTTCACACATGCCTATTGTGTTTTACTTTGGTATTTGTGAAGAACAATTCCCACAAAAATTCACACAGTGCATCAAGAGGTGTTTACTTAACAGCTATAAAAACTTCTTGTTGTTGTTTATCCACAGTATTTGCATAGTTTCATGTAAACAGTCGAAAAGAATACAATAAATTGTAAGACAGCAATGGAAACCCAAAGGGTATACTTTTTTCTTTTTTTTTTTTTAAATTAAATAGTTTTCAAGTTCACAAAGTAAATTTGTATGACATGCTATGCATTATGCAGATTTGTACAGAAGAGAAGTAACTTGGTTAAGCTGTGAAATATACAACCATAGTTACATAGTTACATAGCTGAAAAGAGACTTGCGTCCATCAAGTTCAGCCTGCCTCACATTTGTTTTTTGCTGTTGATCCAAAAGAAGGCAACAAAACCCAGTTTGAAGCACAATTTTGCAACAAGCTAGGAAAAAAGTTCCTTCTTGACCCCAGAATGGCAGTCAGATTTATCCTTGCATCAAGCAGTTATTAGCCTACATTGAAAGATTATATCCTTGAATATTCTGTTTTTGCAAGTATGCATCTAGTAGCTGTTTGAACATCTGTATGGACTCTGATAAAACCACTTCTTCAGGCAGAGAATTCCACATCCTGATTCTTCTTACAGTAAAAAAACCTTTCCTTTGCCTTAGACGAAATCTTCTTTCTTCCAGTCTAAACGCATGGCCTCGTGTCCTATGTAAAGTCCGGTTTGTGAATAGATTTCCACACAATGGTTTGTATTGGCCCCGAATATATTTGTATAATGTTATCATATCCCCTCTCAGGCGACGTTTTTCTAAACTAAATAGGTTTACATTTGTTAAACTTTCTTCATAGCTGATATGTTCCATTCTTTTTATTAATTTTGTAGCCCGCCTCTGCACTTTTTCTAGTGCCATAATATCATTCTTTAGAACAGGTGCCCAAAATTGCACAGCATATTCAATATGGGGTCTTGCCAGTGATTTATAAAGAGGCAAAATTATATTCTCGTCTCGAGAATGAATGCCCTTTTTCATGCATGACAATACCTTACTGGCCTTGGCCACTGCTGTTTGACATTGCACATTGTTGCATAGTTTGTTGTCTATAACAATTCCCAAGTCCTTTTCGTATGTTGTTAACCCTAATTCGCTTCCATTAAGGGTATACGTTGCTTGTGTATTCTTTACTCCGAAGTGCATAACTTTGCATTTTTCAACATTAAATTTCATCTGCCATTTGAGTGCCCAGCCCCCCAGTCTATCTAAATCCCTCTGCAGCAAAGTAATATCTTGCTCACATTGTACTATTTTACAAAGATTTGTGTCATCTGCAAACACTGAAACATGACTTTCAATGCTGTCTTCAAGATCATTTATAAACATGTTAAATAGAAGGGATCCCAGAACAGACCCCTGAGGGACACCACTTGCCACTTCTGTCCAGCTTGACAATTTACCATTAATGACAACTCTTTGTACTCTGTTTTTAAGCCAATGTTCTACCAAAGAACAAGCTGTTTCATCTAGACCAGTATTAGTACCAGTATTTTGTACTATTATGAACAAATTTTCATTTTTATGAGTTAACTGGGGAAGGTTGGGGAATGAGGGAAGTGGGGGCATAGATAGAGAGAGCCAGGTTTGGGTTTCTCTGTATTCTGGCTGTGTGAGTGATTTGGCCATCTGGGGCAGTCGCCGCCCTCTTTGGTATGAGTAGTTGGTGTGGTTATTGACCTGGTGCTACCTATCTCAGTATCTTACATTTATCATACATTTTCTTGTTCTTCTGGCATGAGCTAGGTCTGGTTTCATGAGTTCCAATTTTTTCCATGATTTGCTTATCATGGCTAAAGCTGCTATGTTGATCTGGTAGATCATATATTTGCTTTGGTTAATTTTGGTGGGTAGTTATGTAATAACAGACAATCTGGTGTTTTAGGTAGGGTGATTCCTGTGCTACTATGGATCAACGAGGCTATTGCTGTCCAGTATGGCAATATTAGTTTGCAGGTCCACCAGATGTGGAGCATGGAGCCTGTCTCCACTGTGCATCTCCAGCATTTATTTGATACCTCCAGATATATTTGTTTAAGGCGCGTGGGCACCAAATACCATCGGTATAAGATTTTCCGTGATAATTCAGTATGGTTTGCGCTGTGTTAGTTGTTTGGGGGGTGCTAAATATCTTCCACCAGGTTTTGTCTGGGAAGGACTGACCGAGGTCTTTTTCCCATGCTTCCACAAAGGGGTACCTGATATTTAATTTGTGTATTAGTATACTTGAATACAGCATGGAGAACGTTTTGTGTGCTGGCGTTAGTTGAAGTAAGGTTCACTCGAAGCTCGTCAGCCGATGCTCATTTACATTATCATCTTCTGTCACGCAATGTTGTTTTAACCATGATGTAATTTGTAAGTATGAGAATTAAGCTACTGTTGGGAGGATGTATTGCTATTGCATTTCCGGGAATGTCAATAAGTGAGTACCTTGGTAGAACTGATATAGGGAACAGATCCCGTGTCGCTCCCAGATTCTTTAGGTCAGGTATTAGTGAGCCTAAAGCCAAAGTCGGCATGGCCTTCGAGTAGGGGATGTCTGAACAACATTTGTGTTTGTTCCTGTCCCATACGTGGATTGTTGTTTCTGTGGCTGATAGCATTAGCACTTTCTTAGGTCTGACATGTTTAGGGGACCACATTATGGATAGGATTGTGTGTGGGTGCATTATGTCTTGTTCTATCTTCACCCACTGCGGTATTTTCCCGTGAGTGTGGATTGGTATTTTGCTATTTGCGATGGCGGCCTGGTAGTAGAAATGTATGTTTGGTGCATTCATCCCTCCATCAGCACTTTTTGGTATAATATCTGCGCTCGAACTCAAGGTACTTTGTGTGCCCATATGAATTTGTTAAGTATCCGCTGCGCTTCTTTGAAATAAGTGTTAGCCAGGAGTATAGGCAGCGTGCGGAAGAGATATTGAAATTTAGGGAAGATGACCATTTTTATAGCCACCAGCCTGCCTGTCAATGAGACATACTTTTTGTGCCAACTGTTAAGAGTTGCTTTTACTTCCTTCAGCAACCTTAGGTAGTTTGCTCTGTATATACCTGGTTTGCTAGGTGTGAAGGCTACTCCCAGGAATGTAAGGGTGTCAGATGTCCAGGCAAAGCTATGCTGGGACTGCAAGGTTAATAGCTCTTTTTGTGGCATATTGATTCCCATAACTTGTGTTTTATTCATATTGAGTTTATAATATGAACACCTACAGTACTCCTGCAGGATATTTAAAAAAGTTGGAATGGAATCTTGCGGTTGTGTGAGTGTAAGGAGAACATCATTGGTGAATAATGTTAGTTTATATGAATTGTTTTTGATACGTATTCCGTGGATATCGGGGTTGTTCCTAATTAGTGTTGTGAGTGGTTCCTGGAAGCACATATAATAGAGGGGAGAGGGGGCAACCCTGCCTGAATCCATTAGATATGTGGAATGGGGCAAACGTGAATCCCCCTCCCGCCACCAGGCGCTATACAGTCATGGGTTGCTGTATAGCGCCTGGACTGCTGATATAAACTCCTGTGGGAAGCCATATTTTTGCAGTACTGCTAAGAGGAAGGGCCAGTGCAGCCTGTCAAATGCTTTTTCAGCATCAAGTGAGAGGAAAACACCGCTCCCCCCTCGCAATTTCTGCATTAAGTTGAGCACCTTGCGCGTTCCATCACTACCCTGTCGACCCCGCACAAACCCGACCTGATCATCATGTATGATCATTGGGAGAATAGTGGATAGTCGGTTCGCATATATCTTTGCGAATATTTTTACATCCGTGTTTAAGAGGGAGATTTGGCGCAGGTTTTGCCCCTTGTTTGGAATTTTCCCCGGTTTGGGGAAGGTTGTGACATGTGCCATGAGTATCTCTGCGGGTGTATTCCCTTTTGAGCTCATTACTGTGAAGGTTTTTAAGAGTTGTGGGGCCAGTGTATGTGCGTATGTTTTGTAATATATGTTTGGGAGTCCATCTGGTCCCGGCAACTTCCCAGGGGGGAGTGCCAGTATCGTTTGAACTATCTCCTGTTCTGTTATGGGGGCCTGGAGTATGTCTATGTGGGTCTCTGCAAGAGTTGGCATTGTGATTTTAGCTAAAAAGTCATCTATGTCCGTTTTTGTGGGTTGGTACGTATGGGCATCCTCTTTCAGGTTGTATAATTTTATGTAGTATTTTGCCAATTCATCTGCTATGTTCTGGGGGTTATATAGTTTGTTCCCTGAATTGTCCAGTATGTTGGGGATCTTTGTGTGTCCTTGCTTGAGTCGTAGTTTTGTAGCTAGTAGTTTGCCTGTTTTGTTATTCTGGTGATATTCGCGTATTTTCAGTCTTTGCATTAGGTATGTTGTTTTAGCCATGGCCATGTCATTGAGTTGTTTGGTAAGGTCGGTAATAGTTGTTAGTAGGGCGTCATTAGGTTTGATGTAGTGTTGTGCTGTGGCATCTCTGAGGACACGTAGTAACGTCACCTGTTCTTTGTGTGCTTGTTTTGTGAGGCATGAGGCTTTGCTTAAAAATAGGCCGCGCATGACTGCCTTATGGGCTTGCCATACCATCAGGGAGGACGTCCCTTTATTGTCGTTATTTGTAAAGTATTCGACAAGTGCTGTGTGTGTTTCGGTACGGAATGTTCCTTCTCTCAGTAATGATTCATTGAGTCTCCAGGGGGCAAAGCCCCTGGACGCAAAGTGCGTTGTTATGGTTAGGAAATTTGGCGCATGATCTGACCATATAATGTCTCCGATCTCACTGTGGGTCACTTTCTTCAGGAGGGGGCCTGTGGTTAGAATGTGGTCTATTCTCGAGTGCGTTTTATGTGCCTGTGAGTAGTGGGTATAGCAGCAGTCAGATGGGTGTAGTGCCCTCCAGGTATCATACAGGCCAAACTCAAGTATTAGCTTGGTCATGGATTGGCATTGTGGTTTAAGATGGAGGTGTCTAGAAGCTGATTTGTGCAAGGACGTGTCTAATTTATGGTCTAGTGTGTGATTAAGGTCTCCACATATCATCGTGAGGTCTCTTCTTATGGGGTTCATCTTGGATAAAACTTTGTGTAGGAAATTTCTTTGTTGGGAGTTAGGACTGTATACGTTCACTATTGTATAGGTGATGTCATTGATTGTGCACAAAATCATAAGGTATATACCTTGGCTATCGGTTATGAGTTTGAGTAATTCAAACGACAGTGATTTGTGGATGAGTATGGAGACACCTCTGGCCTTAGAGGTGTGTGCTGCATGAAATTGCATTGGGTATTCCTTGGTGCCAAATTGGGGGACTCTGAGTTTAACAAAATGTGTTTCTTGTAGGCAGACAATGTCTGCGGAAGCTCTTTTAAGATCTTCTAGTAATTTGCGTAGTTTATGGGGGGGGTTGAGACCCGGAGCATTCTGGGAGTAAATTTTCATATGAGGGCTTGCTGATGTAGGGGAGTGGTGTGTCAAAGCCATGTTCGTGTTGCGTTTGGGGTTTTCAGCCAGAGAGGAACTAGCCATTTGTTTGTTTGAGGTCTATTGTCGGAATCGGTTGATAGGGTCGTGTTCCTAAGCTCTCCATAGGTAGGGGGAAATAACTTGGGGGATTGGGGTGGGAGAGATGGGTCATCTAACAACCCGGTAGTGGTGAGGATTAATCTATACAAGTTGCCCTGCCATGGGGGAACGGTGCCTATGGCGTGCACCATGGGGGTGTCCGTATCTAGTATACGGTTTGCGTGGCTATCCGGGCTCGAGGTGGAATGCGGTCTAGGTGGTGATGGTAGCTAAACCTCAGTGTGGGTGACCACTTACAAGACATAACATTAGGTGATAAAATAAATCAAAAACATTGGCTGGGTTGTTTGGACCTATGCAGATGGGAGTACTACATGTTCTGCTAGGGTTGCAATACATGCGTAAGTCGGCAACCTGGAAATTTCACAGTGGGTCTGGGTTTTCCCTGTGTCTCCACTCCACCTATGCCATCTCCCTCTCTCGGGTGAGCTTGGTAGGCGAGGCAGGCAGTGTCTTCAAGGTTGACAGCTTGAGGCCCCAGGCTTGGAGAGATTTGATGCCTTCTTCTGGTGAGTGTAGGATCGTGAGTGTCCCATTTTTCATGATAAGCAGCTTGGTAGGATACCCCCAGCTGTATCTGATGTTATGTTCCCGGAGAGTAGTTGTCACCTGCTGGAAGGTTTTCTGTCTGCGTAACGTTGCTGCCTACAAGTCTGCGAAGATTTTCACCCACACGTAGTCGGTTGGTAGGGTTGCTGTGCGGCTGTTCTTAAGGATGATTTCTTTCACATGGTAATAATGTGCGCGCAACAAGATGTCGCGTGGTACTGACTCCGCCAAGTGTTTGGGTCGTGGGACTCTATGGACCCGGTCCAGTAGGAGCATGTCGGCTGGCACGTCAGGGGCCACTGCATGCAAAAGGCCGCGGGTGTATCGTGGCAGGTCATCCGGCAGGACTGTCTCCGGAACTCCTCTTAATCGGAGGTTGTTTAGTCTTGATCTGTCCTATGCATTCATTATTTTCATTTCTAATGTTTCAACATGTTGTTGTAATTGCTGCACATGGTCCGCCAGGTCATTGTGTGCCGTTGCATATTCAGCCATTTTGGTCTCTGTGTGGGCCGTTCTGTTTCCTAAATCTAAGAGGTCTTTGCGCAGGGTATCCACACTAGCTGTCCAGGAGTGGATCAGCTTGTTGGAAAGGGAATCCAGGGCTTCATGCAAGTGTTGCCTGGTGATTGTGTCACCCTGTGTGGTTTCTCCTGGTTCGGGTGGTATACTGATGATCGTGCGCCATCTTGTGATGCAGCCCGCATGGTCTGTGCGGGTGCACTTAATTTCTGGCCGAAAAACTTCAGCTTGGCTTCTTTGGACGCGGTTTTCCTGTTCTTGCCTTGAGACATGCTTGTTTTTAGAGGTAAGTTGTGAGGCTTAGCTCTTTAATGCCGCTAGTGTGTCGAGCCCGTTCGCCGGAGCAAAGATTTACGTGTCCATCTTACTCGGCGGTTAGCCACGCCCCCACCCATAGAGTATTCTAATGTAATTATGTTAAAAATTAACATGCTTGTTGAATTGTTCATTTTTTCAGCATGCTGATAAACTGTTGGAAAGGTATATGAAACTAAATTCAAACAGTTTCCCATTTTGGCACAAACAAAAACCTTTATTTTATATCCAGGCTCAGCTGTGTTTAGAGATATTTGTCATTTTTGGTTTTGATCCCAGGCTGATAAACCACTTTATACTAATATTATGGTGATTAAGACCAGAAATGGCATTTAACATAAACTGGTTATCCTTCATCGCTTTGACATATTGTTTACAGACTCTGTAGCCATCAGTTATTGTGACTTTATTTATAGTTCATATGCTCCTATGCTTCAACTTTCTCTAGATCAAATTTTTATTATTGTTTTAATGATTACATGTAATGATTATATATCAGCAGCAGGCTCTTTAGTACTAGATGTTGGGTATAGAACAAAATTATTTTTGACAGGTTTACAAAAGGAATACAGTAGATTTTGAGATTATTGCCACCATCTAAAAGTGGAAGTGACAAGCAGAACACAAAGAAAAGATAATGGCACAATAAAGGTCTGTCAGTGCAAAGGTAGTAGAATAATTTGTGAGTGTAGTTAAAAAGATAAGGTTTAATAGTGTACAACTATAGTTATAGAGTTAGGAAGAAGGGGTTTACAAGGCAAGCATTAACAAGCAATATGGTAAAGGGACTCCAAGACCTACTACCTCATCCTCATTCAAAACTACATCTTTCTCATGAATTGAAGAATCCATACATAAACAGTGGAAAATTTTGGTCCCACCAAATAGCAAGGAAAGCTGGCATACTACAGTATACAATAAAAAAAAAAGGTTGAATAAAGGTTTAATGGTGTAGAAATGTGCAAATCTGTTTGAGATAACAAAGCAGACTAAGGATTCTCACTATAAAATACTGGATGTTGTTACTGGTCATTGCATGAGTGAGTACTAGATAAGGAAGTTTGGGGAGCTTTAGTGAATGAACAGGAAGTGGAGAGCAGGTAGTAAACATAGGTTAATGAGGACCCTGTTCAAGCGACCCAATCTAGAAGCTAAATCACAGGGTTAAAATATATATATCGAATTTAGTCCTGGTTAATGTGCTATGCCCCCTCCAGGATTGCAGGTTTGCTGTGGCAAGTAACTTTTAAGTCTTGGCTAGTAGCATAGGGTTTTAGACCTGAAATACACTGAAATACACTCTCCTACAAACCCAAATGCCTGTTTCAAGCTTTTAACTCTCTTTTTTGCCCTGTTTTGCCTCCTCTTCCTACCAATTTGACCACCATAAACTTTGCAACTCACTTCACTTAGAAGATTTCTACAATCAGGGAAGAGATCTCTTATTTCTCTCCACCCCCTACCAATTTTTCCTGTCCTATGCTCATTTGCACCAGCTATAGCGGAAGATGTTTTTGTTCTGCTCATAACCTGCCACCCCACCACCTGTTCCCTTGATCCTATTTCCTCATATCTCATCTGCACACTGTCTCCTTCTCTTGTTCTGCTTCTCACTAACATTTTCAATCTCTCCCTCTCATCTGGCATATTTCCTTTACCCTTCAAACATGCAATTGTAACCCTGGTTATGAAAAAGCTCAACCTTGACTTTAATTCCCCATCCAACTACCGCCCTATCTCGCTACTGCTGTTTGCCACCTTGAGAGAGTTGTGTATGCAACATTGACAAACTTCCTCAAATCCAACTCTCTGCTTGACTCGCTTCAATCTGAATTCTGTGTTTGTCACTCTGTTAAAAAAAGCTGTGACCAAAATATCCCAAAATATCCAATAATCTTATCACTGCAAAATCCTGTGACCACTAATCTATCCTAATTCTCCTTGACCTTTCTGCAGCTTTTGACGCTGTTGATCAACAGCTTCTTCTCATCCTATGTAGTCTCAGTCTTCAAGATTCTGCTCTCTCCTGGTGCTCTTCCTATCTCTCCAAGCGCTATTTCAGTGTTTCTTTCTCTGGTTCTGCCTCTTCTCCCCAATTCCTCTCTGTTGGTGTTCCCCAAGCTTCTGTCCTTGGTCCCCTATTAATTTTAATCTATACTGCCTCCCTTGGTAAACTCATCAGCTCCTTTGGCTTCCAGTATAATTTTTATGTGGATGACACACAAATGTATCTGTCCTCCCCTGACTTCTCACCACCTGGCTGCTCATTTTCTGTCCAACTTAACCTGTCCAAAACAGAACATCTGGTCTTCCCTCCCTCAAGTGTTGCTACACCCTTGTCTGTTTCCCTCCAAGTCAATAGAGCTACCATCAGCTCTACCTCAGCAGTTAAAGAAAATTAATGTAAATAAAGCTCCGGGGCCTGACGGTATTCACCCATGAACACTTTAGGAGCTAAGTGGGGAAATAAGTGAACCTCTGTATTTAATCTTTCAAGATTATTTTGTTTCAGGTATTGTACTGGAGAATTGGAGGAAGGCAGATGTCATTCCTCTATTTAAACAGGGTTCAAAATCCTTGCCTGGAAATTATAGACCTGTGAGCTTAACTTCTGTGACTGGGAACATATTTGAAGGGCTTTTAATGGATAATATTCAGTAATTCATTGGGAAGAACTTTGTTATTAGCAATAATCAGCATGGTTTTATGAAGCATAGGTCATGTCAAACTAACCTAATTGCATTCTATCAAGAAATATGTAGTAGTATAGATCAGGGCGTTGCAGAGGATGTGATCTACTTGTATTTTGCCAAGGCATTTGATATGGTTCCTCACAATAGGTTAGTCTTTAAACTAAAAGAAATTAATCTAGATGAATATTCTTGTTCTTGGGTAGAACACTGGCTTAAGGATAGAGTACAACGAGTTGTCATTTATGGTAAATTTTCAAGCTGGACAAAAGTGGTAAGTGGTATCCCTCAGGGTTCTGTTTTGGAATGGCTTATATTTAAAACATATTTATAAATTATCTTGAAATAGGCATTGAAAGCCATGTTTTAGTGTTTGCAGATGACACAAAACTTTCGAAAGTGATAAAATGTGAGCAGGATATTGCTTTGCTGCAGAGGGATTTAGATAGATTGGGGGATTGGGCACTAAAATGGCAGATTCAATTTAACATCGAGAAATGCAAAGTTATGCATTTTGGGGTCAAGAATGCACAAGCAACTTACACCCTAAATGGTAGTGAATTAGGGATAACCACACACGTGAAGGATTTGGGAATTGTTATAGACAACAAATTAGGCAGCAATATGCAATGTTAATCTGCAGTTGCTAAGGCCAGTAAGGTTTTGAATGTGTAAATAGGGGCATAAATTCTCGGGATAAAAATATAATTTTGTCTCTTTGTAAATCGCTGGTAAGACCACACCTTGCATATGCTGTGCAATTTTCGGCACCTGTTCTAAAGAAGGATATCATGGCACTAGAAAAAGTGCAGAGACGAGCTACAAAATTGATAAAAAGGAATGGAGCATTTTAGTTATGAAGAAAGGTTAAAACATTTAAATCTCTTTAGTTTGAAAAAACGGCGACTCAGAGGGGATATGATAACATTATACAAATTTATTCAGGGCCAGTACAAACCATTATCTGGAAATCTATTCATAAACAGGGCTATACATAGGACACAAGGTCACACATTTAAGATGGAAGAAAAGAGATTTAATCTGAGGCAAAGAACAGTTTTTTTACAGTAAGAACTATAAGGATATAGAATTCTCTGCCTGAAGAGGTGGTTTTATGAGAGTCCATACAGATGTTTAAACAGCAATTGGATAAATACTTCCAAAAACATAACATACAGGGATATAATTTCTAATTAGTGGGGTAAAACTGCTTGATCCAAGGAGACATCTGACTGCTATTTTGGGGTCAAGAAGGAATTTTAATAATAACCTCTCCTTTACTACTCATGTCCAGTCAATTGCCAAATCATGACGCTTCCATCTTTTATGAGTGTGCATCCTCCCTTATTTAACGCCTGATACAGCTAAGTTGCTTGTCCATGCCGCTGTCCTTCTCTCGCCATGACTACTGTAATCCATTTCTCAGTGGTCTTACGTGTTCCCAACTTGGCCCATTACAGTCTATGATGAATACGTCTGCAAGGCTCATCTTACTGCCCGCCCGCACTTTGCATGCCTCCCCCCTATGTAAGTCCCTACATTGGCTTCCCATAATATATAGGGCTCAATTTAAGATCCTGGTACTTGCTGACAAATCTCTGCACAATGCTGCTTCGACGTACTTATCCTCACTAATGCACAAGTATGTCCCGTCTAGACTCCTACGCTCTGCCGACGACCTACGTCTAACCTCTGTTCATACTCCTACCTTTGATGCTCGACTTAAAGACTTCTCTAGGTCTGCACCATTCCTATGGAACACCCTTCCCCTCTCTGTTAGCCTCTCACCCAGTCTTCACTCCTTCAAAAAACTTTGAAAACCTACTTCTTCAGGTAAACATATCTATTAAACTGTGAACAGCTTTCCCTCTCTGCACTCTTATTCCTCTACTGCACATCCACTTGAATCCACTGATTCCTCTACTGTGTCATCAAAACAAAACTCTGAGCCTAGCAACCTACTCTATCCTAGGAACCTACTTTTCTACCCTACCCTTACCTTTTGTGTCACTATACCCCACTCCCTCTAGTATGTAAGCTCATTGAGCAAGGCCTTCAATCCCACTATTCCTGTGTGTCCAATTCATCTGGTTACAAATACGTGTCTGTAAGTCCACGTATTGTACAGCACTGTGGAATTTGTTGGCGCTTTATAAATAATAATAAATATATATCTATATATATATATATACATATGTATATCTCATACATGCTCCAGCGCACTCACTCCTTCACTAAACAGCAACTTCAAAGCTCACAAAATGCAATTGCTCCTATGAGATTAATCCACTCATTTGTTAAATAGTTTATCCTGTAATAATATATTACATAACACTCATGTGTTATTGTAAGCATGTCAAACTTGTGGCTCACGGTGGATATATTTGCGGCCCACCTGCCCTGAAGCCACGTTGTGTTGTGGCTGTAGCCAGCCGCAATACAGGAAAGATATGTATATTAGATTTAGTGGAGGGGGCAGTGTATTAGCGCGTAGGGATGGGGGGCAGTGTATTGGATTTGTGGGCAATGAATTGGATTTGTGGGCACTATATGGGGGGAGGGGGCAGTCTATTAGATTGGGTCTGTATGGAGGAGCTGAACACTCCCCATGTAGATGCTAATTGGCCACACAGCTTTTTGCCACACATTAACAATAGCCTCCCCATGCTTTGGATTGGATTGGCTGAGATCATCAAGTTTGATGATCTCAACCAAAGTGAAGAACAAGATCATAGGACTTAAAAATGTACAAGATAACATCATTTGTTTATTACAGCTGTGCAACAGCATACATTCACCATTTCAGTCCTTTTACCAAACTTGTCTTTTATGTCAAGTAGTTGGACTGAAACATTGGTTATTTGCAAATGCACATCTCCATAAAATAAGTCCGCTCTTTTGTTTACTTTGAAGCCCTATGAGGGTGAGGACATCCAATGTCAGGCAACTTTTTTATACTGTACTTCTCTAAATAAACCTAAGTTGAAAACTGAAGTTTTCGTCTTTTTGCGGCCCACATAAACCTAAACCTTGTTTATTTGGCCTGTGTTAGTCTTTGAGTTTGACATGCTTGTGTTATTTTGTAAAAAAATTTAAAATAGAACCACTGGTTACTGGTACTACTACTGCTAGTATTATTACTATTGCTCAGGCAGACGACAAACACTTTTTAAAGAACTAGAATATGTTTCTGGATGCTGAAAGTAATTGATCTGTCATTTAGCTTCCTCAACATGGAAATTAGGCCTAGTTTGCCAGATCGATATGTCAAAGATTGATTAAACAGACCTAATTAATTAGATGTGAAGTTTAAAATGATAGATAGAGATTTACCTATTAAAGAATTCCAAGTGTTTCTCTGTGGGAACCAGATTCCTCTATCTTGGTGTTCCAACATTCCAGGTGCTTTAGAGTTCTCCATGGTAGCATAGACATTTATATACCGTAGCTTGAGCAAATTGATTACCCGACCTTCTTATACATTAGATAGGTAATTACACAAAAGGGAAGAAGGTAATTGTACTTAGAAGGGATTCAGTTCTCTTCATCTTAGCTAGTAAAAACATCTTTTTATCACATTCTTTTCTTCTTTCCAATGAGATACATGTGCAAAGCATGATACACACATGAAAACTAGACTGATGTTATCCTGATGTGCACAAAAAAAAAATAGGTGAAATAGGTGTCACAGAAAGGGAATGGGTCATTTTATATGTAAATTATCCTTAAAAAGGATAAATGCTTTGTTGCAAACACAGTGTAAGCAACTAAAATAAAACAAATAAAACATCCAGTGAGAAAAAAAAAGTTGAAATGATAGCGTGACAATGATAGGATATTGTACAGTTTTATAAAAGTTTAGTGTGTACATATAGAGACAGACATTGATATAAAACACATTTAACCCCTTAAGGACCAAACGTCTGGAATAAAAGGGAATCATGACATGTCACATATGTCATGTGTCCTTAAGGGGTTAAACAGTTTAGCTGATATGTGCTTGTGTGGATGTGTCAAGTAGTTATTACAGCTCCTATCTTAAAGGGACTCTGTGCTAAATAGGACCCCTCTTATATGTAATATGCTTTTGTTACTTGTTATTTTGAATTTGTTGATTGTCTAGTTGGTTTTGTGACACTTTAGCTTCTAGTCTGTGGCTTTCTCTTTTTCACTTATCAACCAGTTTCTGATTTGGAAAGTAGATGAGAATCCATTAATGTTAAGCAATGGTTACTTCAGCATCAGAGTCATCATCTTACAGTTTTGGTGCACTGATAGACATAAGCCCTTTTACAAAAACAGCTCAATAGTTGTGGCCAATACTTAAAATGACACGTTTGCACTACTCTCTCACACAACATGGCTTCATATTTTGACAAACCAGTAACAGTAGAAGAATTCATAGTGGCAGTGAAAGCTATCCCTTTAGGAAAGAGTCCTGGACCTGATGGTTACATTTCCAAATACTTTAAAACAATTAACTCTTTAACACACTTTATCAAGCAAATGTAAGAATTATTGTGCAAGATATATGTGCACTGTTTATACAATGTTAATAAAGTGCAATTTCAAAGTTAGACACTCTATAATTTGCAATACAGTAAAAACACTTAAAATAATTCCATATTGGAGTATGATTTTCAGTATATGTAGGGAACCATAAATAAGGGAAGAAAAAAAAGATTATAGTATAATATTGTTAAGATAAAGGTAAGTATAAACATATAAGAAAAGAAGCGGGGGATACACTATAAATATAAACAATGGGAAAGAAGATGTAAATAAAACATAACTTTTAATTATAAATCCCTAAAAATGTCTCATAAGACGAAAAAATCCCAATGTAAATATTTCGACCCCTGTTGCTAATCACATCAGAAACAGTGACGTTTCAAATCTTAAATTCCAAGCACTGGAATTGATCACAATGAATTCCAGAAAAGGAAATTTTAATTTGAAACTTTTAAAGCAAGTTTCCAAATGGATACATACTTTTCAAACTCTGGCCCCTAGAGGCTTAAATGAAGAGTTCAACTTTACTCCCTTCATCCATGGCTAATGCAAGCTATATCATCTAAATTAACATAGCTCCTTCCTTCAATTCTATTTATTTTATTTTATTTTACTTTATTTTGTTTTATTCTGTAAAAAAAATCATAGTGTAACTATGAACCAGCATTAAAATTGCTATTTACTTTACACATTAAAAAGACTGTACTGTCTATTCATCTATCTATATATATATATAAATATAATGTCATCCATTAAAGGGTCCATTGATATTCCTATAATTTATAAGGAAATTGGCGAAGGTGCAACTAGACGCACCGAAACGCGCGTCAGGTTTTGTTTTTGTTTTTTTTTGGGGGGGGGGGTTTGGGGTTTTTTTTTTACTCGCTACGGGAGCACTAGGTGTCTAACACCACTTTAATTTTGTAGTTGGGAGTTTCTTTCATTTTTCTTTTTATTTTGTGACAAGGGGTAATCTGACACCCTTGAAGGTGTTTTCTAGGAATCATAGGGTCTCTATAGCTTAGTGGCTTTCCTCCTTCCGTTTATTGTCCCTAAGCTGGTGTTATAAGATGAATTTTTATTAATTACTGAGGTTGAGGAGCTTATGTTAATAGAAGGATTTATTTGCTATCCTTTAGACCCTCTCTTTTCATGCTGGCAAATTGATTGCTGCCCAATAAACTTCTGAACTAAGGATTCAGACTTTTTGACTGGAGTGTAGAGTATTCAATTTGATATCAGGGATAAGACTCACTCTGGAGTGCAGATTAATTGATTTACAATAGGTACTAGGCTCACTTTAGAGAGCCTTCAATTTACCTTCAGATTACCAATACACCCCTTGCCATTCAGCTACTATCCCAGTTATATAGGGCCTTTTATTTAAATTTCATAATAAACTATTTTTTATTTTTATTTTTATAGGCATACTCTGGGAATAGATATAATGGCTGTATGTATTACACTTTATTGATCGAAGCTCCTAGCTAATTTCTGTATTGCCTGTATATCTCTATAAATGTCTGTCATGGACCTTGTATAAAACCAGATTTGGAGTCTCTTTAGTCTTTTGAGACTTTATTTATTTTTTTCTTTAATTATATATTGGGTTTAAAGCCCTGGGGTGGAGCTGGTACCACCACCTCTGACCGCTGTGTAGTAATTCTTCTCACTCTCTGTGAGGATTTATTGTATACACAGTTTTCTATATTCATTTGTTGTATTAATTTATAAGTGATACTCATACATCAATTTATAATATTCCTATGTGCATGGGAATCTAGGAGAGATTTTTTTTGTTATTAGTGTAAATATTTTATAATCTTAGTATACCATGTAGATTCTTCCACATTTACTACATGGATAATTTGTGATCATACAATTGATTGTCCTCTCTTGGATTATATTCTGATCCATTTATTGCATAGTTATACATTTGTCACACCAATGGTATCTTTGTGAGGTCTCATATTAGCAACATGTTAACAACGGAAAAGTATCGACTTGCGTGGGGTACATTGATTTGCCATCTTTGGAACTAACAGTGTTTTTACTTCTTGCGGTTTAAATGGCTTATAGTATTGCCATCTGCACAAGGCATATATATCCATTTACTTTTTCATCACCTACTCATGAATGTATACTAGCTTGAATCTGTTCATTTACTATATTACCAATTTATTCATAAGTAGTTTTTCATTATTATGTAATCTTGTTGAAGATACTCTTTCTGCTTCTGCAAATCAATATGAACTGTTTGATAATTCATGACCGTATAGCCTACTATCCTTAGATGGATTTAACCTTTGACAATTATGAATTTGTTATACGAACGGGATCTCTGTGATGTCATAATTAACAGCACATAATCACCTTAATCTCTTCTTTATTCGTTAGTATACAACTGTTGTACTTCTGAGACTTGTGACTTACACACCGTCTGTCTGCTGCCGATATGGTTTATTGTAATATTGTTATTTATACAAATATATGAGTATACCTATCTACAATCTTATCAATTCATTAAAAAGATCAGATGTTAAATTTCTTTGCATTATATTACCAATGTATAAAATACACCAGTTGCGTTCCATCATTATTTATTTATTTAAATTTTTTTAATTTTTTACTTATTATCTTTTTAGTTTTTTCATTTTATAAATGAGGATTAAATGAATATACATATGACTTACACTAAATTGCATTAAGAATCTCCCTCTGCTTTTGCAGATTGATGTGACTAGGAATAAGTTAAACTATTTAACTGCTTTATAGCAGGTAATAATATACAGACCGAATGTGTGGGGCTTCATATTATGATGGTATATTTGTCAGTCTCTTCCCCTTGATATGTGACACTTACACATTTTTTTCCTTTAATAAACTTCAGACCAATCACAGGATAATCTGATTGGATGATTGAATTTTGAATGTTTCAATCAGCTTTCAAGCCCTTCCCTTTAAAAACCGGCAAAATTCACTATCCGGTTCCCCTCTGATGAGCTGACCAGCGAAACGTGCGTCAGGGGCTTTGGGGCATGCTGAGTCCACACTACTGTCTGCAGTGATATCTTACTTTAAGAAAATATTTCATTTATTTATTATTTGTTTTTTCCTTTTTTTTTTTGCATCTTTCCAGTTACTTTAAAAGGTCTTTTTCAGGAGTGGGTGGAAGTATACTGTAGGGTTATCTAGGGGTAAGGGGTGCCCTTGAAGGCACAGTAGGGACAGTTACTTTGCTAATCCCTTTCCCTACCACTTCTTTCTCCTCACCCCAACCTGATATATATCCTTGATAATCATAGGAATCCTTACCTTCAGCGTTATATATATCTAACAGCCATCTGTAGCTGATAGTGGTGTTCGCTACTTTTTGGTTACATTCCTATAACCATTTAGATATTTAGTTGCCAATAAGTCAGTTCTATCACTGCTGACCACCTAGCAAGTATTCACTGTCATTTTTGTCGGTTAACATACTGTTATCTAACAGTTTATTGACAAATGAGTTAGTGATTTTCACTAAATCTTTTCTAGGGTCATTTACTATATATATATATTTTTTCAGTAGTGTGGACCAGCCTCTGTCAATTTTAATTGTATGTTTTGTTTTTGTGTTCATAGTACTATTATTTGTGTGTTGTAGTGGGATTTTTTCGTCTTATGAGACATTTTTAGGGATTTATAATTAAAAGTTATGTTTTATTTACACCTACTTTCCTAGTATTCCATTGTTTATATATATAGTGTTTCCTCCGCTTCTTTTCATTTTTCATTTCATCTACAGGGGTTATCCCCCAGTTAGGAGGCGTACACAGGCATTATTATATTTCTTCTTTCCCTCTTATTTTTCTTTCAGTAGTATAAGTATAAACATATATGAATAAAACCACTCACAAACAATAGCAGCTGAGACTCTATACAACCCAAAAACAACTCTGTGGCATAAGATTAGTCCCTCTGTTTGAAGCCTCCGGCTCTATCGCTTTCACTGGCTCGCATTCGGGGCAGGTCCTTCTGGGAGGTGGGGAAAACGTGATGATGTCTCACACCGTGCTGGATGACGTGTTTCCGGCTTCATCAGATCTACACTCCACGTGTCATGTCGCTCTATTTAAGTCCATCCTAAGGAGCTGATCGATGTAAAATCCATTTGTGAGTGGATACTTAACAAATCCTCATTTGCTTACAAATGATCCCTGCACAAAGCAAATGCAACCCAACTTGTTCGTAAAGTTATTAAAGTGCAACAACACATAATATCAGCATGAAGAAAAATAGAAAGGTAACTATACACACATTAAAAGGAAATATACAAATAAGTAGTGCAAACAATGAGATTAATAACAATACTTTTCCTAATATGCAATATAATTTAAATATTGCAATAAATTACATCTTAGCTATATTGAATAAACTTGCTTAATGGGGAAAGAGAAACATATTTCATCAGTACAAAGATATATGTAGCTTAAAACACCTATTAAATAAAAATTCTGTTTTGCAGATGAGAAAAAAAAGATAAAATATTTCATAAAAAAACTTTACAATATAAAAAATTATTTACCTTAAAAATCACATAAAGTTATATGTCAAATTCGATGTTAAGTCCTTTTGGTTCGAACGTTTCTAATTTGTGAACACATTTCATTTCTTCCTTCCCTATGTTTAAAATATGATTATCACCTCGACAATATTTTTTTTAAAAATAATTTATTATTTTTGTTGTGCATTGTTTGTCATAATAAACAAGTAAAAAAATATTAACAGACAAGAGTAACATCAGAATAATCAGTCATGTTACATAGTATATGACAGAGCTATATCACATGAAGTCAGCATATGGTGCCCCCTTTATATACAAGAACAGGATGGGTATGCAACCAAGGACAATTGGTAAGTTGATGGTACTCTTGAATATTGAGCAGCAAATTAGACTATCCCACGAGTCTCCTGGTGTGGAGTGGTAAATATGCTCGCCTGAGGAGCATGCTATAAACAGTAGACTTGGGCATTCGTGTTCGTATGAATGGATGTTCTGATGAAAATCTGCATTTTCGTCATTTCGTACGAGTACCGACGAAACAAATGGGCGTCCAACGAAATTCTTCCATGAGCCTTTCATTTATTTGTTAATTCGGCTTTTTGTATTACACTGTGTATGTAATTAAAAAAGCCGAATGAACGAATGGCACATATATTCATTCTTGCTTTCATTCATTAGTTCTGTTCACTCTCATGAAATCTGATGGGATTGAGCCTAACTAACGAATGCGTACGAATGAATGTGACTTTCATTCATTCATATTACTAGTTCAGCCTTTTAAATTACAGACAGACATTGGAAATGTGTACTGTCTGCTAAAGTATATGTGTGTAATACGTATTGCAAACTGCCGAAAAAGCAATACGAATGCACCGATGCAATAAACGGAGTGAGCGGAACAACATTCACGCACGAAACGAACAAATCATTTGTGCATTCGTATCAAGTATTTGTGCTTTTTCAATGCATTGCTTTAGCATAGGGTACAATATGGGGGTGGTAGAAATTAATGAACAAATGAACTCATTTGCCTCAATTTGTTTATTTGTTCATTTGGATGCCTTGTATGAAACAAAGAGGAGGGGTTTGGGAGTGAGCTGATTTTCATTTATACAATCAGCTAACTCCTGTGACATGATGCTGTAGGGGCTTATCCAATGGTACACCCAGCCTTGCAGGGATTGCATTTAGTCTGGCTGATAAAGAGCTTGACTATGAGCCTGGGAGTGAGGAGGAGAGTCAGAATTCTTCAGGGAGCAGTCCACCTTTTTGTCCCACTACTAGTGCACATGTTTCCCTTTAGTCTCCACTTTCTCTAATAGTAGCACCTGCTAGTGCTACTTCAACCATTGTAGACCACCACCACAATCAATTACCACTACTATTTCCAGGTCCACTGTTCCTCCTTGCAGTAGCACAGTTACTACCACCAGTGTAACTGTGCCGACAATCACCACCACGACTAGTGCAGAGGCTACTGTGCCAGCTCCCAGTAGTCGCACTCCTGCTGCTGCTTATCGACCTGCACCATTAGCAGCAGGATCCCGAAGGGCAGACATCAATGTGTTGTGCCGCAGCAAAGTTTGGGATCACTTTGAAAATGGTGGAGATGGGTGCTTCCGGCTATTCGGTATTTAGGGAACTGATTTTTATGTTAAATTTATTTGGTTCAATTAAATTGCGCCTAATGAACGAATGGGTTTATCCAAAATAAAAAACAAACAAACGAATTTCGTACGAAAGCGGCTGGAAGAATGGATGAATTTCGGCTCTGAAGAAACACATTTTTTTTTCGCACGAATACATTCGTACAAAACGAAAATTTCTTAAGTGCCCAAGTCTAATAAACAGAGGGGGCAGTATATTTACGCTTGTATTGTCATGCTAACGGAAAATGAGTGCTTGAGATGTATATTATAAGATAACAGGTAGATTAGGATTGTACTTTTAGAAAGATTCAACAAAGAATTTTGCCAGGCCATTAGAGCAAGATGTGTTATGCATCATGATTGATTACCCCTAAATAAAGGGGTGGCAGGGGGAGGGGGGAAGGGAGATAAGATGCCTTACACCTGGGGCAGGAAAGGAGCAGTAGGTGACTAAACTGCACACCTTATTAAAAGCTAGGTCTCCATGTTTTGAACCACTTGGAACACTTAGTAGACCAAAATAAAGAACTGATACATGTCAACATATGCAGAATTGAAAAAGAAAATAGGAGCTTGTAAATAAGTTGAAAAACTTCAGAGTGGGTATGCTCGTGGGCCTCCGCTTTACCGCCTGGTAGCATATGTTCATGTTGGGTTGGTACCGGTATTTGAAGGAGTCAGGTAGCTAGTTCCTGTGAATCTCCAGCTCTCAGGACAAAGGGAGTAATGTTGGCAGTGTCCCAACCATTTCCATGTGTCCCAGCAGTCTGGGTAGCAGGTACATGATGCAGTCCCAAAGCCTCCAGGAAGTCGAGTGCCACGTCCAGCGATGTGAGGTTATGTGTAGTCCATCTGTGGTTCCTTTCCAAGGTCTTGGAAAAAGGAAAGTTGCGAATCCTCAAAGGCCAGGGGTGTCTTACCCTTTAGAGCCAGCATGATTTAGATCTTGTCATGGACAGTTGCACAGTGTAGGATAACATCTCTGACCATATAGGACAGGGCTCTTGTAAAGCCTGTGATGCGGTAGATCCCATATATGGTGATCTTCTTGGCAGTAACATGAGGCAGGATTGCACATAGTAAGTGCCTAATATAGTTTGCAATTCTTTGGCTGTAACCACGGCGGATATGCCCTGGATTTTAATATGAGCACAGCGATGCCGGTCTTCCAGAGACATCATATGCGCTGTTAGAGCCTTCTGATCGGTTCAAAGTTGTTGGATTAAGTCACTGAGAGATGACAGGTTAGATTGAATGTCTGTAATCTTTTCCTCGGCCGTTTGCATTATATATGTGACCTGTTTGATGTTGGCCTTGACTAGATTCACATCGGCAGCTAGCAGTTTGCTAAGTGTGACAGAAGGTCCTTCAGATCACCCTTGGTCGTGGGGGCTGAGTCATCGGAGGATTTGATAGGTGAAGGCTGGTTAGTTGCAGGTTCATTTCTGGTAGCTAGACCCTGCTGCTCTGATTCTGGAGCTGGAATGAGACCAGGTGGTCTTCCACTGGAGCATCTCCCATATGTACCTATCGGCAGTGGCAGCGCCATCCTTTTGCCAGCATATAGTCAGCTGGAGTAGGCACAGTTCCTGCAGGAATGCCTCGGGACTCCTTTGTAGCAGGCATGGTGAGGAGCGTATCCAGGACGGGTGTGTAGTAGGCCACAGTTTTTGTGCCTCTGCTTAGGCTGCTCTGGTGCCTGTAAGAATGGCATTGATCGATGCAGCTTGCTTCCATGATGTTGATAAACTGGTTAGTGTGGCTTGATGGATTTTTTAAGTGGAGATCTTTTACAGGATTCTTTTGGTAGTAGCAAGATGGCATCTGAGCAGGATTTTAGCCAAGATTTTTTTACTTATTTAAAACCTAAAAAAAACAGACCTTTGGGGTCCTGGTTATGATATTTTTTTTAAAATGTGCTGAAACACTATGTAACCCGATATGGATAAGATGTCATTTATTGCTATTTTTAAATAATACTGCATATTAGGAACACACTTATTTTTCCCATATTTTTTTAAACCTACCACCCTCCCCTCCATAAACATAATCTTAGTGTTTCTAAACTACTGCAAATAAATTTTTCCCCAAAGTGTACCTATGGGGATCAGCCTACCTCATCTATCTATCTATCTATCTATCTATCAAATCTATCTACACACTCATACATAGAGTCAGATCTTACTTGCAACCGATCTCTCTGAGTTATTTCCAGGTTTCCCTCATCCTCAGACTCCCCTCATTAATGACACTTACTGTGTACCAAACTAGACTGATTACTGACTTTGCTGCTCTCCCCATGCCTGACCTGGACTACTCTACTTCCTTTGCTACTCTCTCCAACGTTTTGACATGGAAATTCTAACTGACAACTGATCTCACTACTCACACTGTTGACTCAGACTGTTCATTTACCATTCACAAGTGCCTGGACTTCGCTTAGCATTCAAAGTAATTATAGTACTTAAAACAAGCTACATTTAATCGTCCTGCAACTCTGTTATTTTGTTTCAACTCCCCTTCAACTTGCTGCTTACGAAGACTGTTACTTGTATCCAATTGCTTTTACCATATAATTGTAGAAGTTGCTACTTGGTTCAATTCAATTCAGTAAATGTTGTTCATTTCTGCTCCAACTAATTTTGGGAACCCTCTACTAAACATTGCCTTTCTGGAATTTCAGCAAATTAATTATTTCACTCCAATAGCACTCCTTTATTTTGGACTTTATTATTTGTCTTTCTATGAATAAACAAGGAAATGCAACTTTCCAAGAATTGCTAGCAAATTATTTATTTTAAAGATATAGTCCCAAATTAAATCTGCAGTTGTATTCCATTTCCACTTTCTTTACAAGCATAACACATTTGGCTATCAATCTCATAACAACTAGGTTCTGCAAAGCAACTATTTTCAGCTCGAACTGCATCTTTGACGTGGAAGTACTTGGCTTGGTATTTCATTCACTACAATGCTAATGGATAGAAATTATTATCCAGGTATTACAATTGATTAATATTGCATTCTAATTTGGATTATTTTTTAATTAAATGCATATACCCTCTACTTAATCAAAGAATACTTTTTAAATCTTTTAATGTGCAAAGTGTTTAGAAGCTTAAATGTCTAGAAAAAAATGTCTAGAAAATTAATACTAAACACAAATGTCATTGTTTTCATTAATGTTACTTGTTTTGTATTTGTATTTATATGGACATGAGTTAACTTATGTAATCCAGAAATCTTGGCTATTTTTAATGTAATAAATAGATACATTAAAAGATATATTAAAATAAGAACTGCTCCTACTCTTTGAAATGGTTCTACCAGTCAAGAGTCTCTCACTCTGATCTTTGAGCTCTGATTTCATCCTATAAATCTCTGTCAATCAAGGCTTTCTTGAATCTTTTTCAGTGCCATTTATCATATAAGATGTGTGGCACTAGTTAATAAGCTTATAGCATCCACAGTGTGGGCTGTTATCAGTTTATTAAAATCCTTGTTCATAGTTTTGCGAATGGGGCTATGCATAGAATTCTCTGCCACTCAGCACACACACATTATACAGCATAGTACATTTTTATGAAGGAGGTAGAAGAGCCAGCTTAATAGTTGCTGTGTTTTTTAGTTATAAACACATGTGTGAAGGAAGGCAGATACATATTTTTTTGAACCTTTATCTATGAAATGATCATACAAAGAGATGACTCTAGGTGCCTCCCTTTAAATAGGCAACATTTGTAGCATCAACTAAATTATCTTATCCAAGCACAAAAGGCTCTACTACTGTGCTGTCCTCATTATAGGTCTACTCTGGGACTTCAAGTCCAAGGTTAGGCCGCTGCTTGAAGCTTATAATTGCTGTTGAAGGTAGAAGTGCACATTAACAGGATATTCAGTACAGTAATTAGGACAGCAATGCATAAGTTTATGTTCACATTAATTGAGCTGTAGCTTGCTAGCCAAGCTTTAGGTTTCAAGAGAGCTATTTTTTCAAGTGACTCAAACAGTTTGACACAAACCAGGTCATCACATTGGTTACCTGAATTGATGTTTAAAACGTTGTTTCTTTTGTGGGTTCATTAATATTGCATTTACTTACTTCAAATTCTGTTTCTTTTTTTCTTCTTTTTTTTTTCATTCCTTTGAAATTCTATTTTGCTCAGGGTCCTCTTCTGGACCAGCAGGCAGATTTTTTCTTCAGCTCTCAAGATGTGCGTGATTTGGCCTTAGTCTTTAGTTTATACACAGCAGCTTGTTATGACTTTATTTCATATTCAGGATTATATATACTGTTAAGTGCTCACTATAGCCTCTAGTTATTTTTCTATAGCCTTGTTCTCCAATTTGAACATTTTTCACTTGGAATGTAGTCTTATAGTTTGCATTGGAACACTCTAACATGCGCTTGCATGGCTTTATACCATTCCACAATTTATAAGGTTTTTTTGTATATCTTTAGATTGAAGTGAATTTTTTTCCTAATAAGATATATTATTGTTTTAAATGAGACAAAATGGAAAAATATGAGTTGGGGGTAAAATGTTGACCACCTTAAGATGTTTGTGACTCTCTTTATGTAACATTCATTAGGGAACCATAGCAGATAGGAGAGAGTAGAGAGAATTACAATACGGATCCTTAGAATGGTCGGCTTATGCAAAAAGGGATAGTCAAAACACAAGCAGAGATCAAGGGAAACAGAGAGACAGAATAACGAGAGACAAAGCCAAATATCAGTAACCAGGAAATCCAAATAAGTGCAATGCTCAATGGTAAACCGAAGACCCCAACAGGGCACCGAGGGAAGGGTTAGCTTATATACACACAGGGTGTGTCTGATTGGCTAACCTCCAATTAGTGTTAACCCCAACACATGGGATGAGTTTCTTCCCTCCCTTGTGGTCTCTGAGGTCATCACTGTGTGCCGGGTCACATGATAGGGTGCAGCACACATATAAGGAAGCTGCTTTGGAGCGAGCAGCGTCAGACACACTGCCAGTCTGGAGACAGGGACCAGATGACGCCACTCGCTGTGATGAGGTAAGCAAGGTCACCGCGAGCGGCGTGGGGGCAGGAGACCTGACACTTTATCACTGTCAATGCAAATTTAGGGCAAATAGTATACTATATTAATAAAATACAACATAGTAATGGTCGTTTGAGTGGAAATACTTAATGTAGAACAGTATATAATTCGATCTGGTACCAAGTTAAAAGTAAACAGAGCAAGTTAAGGTCAAGGAACACAGAAATATGCAAAATGATTAAAATAAGGTCCAGGATTCCAAAAATCGTGTGCCTAATAATAGAGCTGAGTCAAAACCAGAAAATGCACATCAATAACAATAATGCTCTCTTGGGTAAATAAGAACACAGGTCAAAGAAGAGTGATCAGTGTGGCCTTAAATAACCCCAGGACCATGTTAATTGGGTTGCATCAATCATGACACCAAAAAAAGTACACAAATAAGTTCCCTGGATGAACATAGATGATGGGAGCATGGAGACATATATAAAAGAGGTAAGGTGGACCGATCCACATCATAAAGGACGCCAAAGTGGCGTATTTGCTATTTGTTCTTATAATAAATTCCATGACAGGAAACTCAGTTTTCTCTAGCATGTCAACCCTTTAATGACCACTTGATGACCACTAGACCATCATGCATTAAAAGGTAATCCCTGCTGGCTCCAGGTTTTTTTTTTTTAGATACCTGAGGATCCCTTCTTTCAACTGGTGACCCAAGACAGACAGATGAGCAATGTTCAACACTCAAAGTGAGCACTGTACATGGCCATTTAGCCCCTCTAAATCATTGGTGCTGAGTGATCCCATGATGAAGGAAAACCCTGGATATCTCTCTGCCCAGTGATACTATGGCACTGGATACTGAAAACAGACACCATGCTATTTATCCTTTTTAATTGTTAACACTACTTATTAGTGATTTTACAAATCAGCACTGAAACAGAGGACTTGGACACATATTTAATTTGACTATTATTCATTGATGGCACCCTTATTTAATTTTAATTAAGGGAGTATCCACTAGAGCTGTAGTGTGTACATGTATATTAATGCTAGTACTTCATGTACACAATTATACTTGGAATATATATACTTATATTAATATATATATATACATATATACGTAAAATACTATCAGATATCCTTCTCTCCTCTCCATCTTTCCTCTCCAGCTCCATCTCCCTTTCACTCCCTGCTCCAGCTCCCTCTTTCCTCTACAAGCCAATCTACCTCTCATCACAGCTTCATCTCCCTCTCATCTCATCAAGAGTCTTAGTCTTTAAGGGGTTAATAAAGGAAATCTGCTGCTCCATCAACATGTATTGGGATATTCTGCCTATTACTAGACATAATGAGAGCTATAGGAGAAGACAAAATGGAATGTCTTACGCTATTTTTTCCACTCATACGACATACCATATGAAGTAAGATTCCCACTCGATCACTTATTTAACCTATCTGACTGGTGGCCATAAGTAGGAGGTTGGAGAGACTGGGGGTAGATTAATCCTTAGCTGTTTGGAAAAGGCACAATCCATTAACTAAGATGATAGGGAGAGAAACCAGTGGGCAGCTGCACCCATAAATTATTTCCAATGCCCACCTCCAAACCCATTCCCCCTTAAAATAATCTACATTCAATTACGATACACCTGATTATAGGACACTTATCATAGGTGAGAGAAAATTGCCGATAAAGCATACAGCAAACCAGTTTTATTATGTCAGAGGAACATAAGAAAAGCTTACATTTAATTATTTCAGCAGTTTAATCATGCATTGCACTGATTAGAATCAGGCTGTATATTATATATATAGTAGGTATCTTGTAACACGTTAATTTAATTTTGTATTTTCAAGATGCTTATAAAAAGCCTTAGATCACCATAAACAGAGTTGTAAATCAAATCACCAAATTGTCATGAAAATTGTCTTTCTATTGCTTAGCTTAAAATATAATTCCTACTAGATTAATACTATTTTCCTTTTGACAATCTATGGTAAATATTGCTGTAATTAGCAGTTGATGATTTGTATTCCTCTGTTAAGCAGCAGACAGAATGTGATATCAGCATTCATTAAATAATAATTTTAAATAATTAACAAAAAAATTAATGCAATTTTGAATATGTTTTAGTTGTTCATTAACTAAATTTTTATATTAATTGTTTATTTTTTAAGTTTGAAATTTAAAAGTAATTATTAACTGATTATTGTTTTGAAAAAATATAGACTAATCATAAACCTCTACTGGCTGCATGATCACCAAATGATGTTGGCATTTTTCAATATGATGGTATATGTCTGATAAATCTAATATTTTACTTAAATCAGCTCATATGATTCCCTTAATTTGACATTTGGTCAAAGCTCAACCAAGCTTTTTTTCATGTTTTCATTTTTTTCTTGTATATACCAGGATTTTGCAAGTTCCCATGACTTGATCTTTTTGTTGTTACATATATATTGTTGCACAACAAAATAAAAAAAAAGTGGACCATACCAAAGTAAAGCTAGGGGTTCTCAGTAGTTTAGTATAACTATGATTTCTCAATAGTTTGCATATAAACCTTACATATCTAATAGAACCTGATATTAATAGAATGTATTTAGCATTTAGAATCTTACGCCTGATTTAGCAGCAATGCTGGCATTATCATTGTCTTGTCTCTTAACTGATCATAGGAAAGATATACACATTTATGCAAAAAAATCTCAAACCCTAGCTCAGCACAGCAAGGCGCAAGTCTTTTCTTGATCTCTGAATATATATTATATGAAGTTTTACAATTCAGTATTTAAAAAAAAGATTTTTTGCTGGCAAGAGCTATACCATGCCCCTGAGTATATTCCGAGCATTGTGTAATCTTGTCATACTCAATGCTTAGAAAAGGACCCATGCTGACACCATGAATTATAATTGAAAATATAAAGGGAGCTTAATGTAGTCTGTTCCAATAAGAATCTTGTGCTTGTTTGTTGCTGACAAAGTTGAAAAATATAGATTTTTTTTTTTCAGAGAAGAGCTGTTCCATCGGTTTAAAAGAATTATAAAAGATAACCACAAAATTGGAATAGCATTTTAATGAATCTAAAGTTCTAGGCATGCTTCCATTGCATTATGAAAAAACACAGTAATTAGAAGGACCTACAAAACACATTATTTCTACCTTTAATACGTTTTAATCAAAAAAGATATTATTAAAATGGAATTACATATAGCTATAATGCTAGATAAAGGTAGAAATGTTGTGTTTTTTTAATGTCAATCAAATAATACATTTAATTCAATTTAGATATTTATAAAAGACTATTGGTCGCCCAGACAGAAAATATCAGTCAAGTCTTCTCTGCATTGCAGGAACAACATGTATACTTCTTGAATCAAACAAAAAAAGGCATCATTTCGTGACAAAACCTTGCTGATATGTTCACAAAACTGTCTCTTTGTTAATGGCACACTTTGAATTATTCCCATTTTATGAATTCTATGTGCACAGCCTTAAAGGGTTCACATGTTCTTCTCGTATTTGGTCAAGATTGTCATACACGTTTGCTTTCCCTAATACGTCAAAGATCCACAAGTTCAGCTTATTCAGGAAATGTATTTTTAAAAATAATAATTAAGGACAGAACAATGGGGTTTAACTTTACTTTAAATAAATAGATCACACATGTTTAGTACCAAAATGCAGGAAAAAATCTTTTAATTGACAGTTAAAAAAAAAAAAAGAGTTGATTTAAGAATTTAAAAAAATTAAAAAAACACGCAGATTGATTAACTATAAGATGCCCAATGTTGGTAGTCACAAGTATTTACAGCTACTTTACATCTTTTGAACATATCTGTACCTTTACATGACAGTTTGGCTGATTACTGACATCATCACAGACCTACACTGAAAAGTATGCAGTTTGCACGGAAGTCCAGTTTTTTTGTCCATGAGAGTGGGTTGTTAACTGCTTTTCAAAACCTCTAGCGTGGTTTCCTGGAAAAGAAAATCCTTTCACTGAAGTAGTAATAGTAATTTAGCATAGTAACATGTATTGCTGATAATATGCTTGACCTGATATTTTTAGTGTGCGCATAATTTCTCCACTCACCTTTACTAAATTGCAATATCAGTGTGCCTCTGTTCAACTTTAGAGGACAGTAGAATAACATTGTGGTGCCTGGATAGTGAGATGCGGCACAAGGGGAAAAAAATATTTTAAAAAGGCAAGTTAAAAGGGGGAAAGTATACACATTTAGTTAAAAGAAGAATTTGGAAAGATAAACTGAAAAAAAAAAGAAACATGACAGTGACACTTTAATCTAGCAACATTACAACGCTGGAAAAGTCTCCAGCCAGAAGATGTAAATTAGATAAAGACCCAGTTTGGGGTTAATTTGGGGTTAATTGGGGCCTTATTGCATAAGTGTAGTAACTGGTTGTTACAGACATATCTGAAGTCATAACCAAGTATCCATATAAATGATTAACTGTGGACATATATATTTTGTTTCACTCAGCTCTGTTACAATGCTGCTGCCCATCCCATATGTTCCCTATTAAGGGTTAATAAGCATTTAGGATTGTATATAAAAAAATACCCCTTTCTGTCTCATTAGAGATATCTTTACCAGAAGCTCAAGGAAGCAAGGTGAATGGTTAGTTAGAGGTCTGCCTTGACGTGGCAGGTGGGCATACCCTCTTATGGCCATTGGAGGTAACTAAAAATCTCCATTTGTTTAAATATACATGGGGATTTGGGAAAGAGCGCAGGGAACTTTTTTCTTTGGTTTCCATTATAAAACTGTCTGCCCTTCATGTCTTTAGTGTTGTTTTGCTGCTTTATGTCCAGCCAAATGTATTTATCATTCCTCCTATATGCAAAATGGTATGTATTTAATATACTACAAAAATAGTGAACTGAAATCCAAATGGCAAAATTAAGACAACAATAATTGATTTGGAGGACTTCACCAATTCAGTTGTAGGCACAGCTTGACTATTTTGGCATCAAAGTACAACAATGTGCAATATCACACACAAAACAATATTATGTGCATAATGAATAATACTTATGAGTAGGAACTTCATTAATAAATAAAATAGGTATGATAACTCTTCCCCTTTTTTGGTATCTTTAAAGATAAAAAAAAACACACACTGCACAGTGTAATCTGTATACTTCAAGATAAAATCCAAGGAAAGAAGAATATAACTCACAGATTACAGAGCCGTCGCAGGCTCTGTATAATATAGACAAGGTTGCCTCTACCAGGCTAAAGGGATTCAAAGGAGTCAGTACAGCAGGAATAGATGAATATGAAAATAATATTTATTGTAGCAAAAAACAAAATAACAAGCATTGTCACTATCTTAAACAAATCACTGCATAGTCACAAATAAAACCAATAAAAGTATACGCATTTTGAGTTGTAAAGAAAGCCTTCATTAGTGTTTATGGAGTGTGCCCATGCACAATGCTTGTTTAAATATCCCCCTGTAGTACCTTTCTGGGCGTGTAGGTGGGTGTGCTCCCCTTTAGTTCTGGTCCAAAATCATTGTGTTTTACTTTCGACATCACTTCCAGTGTGATGACATTACAGGGCCGGCATCCCGATCATCATATATACTTGTGGCACCATGTTGGAAAAGGGTGAAACTTGCCTGTAAAATTCCATAAATCACCAATAGAAATACCAAATTTTCTTTTTAATAACATACATAATCACTGTTGTCAAGGACCTACAAAGCTATAAAAATATAAATATAAAGCCAAGAACAGATCTCTTGGCATTGTTATATTCATCTTACTAATCTCAAAAATAGTTCAACCCACCAAAAATAAGCACATACATAACACTTCTGTTTTAAGACATTCTAATGTCATATCATAATATACATAATAAAAACTGTATACATAAAATAAGGTGGCATAAAATATAGAAAATAATAAAAAATAGGAATAAAAATGATATGAAAGAAAGATTACATATTTTCATTACACATACATCCAAAACATGGCACATTACTGGAGGCTCTGTAATATTCCTGCGCACATTGCTTTTTCCATACGTCCCAGGTGTCCCTAGTTAGGAAGGACAGTTTCTATTTATTGGCTCAGATCCTTCTGTCCCTCTTTTCTATTCTAATGCGCCTCTTTTTTTAGGAGGTCTATATTGTTGGTGTGCCTGACTGTACGACAGAGATCTACAGCAATAACACTCATATTAGCATAACTTTAAGCTACAATAAATACATTCAAAAATCAGTATATTCAATGACTAAAATTAAAGTGTCCCTCTTTGTCAGGTTGAAATGGTAGGATGTATGTTTTACTAGGGGCACTATTATCTCTGATAACCTGCTGCATGTTACCAGGAGCTCTCTAATATCCCAATTCATGCTGCTCATTAATGGGGCTCGGTAAACGTCTAGAATAAACTGCATATTGCTGGAGCTTCTGTAATTGCTGTGGTTAACCTTCAACAAATGGCATATTAATGGAGGTACTTCACATGCTGCACATTAATGGGAGCTCTGTAATCTCCCAGTACACACTGCACATTACTGGGGGTTCTCTTATCTTCCAGTACACTCTGAACGTTACTGGTGGCTCTGCAATTTCCCAGTACACACTGCACATTACTGGATGCATTTGTCTGGGACAGTTCCCTCAAAAAGAGGGGAATCGGAGAACAAACCTATGATAATTGGACAAGAACCAGTACTGTCCTGCCAGATTCAGGAAAAATGGCCTGAGGTCATGATTAGCTTGTCTTAACTTGCTTACCAATGCAGGTCATTTGACTTTTATCGCTCATCAAACTAAGTCAGATTAATTCTTAACAATATGATAGCTGTAGATCACAGTAGGGGAACTGAGCTTTGGCATAAAAAGTTTTTCTGTTGTAGTTTATTTGAAGCTTTTCATGTTTGGGACTATCCAAAGTTACTTTCCTAACGTACTATGATGTAGCCATAATCCTCTAATTCCTAAAGCCTGCAGCATCATGCTCTGATTGGCTGAACACTCCCAGAACACCCCCAGATTACATTACATGGCTACTCTAAGTCTGCAGCTCAACCAGTGCTCAAGTAGGAGGATAGTGAGGAGCCAGTACAGTGTACAGGATCGGTACAAGGATTTTTGGCAACACAGGCAAAGATGCTCTGTGTCCCTTTGTCCCTGCAGCCCATGTCTGCCTCAGTTAAGATCATGGTGAATTGCCAGAAAATGTCCAGAGAATGCTAAATTAAATGCAGCATCTAGTCTACTTCTAAGGGCAATTATCTTGGGATACAAGTTCAAAAAAATGCATGTTCTTCATATTTACTCTTGAATCTTTTGTTAATTTCCATTCCATTTTCTAGTAATTCTATAGCTAAATTGGTGTGGAACACAGAGATATGGGCTTCTATGACACAGAAATATTTTCCCTTGCTGGTCCCTAATAGACATATCAGGTAGATTTGTGCACAGCCAAAAAGTTTGGTTTCTCAATATTGATTTGTCCAAAAAAATATATATATATTTCAGGCATTTCTGGTTTGGTCCAAATGTAATTTCAGTTCAAGAAAATTTCATCCAAGCAATCAAACCATAATGAAGTAAAAATTGGAGCAACCAGTGTACTGCATAATATAAATATTATGTATATATTTTGCAGTACCTGCAACAGCTGGCTCACAATTTAAGTGAGAGTGAGTAACTGATAGGAGGAGAAAAAAGAGGAGCAAAAAAAATATGAATTTATATATTTATTAAATATATACAGATACATTTTGCTTCATCTTTTTTTACCTCTATTGTTTATATTTCCCTTGATCTGTGAATAAAATAAACATTTAGTGGCTGTCCACTAACTATCAATCATCTTTTTTCCATTAATGATCTTTTTTTTGCACCCCGGATGAAACTCCAAATCACTAAACAAACTAAACGGTTTCATCTACGGATTGCATTGTTTATCCAGCGCTTTCGAGTTCTTGATTTCAGATGAATTGCTGATCACCATAAATTTGTTTGAAAAAGTTACCAGTTTTACAGTTATGTAATGAGACAAGCCAAGTCCACTGGAATTCTGACAGCAGATTAATTAAACATAATCTTAATTTCTTTTTTTAAATTATTTTTAAAAAGCCATAAAGTGTGTCACCTCCCAAAAAAATAACCATAGTGCAAAATGTGAAAAGTTACAATAAAAAAAGATCTAACCCGTTTTGCACCTAGAAGGTTGCTAATAAGCAAACTGTTTTCCAGTAAGCTTTTTTATTGTGATGTGTCCCATTTTTATTGCTATTGACACATTTTATGAATTTTGTATTTATTTATTTATTTTTATTTTTAATATCTCCTGGTTAACTTATTAAACGCTTTCATGTTTCTTTTTAAATTCCCACCCATATCCACCCACCCCCATCCTATTTATTGAATCCTAGTGTGAGTTCCTATCTATCAATCTTATTTTCTATTTACTTTTGGAGCGAGAGCAGATCTTTTCATCTATTATATTGCAATATGGTTTTTTTAATTCTGTTTATCTGCCCATTTTGGGGAGTTATATGCGTTCATCCCATCTCCTCTCCTCTTCCCTGTCACCTCCCCTCTCTGAAACTTAATATCAATTATGCCCAACTTGATTATTACATACTAAGGTCAGGAGAGAGGAAAATTCGATATTACTTCTAGCTCAAGTTTGTAGTTAATTAAAAATTAAATAAAGAATCGGGAAGAAGAGGGGTCACTTTTTAACTCTATGGAATTTTATTTGCTTGTTTGACGTTTGACGTTTCCATTTTGTTTATCCATGTATCCCGGTCTTCTATTTGAGTATGTCTATTTCCTAAGTTGACCAGGATACCCCTTTCCATTTTTGACTTGTGTAATTAGTTCTTGGGTGCATGGGATTGTCACTGTTTTCGAATTTCGTGCTAAAAATAATTTAGCTGCCGTTATAATATGTAGCGTTAACATTAGTTTCTTTTTTTGTCATTTTTGGCCAGTTCAGGTTTAACAGAACCACTTCAGGCTTGAAGACTAATTTCATTTCTGTTATTTGGTATATTACATTGATTACATATTTCCAAAATGTGTTTATGGGTGCACATTGACACCATGCATGCATCAAATTGCATTCAAAAACATTAAATTTCCATATAATTTCGCATATTTTTAATGGATATTACATAGAGATTTATTTACTATATCCGCTCTCTGAATTCAAAAGGACTCTATTGCATAATCTTGTGTTTTGTTTGCATAACACAATTTTTGCTGGTGTGAAGCTCCCACCTGCAACCAAGGCCACTTGAGCATATTACATGGTAGGATTTATTTATTTTGTTATGTTTTCCTTTTTTCCCCTTTTTTACACAGACTCCCAGTGTTTGATTTCTACATGTGATTCCACTAAATGCATCAATCCTGTTGGTAAAGGTTTTCAAATAGCTTTCAGTGAGCAATAGTTGAAGGTTCATTAGTATACACCAGATTATGTCATCTTACCAGTGTCATTATTCATAGAAATTGTGTGGCCCTGGGAAGGAGCAGGTTATCGTTGGCATGTGCCACCAAAATACCTTCCAAAAATAATTTGTATTACTTCCCTTATAGGATTTGCACTGAAGCAAGAACAAACCAGCCTCTGGTTACTGCCAATATCCTAGACATTGCTATCAGGTCTTCTTTTGTGAATACTTGGGTTTGAGATTGTCATAAAATCCATACGACAACAATTGTATTCTGTTCACTGCTGCCAACCCATAGTAATCATAGAGAATGACGTGAATGAAGCTTAGCTCAGAGGAAAATGGATTGCATCAGGGGAATTGGCAATCTTTACAATTAAAGATGATGGACTAAAATTGCCCATTATATAAAAGCAAATTTTATCTGTACAATGATTATTGCATAAAATATAAGGAAGGTCCAATTTAGAATATTGTTAATTTTATCTACTCATCACCAAATGCATTTTTTAATTTTCAGTTACAATAAATATGTATGTAATTTTCTCTAAAGAAATCAATAAGTATTAACTTATTTACACTTTTGTTTTATTCCCCTTTTATTTAAAGACTTAAGGCAAAGGATATTGGAAATCTTTAAGGGTAAAAGCCTTATGGGATCCCTTGTTACAAGTTTAATTTTTCTTTAAGCATCTAAGATTCATTCAGATATTGATTTATGAAGCTTAAAGAGAAAACATAATCTTTCAACTCGCTCTATTTCTTTAATTTCATGTTTTGCAGTTGAAATGCTTGGCTCAGTGTTCATCATTGTTCACTGTGCACCCGATGCTGAATTACCCTTTAAAGGGCTATTGATTTTAATTATAATGGATTTCCGATTTCCCTACCCTTTTTTTATTATATCACTATTTTGGAAAAGAACATTTTTTTTGAAAAAGCTTTCATATACTTCTTGACTGCTGGAGTAAGTTATTATTTTTTGAGAGCAGAAATGATATAGTTTATATTTGTTCTAATAGGTCAATAGGACATTTTAGATTTTTTTCTTATGTTAAGAAGCTTGTTTCATTATGTTCCTGCAGCCCTCCAACAGCCTAAAGAGCCTCTTGTTTAGTTATTAAGTTGTGTTCTAAGTATATTGAGGTTAAGTATGCTCATTATTATTTTCATTCAGATGTGTTTAAAGAATGAGCTCATTAAGTCTTCGGGTATGAGATCTGAACATATTTTCCTTGAGTATTAAGTAAATGGAATATTCTGACCATAAGATATTTCCAATCAATTCCAACTTTCATTTTCATCTCTCTGTTCTGTCTAAATTAATTCCATCTAACTCGTAAAAGCCCCCCTGCACATCTCTACCACACTTACAGTCTGTTCATACAGTTAATGAGAAACATCAAATATTCAATAAATTATTATAGTGATATCTCATATGGCTAAATAAGTCAGGTCTTAAATATAAACCAGGTTGTTGGTTTCTACTTGAGAGTGCCCTATTGATCACATCAAGTTTATTAACAAAAACTATTTACTTAGTTTCAATTGTTAGAAACACATGGTGAGAATAAAGCCATTGTGCATATGGATATCATAAAGCCTTCTACTACTGCCTAGGTATGATGAAGTGTTATGGTAATACGTAAGTGCAATGTTCATTATACTCTGTTCTGTTTGCTGTTTGGAGTTTGAGTTGATGTTTTTAATGACTGCATATTATTTTTACATACTGTAGTCTAGCAGAAGGTTTTATTTATAGATGTTAGACATTCATGGATCTGGCTCCTTTACTATTTGAGAGAATGCACCCACATAACACAGTGACAACTTAAAATAGCAAAAATGTAAATAGCCATCTCAACGACACCTTCAAAAGTATTTTTATTTAGGCAGCTTCAACGTCAATAGCTTATTAATATATGTTTTCCGGAGTGCAGGCAATATACTGTTATTGGATCACTCATTACTGAAATAGGGTTTCTCTTGTGCATGTGTTTAAAATAAAGCCAAAAAAAATCACTCATGGTAAGGTATTAGTATTGTTATACTGGGAAAATATTAATAGTAGACATTATGTATGATCATTAAAAGGGTTACTGAGGTTATGTATAAAAGGTGTTGTGTTCTGAAAAGTGGTGCTAACATGGAGAAGGCAAGGAGTCTCTCAAAAACATTTCCTGTTAATACCACTGGTTTCCATGATGACTGTCCCACTTTTAGTACTTTAGATGATTTTTTTAACACTTTTTATATATCTCCATATGTCTATAAATGTTAAAACAATGCAACAATGATCAAGTTATTTAATGCATACATATGTTATCCAACATTTACAATGAGCTGGAAAAAGTATACTAAACAGTAAAATAATGAAATTAATAATAAACATAAATGTTGTAATTATCTTATGCAACGTTGTTAACGTATTGTTAGAGTGCAGAGTGTGTTCCACTCATTTTGATTAGAAATTGTGATAATAATAATAATAATAAAAAACAACTCTACAGTATCCCTTGAATTGCACCCATTTATAAAAACAATATAATCTGTTCTTAGGGAGGTTTGATTATTTTTTCTGCTAAAACTATAGTGCTATACTGCTATTCTAGTTAACAGAGCTAGTACTATTTATGCAACCTTTTACTGCCATATAATTACTTGAGAAAGAGGTTAGGAAACAACAGTATTACAGCAATAATTTATTTGGCTGCATGCTTGCTATCAAATACGCTTTTTTAAACACTGATTTTTTATCATTCATAAAAGTACAAGCTGAATGGGACTTCAGGTATAACGTATTCTGTACAAATATCCACTGGGTTATAACACTCTTAAAGCAATAAATAAAATACAAAAAAAAAAACATGTGTAGAATAAAGCAGCACAAGACAACCTGATAAAACCTCATAAGACTCTTCTCTTAAGGAAAGTACAGTGTCCCTTGGGGGATGATCGTGCCATAGATTACATTAACTGTATTCTTACAAAATACAACCTTTTGCACAAGGTTCAATCTCAATGTCTCCGATAAAAGGCACTGGGGATGTCTGCAGATAGAAGGTTCAGAATTTGAGAAATATTGCTTTGTGTTTCTTCCCTAGAGTAATCAAACCATCACATCATGCTTCACTGTTTTTCATTTCTTTATACTTGGATTCTGTCTTGATTCTATTAGAAGACTCAGTTGACAAGATTCTATTCCAGTACAGGTTAAACAGCCAGGTAACCTGCAACACATAGAGTCATAGAACATTAAAAATGTAAGAAAAAAAGGAACCATACAAATCAGAGTACTTCAAGTCCTATCAACCTGCTCTGCTACTCATGCAGAAAGTGACTGAACTTTAAGAAATAGTGAAGGGAGGGGAGTTCATTCATGTGTGATGCAATATATAATTTGTAAATGGTATATTGATGTGGATAGAGCTTCACCTTCATCTCCAGAACCTTGGACTCTCCAAGAAACAACTGAATAATTCAGCAGTGTTTCCTCTTGTTTGTCTATTCACATGAGATAACTAGGTAATGTAGCATCATTGCGAAGGCATTGTACTTATTCATATCAATTTCAAATGGCACCAGGCTCGTTTCCTTAGCTACAAAAAAGTAAATAATGATATAAAGTACAATAGTAGGGAACGTTATCTACAATGCGTATAATTATCAGTATAGATAAACAGTTACCATTGTCTTTGCTGGAAAGATATGTCAGTGGATGGAACACCAGCTTTATCATTGCAGATTGACGTGCTAGATTCTTGGAGAGGTAAAGACAGAGTTTCATCCTTAGAAGGTTGAAAAAACGTGTAGAATTAATTTAACATCATCTAAACTCCATGAAGTATTTGGAAACTATACTGGGAAGATACTTATAGCTTTTCACTAACTACATTGATTCTTATTATTTATACAGTTATGCTCAAAAGTTTGCGTAGCCTATGAGAATTAGTAATATAAGTAATATTTTTAAAGAAAACATGAGTGAGCAGACAAAACACATTTCTTTTAACAGAATGACACAATCATAAAACAAAACATGGCAACAAAAATGCAATGAACCCTGTTCAAAAGTCTGCATACCCTTAGTTCTTAATGCTGTCTATTGCCCCCTTTATCATCAATGACAGTATGCAGTCTTTTGTAATAGTTGTCTATGAGGCCCCTAATTCTTTCCATTGGTATAACTGCCCATTCATCTTGGCAAAATGCCTCCAGGTCATGCAAAGTCTTTTGTTGTCTTGCATGAACCGCACGTTTGATATCTCCCCAGAGTGGCTCGATGATATTATGCTGAGGAGACTGTGATGGCCACTCCAGAACCTTCACTGTTGTCTGCTGTAACCACTGGAAGGTCGACTTGGCCTTGTGCTTAGGGTCATTGTCATGCTGGAGAGAACATCCCATGTGCAGCCTTTGTGCAGAAGAATGCAAATTGTCTGCCAGTGTTTTCTGATAACATGCTGCATTCATCTTGCCATCAGTTTTCACAAGATTCCTCATGCCTTTAGAGCTCACAAACCCCCAAAACATCAGTGAGCCACCACCATGCCTCACAGTGGGGATGGTATTCTTTTCACTTTAGGCTTTGTTGTGACCAGAAAGCTCTATTTTGGTCTCGTCATTCCAAATTACAGTGTGCCAGGAGCTCAAGGTGTTGTCTGGATATTGTAACTGTGCTTTTTTTGTAGCATTTGTGCAATAAAGGTTTCTTTCTGGCAACTCGACCATGCTGCTTACACCCTGTTCCAAATTATTATGCAAATTATATTTTTCTCATTTATCTAAATAATTGATGTAAATAACAGTCAGCTTAATTCTCATATTAGCAAATGTTAAGAATACAATTCAAATTTTATTAAACAAACCTCCTAATGATAACAGTACTTTTTTTCAACATAAAACACTTACAATGCACTGTTCCAAATTATTACGCACAGTAAGTTTCAAAACACTTTATAGATTGTAAAGAACTGAAAATTGGCATTTTTTATGTTTGCAGCATATTTACTGAAATCAAAAGCTATTTTAATCAAACTTATAACAACATTATAACTTTTTAAACATTTTAACAGGTCACGTTACATTTTAACATAGGACCCCTTATTTGATAGCAGCTTCACAAGTCTTGCATCCATTGAACTTGTGAGTTTTTGGACAATTTCTGCTTGAATTTGTTTGCAAGATGTCAGAATAGCCTCCCAGAGCTGCTGTTGACCATGACTTTCTCTCCTTTTATCCCCATAGCAGCCATTGATGCAGAGGTATTCTTTGCAGCATGAGATGGTACATTGTCATGCATGAAGATGATTTTATTATGGAAAGCATAGTTCTTCCTTCTGTACCAGGGAAGAAAGTACTCAGTCAGAAACTCCACATACTTTGCAGAGGTCATCTTTACACCTTCGGGGACCCTAAAGTGGCCGACCAGCTCTCTTCCCATGATTCCGGCCCAAAACATGACTCCACCACCGCCTTTGCTGACGTTGCAGCCTTGTTGGAACAGGGTGGCTGTCCACCAACCATCCACTACTCCATCCATCTGGACCATCCAGGGTTGCACCGCACTCATCAGTGAACAGGATGGTTTGAAAATTAGTCTTCATGTATTTTTCTGCCCAATGCAGCCGTTTCTGCTTGTGAGCATTGGTTAGTGGTGGGCAAATAGAAGGTTTTTGCATAGTTGCAAGACTCTAGAGGACTCTACACCTTGATGTCCGTGGGACTCCAGAGGCACCAGCAGCTTCAAATATATGTTTGCTGCTATGTAATGGTATTTTAGCAGCTTCTCTCTTGATCCAATGCATGGATCTGGCAGAAATCTTCCTCAATGTGCCTTTATCTGCACGAACCCATCTGTGCTCTGAATCAGCCACAAATCTCTTAATAGTGCGATGATCACGCTTAAGTTTTCATGAAATATCTAATGTTTTCATACCTCGTCCAAGGCATTGAACTATTTCACTTTTTTCGGCAGCAGAGAGATCCTTTTCCAAATTGCATGAAAATGGTGCTCTGCTTAATAATGTGGAATACTCTCCTTAAGTAGTTTTTCCTTAAATTGGGCTCACCTGGCAATCTAATTATCACAGGTGTCCGAGATTGTTTTCAGTGATCAAAAGAGCCCTGAGACGCAATGCCATCCATAAATTAAACTGAAAAACTAAATATTTAATCTTTGTGACACTTAAATAGAATTTGCATAATAATTTGGAACAGGGTGTATTTTTGTTCAAGTATCATCGTATTGTGGTCCTTGAAACAACCACACCATATTTTTTCCAGAGCAGCCTGTAAGTTTTTCTTTGTATCCAGAACAATTAGTCTGGCAGTTGTGGATAAAACATTTTTGAGTTTACCTGACCTTGGCTTGGTATCAAGAGATCCCCGAAAATTCCACTTCTTATTAAGTGATTGAACAGTACTGACTGGCATTTTAAAGGCTTTTTATATATTTTTATAGCCTTTCCCATCTTTATAAAGTTCCATTTCCTTGAATTGCAGTTCTGTATTGACAGTTCTTTTCTGCTCCCAGTGGCTCAGTATATTGCCTGCTCAATACATCCATGTGAGAGCTAACAAACACATTGACTATTTATACACAAACACTAATTGCAATTTAAAAAGCCATTGGTGAGTGAAATTAACCTTTAATTGGCATTTTAACCTGTGTGTGTCACCTTGTGTATATAAACATTTGATCAGGGCCATTTGGGTGATGTCTGTTATCTATATGTTTTTAAAAGGAGCCAAACAACTATGTGTTAATAACTGGCTCCATATGATCACTATCTTTCAATAAAATTCAATTTCTTTGCATGATCAATCTTTTTTTTCAAAATCAATGCCAAAATTTCACAATTTCTGCCAGGGTATGCAAACTTTTGAGCACAACTGCAGAAATGATAAACATTTTCACATTAATTCTCTTGTTACCCTTCAATGTACTATGCTATAGTCTAACAAAAAGCATTTGCAATAGGTACAGGTAACTTATAGTCCACTTTTCCAAAACAATAATCCAAAATTACAGCACAAAGGGCATAACCTTACGACAGGTGTAGGCAACCTTCAGCACTTCAGATGTTGTGGACTATATATCCCCTGATTCTTTGCCAGTAATTATGGCTATAAGAGCATCATTGGAGATGAAGTCCACAACAACACCTGCAGTGCTGAAGGTTGCTTACCCCTACCCTATGGCATACACTGGAAAAAAACCTCAGTGTGAAAAATAACCTTCAAATAAACACAGCATTTAATTAAAATACATTGATTTATTAATAACATTTGAAGGAATCACTTTGGTATTCTCAGCCTATGTAAACACCAAAAATGTTATTAATTAGACACGTAGGCCATACTTCTTGCCTAATCATTAACACTTTTAGTGTTGGTGTAGACTGAGAATACCAAAGAGATTCTTACTAAGTTTTAAATAAAATAATACATTTTAACTAAGTACTAACTATGTGTACTGCTTCACAAGGGCCTATTCAACAAATTGTGTTGATTTTAAATACTGATACATGTATTTGGGATCTGTGTATAAAGTGTTCACAGGTACTATAATGTGGCTTTAGGAATATCTGATGTTTGCTCCAGTGTTCCTCAGGAGCTGGTTCTCAATGTGGTTTTCTTTTTTTTTAAGTCAGCAGGGAAAAACCAGATCTATTAGCATTTAAAAAGCTTGTTTGGTGTTTTTGTGAATGGCATTACTACTGGTCTAAAGGGATGGCACAAATAGGCATTGCTAAATAAAAGAGAATAAGTGCATATACATAGTGCCTCAACGGAATAAACCATAAGAATAACATTTACAATATTATCTATTTATTTGTGAATTTATTATACGTGGACATTAAAGGACCACTATAGTGCCAGGAAAACATACTCGTAGTGCCCTGAGGGGGCCCCACCCTCAGGGTCTCCCTCCCGCCCAGCTCTGGGGAGAGGAAAGGGATTAAAACTTACCTTTTTCCACCGCTGGGCGGGGAGCTCTCCTCCTCCGATCCTCCTCCGTTCCTCCCATTCGGCTGAATGCGCACGCGCGGCAAGAGCTGCGCGCGCATTCAGCCGTTCACATAGGAAAGCATTTACAATGCTTTCCTATGGATGCTCGCGTGCTCTCACTGTGATTTTCACAGTGCGAATCACGCAAGCAAATTGGAGGAAGGATTAACCCATTTATAAGCATAGCGGTTTCTTTGAAACTGCTATGTTAATAAAAAAATGCGTTGTCCCTAGCTGGACCTGGCACCCAGACCACTTCATTAAGCTGAAGTGGTCTGGGTGCCTAGAGTGGTCCTTTAAAGGAATTACTATTTTTATAATTACCTTTAATTGTCATCCCATTGCTAAGTCAAGTTTAAGAAAACCACTGAACTAACCTATTTAAGTAATCATTAGTAATAAAATAATAGTAAGTCCACTCAATTTTCAATATTTTTATAATTACATTGTTACATAAGCTGAAAAGAGACATGCGTCCATCAAGGTTAGCCTTTCTCACATCTGTTTTTGCTGTTGATCCAAAAAGGCAAAAAACAGTTTGAAACAATCTTAACCCAATAATGGCAGTCAGATCTTTCCTTGGATCAAGAAGCTATTATCCAACTAATTAAAAGTGACATTCCTCAATATTATGTATTTGCAAGTATCCAATTGCTATTTAAACATCTTGTAGGAGTTGATAAAACCACTTCTTAAGGCAGAGAATTCAACAACCTTATTGTTCTCACAGAAAAAAAAACACCTGTTGTTTGCCTTAGCCTAAATCTAATTTCTTACAGTCTAAATGCATGACCTTGTGTCTAATGTATAGTCATGTTTATGAATAGATTTTCAGACAATAGTTTGTATTGGCCCAGAATATATTTGTATAATGTTATCATATCCCCTCTGAAATGCTGTTTTTCTAAACTTAAGAGATTTAAATTTGTTAACCTTTCTTCATAACTAAAATGCTCCATTCCTTTTATTCATTTTGTAGTGTCATAATAATCTTCTTTAGAACAAGTGCCCAAAATTGCACAACATATTCAAGGTGTGATCTTACCAGTGATTTATAAAGAGGCAACATTATATTATCATGCTGAGAATGAATTCTCCTATTTATACATGGCAATATCTTACTGACCTTAGTAAGCGTTGATTGACATTGCATATTGCTGCCTACTTTGTTGTCTATAACAATTCCCAAATCCTTCTCGTGAGTTGTTATCCCAAATTCACTATCATTTAGGGTGTAAGTTGCTTGTGCATTCTTTACCCTGAAGGGCATAACTTTGCATTTTACTAATTTAAGCTTTATCTACATTTGGGTGCCCAGTCCCCTAATCTATCTAAATCCCTCTGCAGCAAAGCAACATTCTGCTCACATTGTATTTCTTTAAATAGTGTTGTTGCAAACACTGAAACATGACTTTCAATACCTATTTCAAGATCATTTATAAATATGTTAAATAGAAGCAGTCCCAGAACAGAATGCTGAGGGTTATCACTTACCACTTTTGTCCACCTTGAACATTTACCATTCTCTGTACTCTGTATTTTTAAGCCAATGTTCTACACAAGAAAAAAAAATTTCATCTAGACCAATTTATTTTAGGTTGAGCACTAACCTATTGTGAGGAACCGTTTCAAAAGCTTTGGCAAAGTCCATCAACATCAACTGCAACACACTGATCTATATTTCTACGTACTTGTTCATAGAATACAACTAGTTTAGTTTCATGTGACCTATGTTTTATAAAACCATGCTGATTATTGCTAATAACATCGTTCTTCCCAATTAATTCTTAAATATTATCCCTTGATATTCTTTCAAATACTTTCCCAGCCAAAGAAATTAAGCTTGCAGGTCTATAATTTTTAGGCAGATTTTTAACCTTTTTTTGAATATAGGAACCTGATTTGCCTTCCTCCAATACTTTGATACAATTCCTGAAAGAAAAGAATGTTGGAAGAGGTTCCTTTATTTCCACACATAGCTTATTTAGTACTCGTGGATGAATACCATCAAGCCCCGGAGATTTGTTTACATTAACTTTCTTTAAAGTGACCATTCACAATTTTTCTGCAATTCTTTTTTGCAGCAATCATTTGCATATCTCTTGTCATAGGTCCATCATATATATTTATACCGTGGAAAAGTAGTTATTTAAACATTCTTCCTTTTTCTGGTCTTCATGAACTAACACACCTAGTCTGTTTTCAGTGTACATACACCCTCATTTTGTTTTTTAGAATGTATGTATTTAAAAGTGTTTAAAACTACTCTTTTAAAAAAAAGTATTAATACATTATCATATCACCTACACCATTAATTCTGTCAATGGAGATGTCACGCAATCAAGGATATAGCATAGTAAGGGTATTACTGAAGTACAGAACATCAAATTGTTGGGAAAATAATAGGTTTGAACATTCCCCAAGTACTCTTCATGCTTTTAGTAGGCAAAGGCTTCAGGGTGTTGCAGTTTTTAAGCAATAAGGGGTCCAGTGTTTGAATGGTACTCATTTATAGACGTTCCTTTTAAGACATGAATTATGTCTGGGAGGTAGCTTTTAGAAAATATTTTCAAAAATAGATATTCTCTGACACTGTTCCTTTTTTGAGTTTTTCCATTTTTTTCCTCAGCTGTGCCATCTTTTTCTTGATCTAGACACCTGACTACTGATAGGAGATGCCATCACTATTGTACTTTTGCACATGCACAAGGGTACAAAATGACAGCAAGAATTTCAATAGATGACTTGCTTTGCATATTGCATGAGGTTACCTGTTATCAATCATCTCTTTTGACATTTGATGGGAAATTATAAGTTGTGGTTTTGGAAGCTCTGTCTCTTGTATTTTGTCAAATATTTGAGCCTAAATGAAACAAAGTAGTCCTTATTTTATTACATGTATGTGTTCTGATTGGATTTGAATTTCAACTCAATTTAAAAACAGTCATTATGCGTTATAAGTAAAAATGATATCTTGAAATTGAGAAGTTACATTGATTATTTATGGGATGTACATGGTTAGCAACAATGCTTGGATAAAGTTTTGAGTACTAATTGATGTTAAAGAGGAACTGCTGATCCCAGTGCAGTCACCATTCATTGTTTCTTCATCTCAGGAAACATTATTGACTAGGGTGAACAGAGTAGAGATGTAAAAACAATAAAGACACTACTTCTGCAATAACACATTTGCTTCCCTTTGAAGCTTTGAACTTGTTTAGTCATGCTTGTGCATATAAAGGAGGGAAGTCCATAAGTGTGCATGGGCTCTTGGAGTTTTCTCCACCAGTAACATGTGCCATGTATATGCACTTAAAGAGTTAACTCATTTCCATACTTTACTTGATCTTGGTTTACAATCCTTAAACTAAAATCTTTAGAAATGCAAAGAATTTTTTTTTCAAACTCTTAGCACAACCAATAGCTAACTTTTAGTTAGTTCTATGATTTTGCTAGAATTGAGGAAGTAAAATTTCCTCTTTAAGCGTTATAAAAAAATTATGTGCCAAGAAAACATTTTCTTCACATTCCAACACATTATTTTTTAATTGTTCTAGTGGTATGATTTCTAAAAGATACGTGCAGATAGAATATAAAATAGTTTTTGTTTTTATCTCCGTTAATATTGTTTTAAAAATCCTCTATTCTCTGACATAAATTACCAAAAACAGCAGATGAGCAGTTCTTTTATCTATGTTGGATATGATTTCTAAATTATATTGTAGATTAATATAAAAAAAAAAATCAAAGTTACTCAATGCACGCAACAATGACTTCTCATTCTCACTAGGATTTTCTAATCCTTTGGTTGCAACATAAATTGATTTTAAAAGCCAAGGGAATTCCATCATGTTTTGAATCAGTACACCATTGTAAAATACAAGGATATGAATATTTCAGATATCAGTCTTTTCCTTTTTTCTTACAAGGATATGTCTGTAAAAGCCATGTATTGGGGAAAATGAGCAAAAGCAGCAATCGTAAATTAAAATTGAAATATAAGGAATAATGTAATATTAATAAATACATTTCACTTTCTATTAATTTAAGCAATTTGATGCATACCTCCCAAGTGTCCCTATTAAGGAGGAACAGTCTCTATTTTGGCCCAAATCCATCTGTCCATTCTCTTTATCCTAGTGTCCCTCTTTTTTAGGTGCTCTATGTTGTTGGAACAATAATAGTTGCAGTAATGTGTTTTTAAATGACAATAAATGTGTTTAAGAATCAGTCTGTGTAAATACACTGATCAACCACAACATTAAAACCACCTTCCTAATATCATTGTCTCCCTCGTGTTGCCAAAAGGTCTGATGCATCAAGGCATGGACTCCACAAGATCTTTGAATGTGTCTGGTGGTATCTGGAACCAAAATATTAGCAGCAGATCCTTTCAGTCCTGCAAGTTACGAGGTGGGGCATCCATAGATCAGATTTGCTGTTCCAGAACATCCCACAGATGGTCAATTGGATTGAAATCTTGGGAGTTTGGAGGTCAAGGCAACACCTTGAATGCTTTGTCATGTTCTTCAAATCATTCCTTACAATTGTTGCAGGGTGCATTATGAAAAGTGTGTATGTGGTCCTCTCTTGGAACTTTCCTGTTCTGCCCCCTCACCTTCATGGTGTTCAGTCAGATTCAGTGACTATCAGGGATTTGGGAGGAGAAGGCAGCCAAAATGTTTTAACTATATATTTGAACCACTTTGCCTTCCTCAAATTCTCTGATACAATTCCTGAAAGAAAAGAGTCTAGAAAGATAAAAAACAATGGTTCATTTATTTCCACACTTAGCTCATTTACTACTCGTGGGTGAATATGCGAAATAGAGACAGGGTTGTGGTGTGAGGTGGGGGTTTGTTATGATAACATAGGAGGAGTTATGTCGGCGGGGGGGAGTTGAGATATTGTGGACAGAAAGGGGGCACAGGCACTAGCTGCACTCGGCCCACCCCTCCAGTGAGGCATAGTCTTTGTGAACTGGGAGGAAGTGACCCTGCAGAGAAGAAGGAGCTGTTAAAGCACAGCAGTCTATCGGGTAGCCCATGCACTTAGGGACCGCTCACTCTGGGGTTCCCAAATAGTGTGGTGTGACTGCACCACCACCGGTGGTAGAATCACCATTACTGAATTTTTTTGTGTACCCCATGGGGAATTGGATTGTACTGCTGAGGGTACTCATACCATGGCTGGGAAACCCTGACCTAGATAAAAAGCAGTGTTCTTGGATAGAAGTTGTTGTAGATGGACAATTTTCAAGTTGGATAAAAGTGTTAAGTGGAATGCCTCAGAGTCCTGTCCTGGGTCCATTTATTTTAATATGTTTATAAATAATCTTGAAGTGGGCATTAAAGGTCATGTGTCTGTGTTTGCAGATAGAACTAGAAGGTTGGAGGAGATTTTAAACTAGTAGTGGGGGGATGGTCAAAGCAATCTAGAAAATGGAGATAGGATAGAAAAGAGATGGGCTTTAGCTCAGTGTAAGGGTGGTGGAGATGGAGGGAGGGGAAAGCTCAGAACAGAGGAGGTATGTAAAATTGATGAAAATTCACAAAACGTACAAATGACTCATGATAATATTAAATGTATGCTAACTAATGCAAGGAGCCTATATAACAAAATGGAGGAACTAGAGGCAATAGAATACACTAAACAATATGATAGAATAGGCATAACAGAAACATGGTGGGATGAGACACATGACTGGGCAGTTTACTTAAATGGGTACATGTTATTTAGGAAGGATAGGAAAAAACAAGAAGGGTGGTGGGGTATGTTTGTATGTCAACCATGAGTTAAAGTCAAATCTTAGGCATGTGGAGTGTGACGAGGAAAATGTGGAAGCTTTATGGATATATATCTGCTTAGCGCAAACAAAGGAAAATCAATTATTGGTTGGGATATGTTATAAACCACCTTGTGTAAATATTAATGAGGAAGAACAGCAGTTAGAGCAAATTGGGAAATCTGCAAATCGGGGTAACATGTTCATTATTGGAGATTTTAATTACCCGGACATTAATTGGGATAGAGTCACTAGTACTTCAGCAAGGGGAATCAGGTTTTTAAATGTGTTAAATTACACCTTTATGTCGCAACTGGTACAAGCACCAACTAGAAAGGATGCTTGTCAGGATCTCGTTATAACAAACAATGTTGATCTTTTGACCAACATTCAAGTAGGGGAGCATTTGGGAAATAGTGATCACAATATGGTAATTTTTAAATTAAACTCAAAAAATCAAAAGCACGTATACTAAAATGTATAATTTAAAAAAAAAGCCAATTTTAATAGGATTAAGGCAACTCTACAACATATCGACTGGCATAAACTCCTTAGTGAAAAAAAAACTCTGGGGATAAATGGAAACTATTCAAACAAATATTAGAAAGGTACATTTCTCAGTATTTATATTAAAGTGGCTAAACAAGAAAATGAGAAATCGATAGCCAAAGAATGCAAAACCAACACCAACATTTTTTTCAAGTACATCAATTCTAAAAAAATGTAAAATAAAAGTGTAGGTACACTGGAAACAGAGATGTGTCTGTTAGCTAATGAAGACCAGGAAAGGGCAGACAATTTAATTAAATATTTTTCTTAGTATATTTTAATGAGGATCCTATGGCAAGAGATATGCAAATGATTGCTTCAAAAAACTTGCAGATAACTTGTGACTTGTGATAACTCTACCTCAGCTGTTAAAGAAAATTAATGTAAATAAAACTATGGGGCCTGACAGTATTCACACACGAGTACTTAAGGAGCTAAGTGGGGAAATAAGTGAACCTTTGTATTTAATTTTTCAAGATTCATTTGTTTCAGGTATTGTACTAGAGGATTGGAGGAAGGCAGATGTTGTTCCTATATTTAAAAAGGGTTCAAAATCCTTGCCTGGAAATTATAGACCTGTGAGCTTAACTTCTGTGACTGGGAAAATATTTGAAGGGCTATTAAGGGATAATATTCAGGAATTTGTTGAAAAGAACTTTGTTATTAGCAATAATCAGCATGATTTTATGAAACATAGGTCATGTCAAACTAACCTAACGGCATTCTACAAAGAAGTAAGTAGAAGTATAGATCAGGGTGTTGCAGTGGATGTGGTCTACTTGGATTTTGCCAAGGCATTTGATACGGTTCCTCACAATAGGTTAGTCTTCAAACTAAAAGATATTGGTCTAGATGATTATTCTTGCTCTTGGGTAGAACATTGGCTTAAGGATAGAGTATGAGTTGTCATTAATGGTAAATTTTCAGGCTGAACAAAAGTGGTAAGTGGTGTCACTCAGGGTTCTGTTTTAGGACTGCCTCTATTTAACATATTTATTAATGATCTTGAATTAAGCATTAAAAGCCATGTTTCAGTGTTTGCAGATGACACTAAAGTAATAAAATGTGAACAGGATATTGCTTTGCTGCAGAGGGATTTGTATAGATTGGGGGACTGGACACTAAAATGGCAGATTAAATTTAACGTAGAGAAATGCAAAGTTATGCACTTCGGGGTCAAGAATGCACAAGCAACTTACACCCTAAATGGTAGTGAATTAGGGATAACCACACACGTGAAGGATTTGGGAATTGTTATAGACAACAAATTAGACAGCAATATGCAATGTCAATCTATAGTAGCTAAGGCCAGTAAGGTTTTGTCCTGTATAAATAGGGGCATAAATTCTCTGGATGAAAATATAATTTTGCCTCTTTATAAATCGCTGGTAAGACCACACCTTGAATATGCTGTGCAATTTTGGGTCACCTGTTCTAAAGAAGTATATCATGGCACTAGAAAAAGTGCAGAGACGATCTACAAAATTGATAAAAGGAATGCAACATTTTAATTACGATGAAGGGTTAAAAAATGTAAATATCTTTAGTTTGGAAAAACAGCATCAGTATAAACCATTATCTGGAAATCTATTCATAAACAGGGCTATACATAGGACATGAGGTCACACATTTAGGCTGGAAGAAAGGAGATTTCACCTAAGGCAAAGAAAAGTTTTTTTTTAAAGTAAGAGCAATAAGGATATTAGATAAATACTTGCAAAAACATAACAGATAGGGATATGATTTCTAATTAGTGACGTAATAGCTACTTGATCCAAGTAGACATCTGACTGTTATTTTGGGGTCAAGAAGGAATTTTTTCCTAGTTTGTTTTAAAATTGGAAGCGCTTCAGACTAGGTTTTTTGCCTTCTTTTGGATCAACAGCAAAAACATATGTGAAGAAGGCTGAACTTTATTGACTCAAGTCTCTTTTCAGCTATGTAACTATGTAACTAAACTAGGTAAGGTCATATAGTTTGAAAATTATAATGCTTTTCTGCAGAGGGATTTGGATACATTGAATGACTGGTCAAGTAAATGGCAAATTAAATTCAATATAGATAACGGCAAAGTCATGCCTTTTGGAACTCGGAACCCATAAGAAACGTATATATTAAATTGAGTTGATAGATAAATAGATAGATATTAAAAAATGATCTATCTATCTATTTATCTATATACATTTTTTACTATCCCTCCTTTTTTTCTCTCTTGGTCACTTCTTACCTAATCTGTGAATACAATGAACACGTAGTGACTACCCCCAGCAATCAATCATATTTTCTCCCATCAATCATTTCTCTTTGGGGATCAGAAGTCTGAATATCAGGGGTCAGGTCCTGGGGGAAAAAGTGTGTGAACTCACCCAAGATACCTATTTAGACCTATTTAGTTTAGAAAAATGTCGCCTGAGAGGGTATATGATAACATTATACAAATATATTCGGAGCCCATACAAACCATTGTGTGGAAACCTATTCACAAACCGGACTTTACATAGGACACGAGGCCATGCGTTTAGACTGGAAGAAAGAAGATTTTGTCTAAGGCAAAAGAAAGGTTTTTTTACTGTAAGAACAATCAGGATGTGGAATTCTCTGCCTGAAGAAGTGGTTTTATCAGAGTCCATACAGCTACTAGATGCATACTTTCAAAAACAGAATATGCAAGGATATAATCTTTCAATATAGGGTAATAACTGCTTGATCCAAGTATAAATCTGACTGCCATTCTGGGGTGAAGAAGGAATTTTTTTCCTAGCTTGTTGCAAAATTGGTCTTCAAACTGGATTTTTTTGCCTTCTTTTGGATCAACAGCAAAAAACAAATGTGAGGAAGGCTGAACTTGATGGACGCAAGTCTCTTTTCAGCTATGTAACTATGTAAGATACGCCCCCTCACCCTCAAAAAATAAATAAATTATACGCTCCTATGCATATATTTCTCAGAAAATACAGGGCAACATTTATTGTAAAGTGCCAGTTTACAAAGACATCTCCAAAATTCACATGCAATAAACAAATAAGTATAGTGCAGTGCAGAGTGTGTATAATGAATGTAGTGTGTTTGGAGTGAATGCAGAGTGTGTAATCGATGCTCCTAGTACTCACCGAGGAATTCCAGCACTCCACCAGACACCATAAGCACTGCAGACCCCACAACCGCCACAGCTTGGTTGGGGTCTCGCCGTCTCCTACCCACCCTGGACCTATGGACCTACAACAAGGCTCCAGGTTCCTCCACAGAGTCAAGCAGGAATAGCTCTTACAAGAGCTCATAGAATTCAAGGGAGTATAATGATTATAGCAACCCCTCGTAGTGATCTAGCTGTCCCCTCTACACAATAGACAATATTCAAGTTGAGGGTGAAAAGGAACTCAATTTTAATGGAGGCAAGTTTTTATGCAAGTTTTCCAACATGGGTGACACCCAGGTGGACCCTGTTGGGCACAGGGACACAAAGTTAACAAACCAATAAAAACAGAGTTATACAGTGTGACACTCCCATGCCATACACAAACAATATAATCCCTCCTCTGTGCTTGGGAGATACTTGAATCAGGAACTGTTCTAATCTAACTCAATTATCTCCAAGCACAGAAAAACATACAATTTATGAAACCCCAAAAAGTACCTTAAAAACACATAAAACCCCATAAGTTACATCCCCTTATAGCCCCAATCTGGTTGAACAACATATCCAAAAATCACCGAGATATGTTCAGGCCTCAGGAATTTCCTGAAAATCATAGTTTTAGCCGTGGTCTTATGCCCAAAACAGTTCCAGGGAAATCAGTGCTAACAGTCGGTCAAGTTCGGCAGTCTTTTACAGGTTTCCCTGCAGGGCTCATAGTCTGTGGGCCGGAGGCTGGCAAGCAGGCCACTCCAAGTACAAGTGGCGAGGTTACTTTTGCCACATATCTTCCCTCCCAAGGGGAGACTAACCAGGTACCTGACCTCATGTCGGTCGGTGCCTGAGTTAGTCGAGCAAGCCACCCACAACAAACAATTACTGGACCTGGTGACTCCTGTAGTCTGTCTCTGTCCTGGATGACTCTGGTACTCCCAGTTCCTTTGTTGTTCTCTGGCTTGGGGGTGTAGTTACTGAGTGGGCAGACACCAGCGGTGCTCTGTCCTGTAGCAAGAGTTGCAGGTAGTGGGGTGAGTTGCTAGCTCCTGGATCAAGGACCAGGGGAGGGCAGAGGCTAACTGCCACTCTGTCCAGTTCCCAACGCTTCTGCCGGGGTGATGGGTACATAGTTCTGCCATGTAACAAGGGAGCAGGTAGGGCAGAGGCTAGCAGCGTTCCTGCTGTGGAAAAAGTGCAGGAACGCCGTTCACATGCGTTCCTGCAGGACCCAAGCCCTGCTGAATATTGAAACAAACAAACATGTCCAGCCATCACACTAGTCTTTTGCTGGCTTACATGTTTGTTTGACCCTTCAGAGATATAAAATTCGACCGAACAGTCAAATGGCCAAAATTAGGATGAATTATAATTCTTCCAAAACCAAATGCACAAGCCTGTAGTTTAATGGACTCTACCCATCTGCTTCTTGAGTTTGTATTAGCCTCCTGGTACTGGACTGGAGCTTCAGGATTTTTTTGTCTGGCTTCTTATTATGGATTACCCTCACTCTCCTGTGATTCTGCTAATTATTTAATTAATTGTTAGTTTTGTTCCAGTGCTCGATATATACATTACACCATCGTGCTTTTCCAATTCTACTACCTAACTCCTTCTCTTAGTTAACTGAAGAGTTAATATATATGTTTTTCCTACCTTCTATTCTGGTTTCAAAACTTAATCTTAACATAGGGATGTACTTAAGAGCATATCTCTTTCTGCAAAGTAAGGCAATTATAATTTTAAATGTGTATCGTTAGACGAGACCATACAGAGAGCATGTCAGCAGCAGACTATGCATGATCTACTCTAATTTTCTGACTCGGAGGCTATCAGTGAGCTTGCAGCACATTCACGCTAGGCTGAAAATGCCATTCTGTGGGTGAGCTCATCTGCCATTCTGGACATCATCACTGATGCAAGTTGTATTTCTGGCATGCCTCCCACCCACAAAGAGGTTAGGAGGTATGTGTTAATTGAAAGTTGTTTTGGTGCATAGAGTATTCTTCTATGTACTGGACAGCTATGACAGAATAATTCCATCAAGTGGCTGGAGAAAGAAATGTTTGAAAACATTTCTTATCTTTTTAGAAGAAAACTCTAAACTGAAGATGCAAAAGTACTTCATATTATTGAAGCCAAAATCTATAAAATGCATTAAAGGTAAAGGTATGTTAGTGCCCAAAGTGAACTAGTAATGTGCAGCATAACATGGCTAGCTAGAAGAACCTTAGTCCTTTCAGTGCTTTAGCAGACAATGGAACTCTCTACTGCAACAGTGAATTAAACTTTAAAATAAAGTAAAAACCAAAGAAAAAAGTTACTTGCACACTATTCCAAATCCCTATGCACATTTAAATAACTGGAGGATTTATAGTATCACTCCAATGGCCATTTAAAGCGGCACTGTCATGCCGAATTCTGTTTTTTTTTTAACCCCCCTCCCGCCTCCACTACATCCAATTGACCAACTAGTCACCCCCAAATGCCCCTAAGCCCCCCACATTACCTATTTTTAAATCTTTATTTTCTGCCCCGATCTATATTCAGGGCGCCGCCATCTTTGTGTGGGTAGGTGAAGTCCCTGTGGGACACGTCATCAGCCCACACTAGGCAGACTGTGAGATTCCCGCACATGCCCAGTGAAACACCTGGACATGCGAACGGGAATTTCATCTATTCATTCATCCATCAGACAGACGAATGAGTGAATAGAAAGATCAGCCGAACAAACAAACACAATGTATCAGTGTTAGTTTGTTCGTGCAGGTTATTACAAGGAGGGAGCTACCGGCACGCAGCTCCCTCCTTGTAATATGTAACTATAGAAGCGGCAGGGAGCAGTGCTCCCCACCACTTCATAAGCCCCCCAGGTCCCCCTCTCACTCTATGGGGGTCAATATGACCCCCATAATAGCACAAGGGAGATAAAAATCTCCAAAATGCCCCTACTCGCTATACCGCGAGTAGGGGCATGTCCACTAAACAGTGAGCAGCCTGTGGCTGCTCACTGTAAAAAAACAACAACAAAAAAAAAACAACTATTGGCCCCCACCCCTAAACAGTGAGAATGAGGGGGGGGGGCAGTACTCCCCCCACCCCTGGGCGGC
>OW240913.1:184388971-184482588 GCA_933207985.1 Pelobates cultripes | reverse complement strand
GGAATATGTCGTCAGCGAATAGGCTTAATTTGTATTCTTTCTGATGAAGGGTTACCCCGTGGATTGCCGATTCCATCCTGATCTTGGCAGCCAGAGGCTCCAATGCCAGGACATAGAGCAGCGGGGAAAGTGGACAACCCTGGCGGGAGCCATTAGAGATTCTGAATTTGTCCGAGCAGAATCCTGCGTTTAGGACTTTAGCCGTGGGGCAGCTATATAGAGCCTCTATTGTGTCTGTGAATTGGGAGGGAAAGCCATATTTCATCAGTACTGACTTCAGGAAGCGCCAATTTAATCGATCGAAGGCTTTCTCCGCATCTAAAGACATTAGTAGGCTACCTGTCCCCTTCCGTCTGATGCTGTGTATTAGGTCTAAAACCTTCCGGGTGTTGTCTGTTCCCTGCCTCCCTGCTATAAATCCCACTTGGTCATTGTGAATAAGGGATGGGAGAAGTGGGCCCAATCGCCGGGCATATATTTTGGCGTATAGTTTGGCGTCTGTATTGAGGAGGGATATTGGTCTGAAGTTTGGGCAGTGTGTTGGGGGCTTCCCTGGTTTTGGTAGGGTGACGATATGGGCGAGCAGTAGCTCTTCTGGTAGTGATTTGGTTTGGGTAGCGGAGTTAAAGAGAGATGCCAAGTGTGGGGCTAAAGCGGTCGCGAATCTTTTGTAGTACCTGTTTGTGAAGCCATCCGGGCCTGGCGCTTTGTTTTTAGGTAAGGTTTGTATTGCATCCTTCACTTCGTCTGGAGTGATTAATTTTTGCAAAGAAGTAATTTGCTCTTTTGTTAGCGTGGGTAGGGGGACCTCCTGTAGGTAGGATTGTATGTTATGTTCTGTCGGGTCAGGTGCTCGCTCGGACTGAGCCAAGTTGTAGAGTTTATTATAGTAGTTAGCAAAAGCATTGCTAATATCTATGGGGGAGATCACTTTTGTGTTGTCGTGTGTGTACAGATGTGATATTTTCGCGTTCGTTTCTGCTCGCTTTAAGCGGGCTGCCAACACTTTGCTTGCTCTATTTCCCTGGGCATAGTATGTTGCTTTGAGTTTGCGTAAGTTAAAGCCTACTCGCTGCAGCGTGTGTAGTCTAATTTTGTCTGCTACTTCCGTGATGCTTTTTCGTATTGCCTCTGTGGGATGCGTTTTGTTTTTGTTTGAGAGGTCTATTAACTGTTTGTTCCAATTTATCCATTGGGTCTGGTTACTTTGTTTCAAAGATGCTGCTCGCTTTAGCAAGATTCCTCTAACTACTGCCTTGTGTGCCTGCCATAGGGTGCATGCAGATGTGTCTCCTGTGCTGTTGAGCATGAAGTATTCTGTTATGGCTTCTTCTAATTGGTTGGAAAAGGGTATGTCTGTCAGTAGTGATTCGTTGAGTCTCCAGGGGCTCTTGTGTTTGTAGTCGTAGTTGTCTTTAAGGGTCAGTGTTAGTGGGGCATGGTCCGACCATGTGATTTGGCCGATAGAGCATTCTAGAACCTGGTCCAGGTGTGTGCTTTCCATATGGACTCTATCTATTCTAGTGTATGTATTGTGTGTGTTTGAGTGATACGTGTAATCCTTTTCTTGAGGGTGTAGGACTCGCCATACGTCATATAATTTATTAATGTCCAGCAATTTAAGGTATGATGCACAGGTCCTGCGATGTTTCGCGTGAACCTCCCTGCCTGCATGGGACGTTGTGTCGTTGATGGGATCTATGATGTGGTTAAAGTCCCCACATAATACCAGTATGCCCTCCTGTACTGGTCGCAATATGGATAAGATTCTGTGTAGGAAGTCTCTTTGATTCGTGTTCGGGGCATATACATTTGCTAGGGTGTATTTAGTGTTGTTGATTGTGCATACTATTATCGTGTATCTTCCTTCCTTGTCTGTCTGTGAGTAGTGGTGCTGGAAGGATACTGTGTTGCTAATTAGTATTGATGTCCCCTTCGTTTTTGTTCCTGCCGTAGCGTGGTATTGGTGTGGGTACAAGGATGGTTTTAGGGTCGGTGGCGTTTTGAAGTGTGTTTCCTGGAGGCAGATTATGTCAGGCTGATCTCTCTTGAGATCTCGAAAGAGGCAATGTCGCTTATATGGGGTATTTAACCCTCTAACATTATAGCTTTGTATTTTCATACTATAGGTCAGTGTCGTGAAGCGCTAGGATTCGTTTATGTGATCTACTTATGGGGTAGGCTGAACTTGTGGCTGATAGTGCATTGGATTTGTTCCCACAATGCTGGGCAGTAGTGTGGGCCTGAGTTGTGTGGTTAGTGGTGGTGATGGCGAATTGCGCCTGGCTTTTGGTGGGCCCAGGGGTTGTCATTTTATGCAGGTGGACGTCACCTTCTTGTTCTATGGGTGCATCTGTCTCTTGGAGTAGTGTCGAGGGGGGAGAGGGGGGGAAGGGAGTAGGGGGGTCATACTGTGAGGGTATGAACTTGGGGGGGGTAAAAACTATAGCCCTTTGGCGGGCTTTGGTTCCGGCTAGCGGTACCATGAGAGCGTGGTTGGTGTGAAGAAAAGAACAGTAGGAAGATTGGCCTGTGTCAGTCCGTTGTGACCGGCGGTTGGCCAGTGGGGTGCCTCTTTGCGGCTGTCGACTTTGCGGTAGGGTACAGTAACTTGGGGCTGCGGTTGTCCCTTGGGTTCACGCTGCATGCTTCAACATTGGGTTTTTTTTTTTTTTGTATTGTGTTAAGTTTCAGCTTGGGGCTCTTGCCGACGGGGGGGGGGTCCAGGACAGTAGGGGGCATAGGTTGGCGGTACATGACTGTGGTTGCTACCTGGCGTGACGCATTGGCTCGGTCGCCTAAGGTGTGTAGGAGGTCGGGAGGGTCACGCTATGGTCTAGTTGTGGCGGGGCGGTTCAGTGGGCGCCTCTTCTGTCCCCCGGTGGAGTTACTTCTCCTTGGGGGCCTCGTGGAGGGGAGGGCGTTGTATGTGTCGGGGCTATCCCATTGGCCTATACGCTTGATTTGCAACTGTCCCCCACATATTATGCAAACATCCAAACCAAACATATTGCAATACATAAGAGGCACCATTATCGTCTCCCGTGGTACAATCCCGCTCCCTCCGGGCCCTGAACGGGCTGTCCCATTCACATATACTCTGAATTGGCAACTATGCCTCATACATTATTCAATGCCTGAAACAATCCCATTGTGACACTTGGAACAATATTACCATTCTCCGTGATGCCTCCCCGCTCCCCCCGCTCCCCACCGCTCTGAATGGGGTTGTCCTATTCTCATGTGAGCTAGACTTGCAACTGTGTCCCACAAATTGTTCAGATATTCAAGGCGTGTACAATGCATTAAATCATATTCACAATTACCCTTCCCCATGGTGCCCTCCCGCTGCCCCAGCTCCCCCGAGTGTGGCGACTTCCCTTGAGCTGTGTTGCGTCATCCTCTGGGGGGGTCCCCTGCAGCCTTCTGGTGTCTGCTTCCAAGGATGCTGAGGCTGTTTGCCTCCCCGCAGGCTGCAGCTGTGAGTGTGCTTCTGCCTGAGCCTACGGCTCTAAAAGTTCCCGTGGCAGCGTAGTGTGTCATTTTGTGTCTCTTTATTGTCCCTGAGATTGGCACGTGTTGTGTGTTGTTAGCCTCCCGTGTGCATGCATTGTGTGTGTTGCAAGTGAATGTGTTTTGTTGACGCATGGGGCGCTGCCAGTGTTGCAAGGGCAGCATGGGGAGTTATAGTGCCATAGTCACCTGCTTGAAATCAATAGTCCTTCTTCGTGGCCTTTAAACAGTCCCGCTTCTGTTAGTCGTGGTTATTGGAGGTAGCGTATGGCATCTCACGCCATCTTTGCTGCTGAATGTGTTGCAAGTGTGTGCTCCTCCGTCAGGGCCTCAGGGCTTTAGTTACGTACTCTTTTCCAGTCGGCTGTAAGCTTACTCGGTTGTGGGTCGTTGTCGCTTCTTGCTTGGTTCTGGGGTTGTATACCCCATTTCTGCAGTGTTTTCCGTCCATCCGCCAGAGAGGTGATAACGTGCATAGCTCCATTTTTATGTATGAGGAGACGCACTGGGTGGCCCCAGCGGTAGGGCACCTCATGGGAACGGAGGGCATCGGTTATTTCTTTATACTCCTTTCTTTTTTTCAAGGTCTGGGCAGAGAGATCTGCATATAGTTGAATGGTGTTGTATTGGGCTGGAAGGTCTTTGCGGAGCCTGGACGCTCTCATCAGTGCTTCTTTCGCATGATAATAGTGAAGGTGCGTCAGTACATCCCTTGGCGCTTCAGCTGGGAGAAAGCTTGGTTTAGCGACTCTGTGCGCCCTGTCCAAGAGCAAGACATCTGCTGGGAGGTCTGGGGCTAATGTTTTGAAGTAAGCCGTGAGGTATGCCGCTATTTCGGGCTGCTTCACCGTCTCAGGGATCCCCCTGATCCGTATATTCTGTCTCCTTGACCTATCTTCTAGGTCCATGATTTTATATTGGCAGGATTCCAGCGCCTGTTCCAGGTTGTGGACATGGTCTGCCATGTCATTGTGTGCGTCTGCATACTCGCCCATGCGGTTCTCCATGCGGGCTGTTCTATCACCCAGCTCCTGCACGTCCCTTCTCAGGTCTGAGATGGACTTGTTGAGGCTGTGTAGAAGTTTGTCAGACATTTCTCCTAGGCAAGCCTGGAGTATGTTCTGTGTGACCGGCAAATCTCTTCCCCCAGGGGATTCCTGCAGCGGCAGCGTGTCGTCGCCATCTTGGCTGTACTCTCCTGTGCCTTGGGCCTTAGGTGGCGGATTGCGGGCGGAGAAAAAAGCGTTTTTTTCGGCTTTGTCGGGGATCTTCTTCCCTTTGGGTTGTGCCATGCTTGAGGCTTGGTTTGGAGGTTAGTGCTGGTCACTGTCGCTGGTAATGTCGCTGTTTAGGCCAAAACAGAACGGAGCTCGCCTCACATGCGTCCGTTCGCGCCGAGCGTTAAGCCACGCCCCCAATTGATATTTTTTTGATAGCCTATCAACCTGAGTCGGAGATAAATTAATAGTTGTGGACTTTGAGACATTTAACTTAAAGTTAGAAATTTTAGAGAAGTTAGCAATTTCTTCCATTAATGCTGCCAATGAGATTTCTGGAGATGTAAGGGTGACCAAAGCATCATCGGCATATAATGCAATTTTAATATCTTGAGATTTAGTACCAACCCCCTTTATTAAGTGGTTGTTTTTGAATATATATGTATTTTTTTCTGTGACACAATGTATTGTTTGAATAAAGGATTGTTTTGTATGGCATATCTGTGTGTGAATGCTGTGGTGTACACTGATCAGCCACAACATGAAAAACACCTTCCCATTATCATGTAAGTCCCCCTTCTGCTGCCAAAACATCTCTGTCATGGCATGGACTCCACAAGACTTTTGAAAGTTTCCTGTAGTATATTGGAGATGCCTTGACCCAACCATCTAGTCATCACTATTTGACCCTTGTCAAAGTCATGCAGATCTGTTTGGTGAACACATGAAATTCAAGAACTGGCTTGATGCCTAATATATCCAGCCCATTGACAAGTGCCCTTGTAACAATATAATCAATACTATTCACTTTACCTGTCAGTGATTTTAATTTGTACCTGATCAGTGTATTTGTATATAGTGTTGGTATTGGAATGCAGGTATGTATTTGTGTGTAGTGCTGGCATTTGAATACACAGGTGTGCTTGTTTGATAGTAGACATGTTTTTAAATACTTACCATAGCAACCACAGCACATGTACTGCAGTACTGCATATGGGACATAGACTGACCCAGACATACTGACACATACAGAGTGCACATTAACCAGCAGCTGCTTGGATGCATTCCTTTTTCCTCTTCTTCCTTTTTCCTCTTCTACCCATGCTGTGCAGAAAACTGAGCCTCCTCATTCTTGATTCTTTCTCCCGCCCTGCTCTCAGTGACCCAGGAGGAAGTAAAGTATAACCACTCTCTCACAGAACAGTGCCACCAAGTGGCCACATGTGGGAACAGCTACCTAGTTGCTTGGATACCAGAACTACTATGCACATGCAGAGCCAGAGTTTCAGGCTCAGACAGAGGCAAACCTACCTGCCCATGCCCATAGTTAATCCTGTTCTGTGGTTGAGTATATATACAGTGGTGTAGCAAAGGGGGAGTGGTCCGCCCCGGGCGGCACTTATTTGGGGGCGGCAAGTTCCAGTCAGAAAAATAATTCCTCCTTCTGAGTGAGACCTGGCAGCGAGTCTGTTCTGCTTGCCAGGTCTCCTCTGTGCAGTGGACAGAAGGAATGGGAAGTGAGGTCACTTCCTGTGCCTCCTATCCTGCGAGTGCTGGGAGAGAGAAGATGGAGAGCTTCGTGGCAGAAACACCAGGTATACTTTCTTCTTCACAGCCACCCCTCCCTCTGTAAGGATATTTATGGGGTGATAAATATTAAAAATATTTTCATTAAAAAAAATCAAAAATAATTTTAATAATTTTATTATATCAAAAATTTATATTTTGGCACTGTTTCCCTGATTATTGATTTAAAGCTGAGAATTACCCACTATCTTAATTCTCATAGATCCTGGAGTAAGTTATATTAGAGGATTTGTATTTCACACATTAATCACAAATTGAATATAAAAATATAATTTATTGTGACAATAATAATAATAATAATAATAATAATAAGTAACATGCATGATAATATCAGTGAATATTTAGGTATAACATAAGTATACAATATGGCAGTGGTTTAACACAATTACAGATAGCTACAGTTATATCAACTGTATGTAGTTTTCACCAAGATTTACGACAGGACACTTTACTTTGAAATCAACTTAACACAGAACACAGCATTTCACAGCAGCACAGCGTAAAGCAATAAAAACTTTGGCTGACAGACAAATCACACTGAATTAACTCTTTCACTGCTGGCTACAATCCTTTTATATTGCAATTTTACAAATACAATATTTCTCATACTTGATCATTGACCATTCCTATATCCATCCAAAGAGAAAAATTCTAATCAGATTTTACGTTTACAGAGTTTTAACTTTCCTTCATTAAGATTCACTATTTCTAAATTACATAAGCTAATATATCTGGATAATTGCCTGATATTAAATTTTTAAAGTTTAAAGTAATATAGAGTTCATTGGTCTACATGCAGGAATGGAATTACGAATTCTATATATTATTAACGAATCATGACTCCTTAAATGTTGGAATCACCAGCTTTTATCCAAGTATATTCTGCCTTTTAGTAAAATCAATTAATTTAATTTAATGAAATTAAATAAAACCAGCATAATTACAAGTTAGGTTGAAGATTTTCTATCAGATGTGTAGATATGTCCTGAAGTTGTGTTAGTTACAAAGGATTACGTGTGTCCAGCTCCAGATGTCAGATCTTAGATGTTAGATGGGAATCCATTCTCAGAGTGAGAGTGTGTCTGAGTGTTTGAGAGTCTTAAGAGTGTTCTCTCTCTCCTTTGTCTAGTTGATAGTGACCAATAGAGAACTGTGGGCGTGTCTTCCCTACAGACTATCATCTAGATTTTGGTCAGTAGATGGCGCAATTACATCACCGAAAATTATTGTCAGGGGGTCCATTTACCTTTTTGTATAATGGATTCACTGAATGTCATGCGTTTGACGTCATCTTAGTTATCTTTTATGGATAACCGTCCATCAAACCTGTCAGACTTCAAAGCGCTTTCTTTGATTTTTCCAGTCAGAACATCTGCAATTTTGGCTATACGTTTCATTCCTGTCAAGTCCTAACCTTAATTTCACCTTCCTTACAATGGAACTTTATAAATATCTACAAAGAAAGGCACACACTGGACTTCTTAATCAGCAAAAAACATTTTATTAATCACACTCGGGTTACAGTGAGGGAAAAAAAGTACTAGATTTTGAACATTTGCCCACTGACAAAGAAATGATCAGTCTATAATTTTAATTGTAGGTCTATTTTAACAGTGAGAGACACAATAACAAAAAATAAATCCAGAAAAACGTATGTCAAAAATGTTATAAAATGATTTGCATGTCAATGAGTGAAATAAGTATTTGATTCCCTATCAACCAGAATGATTTCTGGCTCCCATGTGTCTTTTATACAGGTAAAGAGCTAAGATTAGGAGCACTCTCTTAAATGCAGTGCTGCTAATCTCAGCTTGTTACCTGTATAAAAAACTACTGTCCACAGAAGCAATCAATCAATCAGATTCCAAACTCTCCACCATGGCCAAGACCAAATAGCTTACCAAGGATGTCAGGGGCAAGATTGTAGAACTACACAAGGCTGGAATGGGCTACAAGACCATCGGCAAGCAGTTTGGTGAGAAGATGACAACAGTTGGTGCGATTATTCACAAATGGAAGAAAAACAAAAAAAATATCAGTCTCCCTTGTGGAGTTTCAATGAACATTAGAACAGTGAGGAATCAGCCCAGAATTGCACAGGAGTATCTTGTTAATGATCTCAAGGCAGTTGGAAACATAGTCACCAAGAAAACAATTGGTAACACACTATGCCTTGAAGGACTGCAATCCTACACTGCCTGCAAGGTCCCCCTGCTCAAAAAAGCACATGTTCAGGCCTGTCTGAAGTTTGCCAATGAACATATGAATGATTCAGAGGAGAACTGAGTAAAAGTGATGTGGTCAGATGAGACCAAAATCAAGCTCTTTGGCATCAACTCAACTCGCCATGTTTGGAGGAGACCCCAAGAACCTGTGACCCCAAGAACACCATTCCCACCATCACACATAGAGGTGGAAACATTATGCTTTGGGGGTGTTTTTCCGCTAAGAGGACAAGACAACTGCACTACATCATAGGGGCGATGAACTGGGCCATGTACCATCAAATCTTAGGTATTCCAGCATGACAATAACCCAAAACACACAGCCAAGGCAACAAAGGAGTGGCTCAATAAGAAGCACATTAAGGTCCTGGAGTGGCCTAGACAGTCTCCAAACATTAATCCCATAGAAAATTGGTGGAGGGAGCTGAAGGTTAAAGTTGTCAAACGTCAGCCTCAAAACCTTAATGACTTGGAGAGGATCTGCAAAGAGGAGTGGAAAAAAATCCCTCCTGAGATGTGTGCAAACCTGGTGGCCAACTACAAGAAACGTCTGACCTCTGTGATTGCCAACAAGGGTTTTGCCACCAAGTACTAAGTTAAACTTTTTTCCAAATTTGTTTTTGGTTTTCTGGGTCTCACTCTTAAAATACACCTACCATTAAAATTATAGACTGATCATTTCTTTGTCAGTGGGCAAACGTTCAAAATCAGCAGGGGATCAAATACTTTTTTCCCTCACTATACATCATATCGACGTTTCAGTCCATTTCAGGATGAAAGACATCCTGATGAAAATCCTAATATGGACTGAAACGTCAATATAATGTAACCCATGTGTGATTAATAAAGACACATTTTCCTGATTAAGAAGTCCAGAAGTGTGCCATTTTAAGTATTTAACCAGGAAAGATACATTCAAATTACTCTGGTTTTCAAGTACATCCTAGGGATGTTACCTTAGCCCAACATCCAGAGGTTGTTACTATCACCCAATTTAATGGTATTCATTTTATCTACCTCGGAAGGATGAAGGGCTGAGTCAACTCTGTTGGGATTTCAACCTGTGAGCCAAAGGTTTATTAGATTCTGCTAATGATGCATTAGCCCACTAAGCTATCTCACCGGCCTCACGACAGCTATATATAGTTTGGTGAAAAAAACTGATCAAATTTGATCAAGGTGTCATCCTTAACACCTGGAAGCATGCTGCCTTTAAGAATGTGAGTTCTACAGATGCCCCAGTGCAAAAAATACTTATAGCAGAGGACATGAAAAAGAATGCAAATATTACTTAATAAAATTTCCTAAGAATTATATAACTAAAAGATACTGTTTTTTGAATAATGTTATTCAGCTTTTATTATAAGCTCTATGGAAAAGATAACATTCCACAGTACACAGTACTTGGCAAGTGTCTCGAGACTTATGGGAATTTTATTCTAGGTGAAAAATGTTCATTTGATGAACACTGCCAAACACAGTGGGGTGTTCGAGGAAAGTTCCATAATTTTAAAACTAGGACAATGTTGCAAAAGACAAATTGACAAAAACATAAATTTTGCTTCCAAATATTTTATGAAGTTGATCTGGTAACATGCTACATTTTAATTTATGTTAAAGTGTCACAACATTTCACACACCCCGATCAGCCTATTAATGCCCCTCACAGCCACCAACTAGCCTAGGATTTTTAATGACCCTGGGGCTGGTGCTACTTACCTTATTTCAGATTGAACCTGTCCTGTCGGGTCTCATTCACAGCCAGGCCTGGACTTGCCCACCGCGTTACCGGGAAATTTCCTGTTGGGCCCCGGTACCTGGGGCCGAACAGACAGCTGGTGAGCTGGCAGCCGGAGGGAAACCTGTGCTGTCTCTGCTCTTCTCCCCCGCCAACGCACGCTACTTAATGAGACCGGGCTGGAATAAGACATTATATTCCAGTCCCAGTCTCATTAAGCTGCATGCTGGGGTGCAGAGACAGCACAGCTCCATTTTCGCGCCACCAGCCTCCCGCCATGCACGACCACCCAACATGCTGCCCGCCTGCACAATCCTCTGGGCGGTCGCCCACTGGACCCCACAGGTAGCAATAATGTGTGAGTCATGGTGTGTCTTTGTGTGTGTGTCTGTCATGGCATGTGTATGTGTGTGTGTATGTCTGCCTGTCATGGTGTGTGTGTCTGTCTGTCATGATGTGTGTGTGTCTGTCTGTGTCATGGTGTGTGTGTCTCTCATGGTGTGTGTGTATTTGTGTGTGTGTGTATGTCTGTCTATCATGGTGTGTGTGTTGGTCTTTGTCATGATGTTTGTGTTTGTGTCACGGTGTGTGTCTGTCTGTATCATGGTGTGTGTCAGTCATGGTGTGTTTATGTTTGTCATGGTGTGTATATGAGTATCATGGTGTGTGTGTGTGTGTGTGTGTGTCTGTCTGTCTGTCATGGTGTGTGTGTGTGTCTGTCATGTCATGTGTGTGTGTCTGTCATGGTATATGTGTGTGTCATTGAGTGTGTGTGTGTGTCTGTCATGCTAAATGTGTGTGCCATGGTGTGTGTGTGTGTCTGTCATGGTGTATGTGTGTGTCGGTGTGTGTTTAGGTTAGTAGACCCCTTCCATCGGCAAGGAACTAGTGTTTTTACTCACCTTTTAATTCCCCCACGCCGTGCTGGTCTCCTTGACTGGCCCTGCCTTTATGGTTGAGATTAACCTGACACTGACACAGGAAGCACCTCTAGTGACCGCCTAAGTTACTGTCACCAGAGGGTGTCACTAAGAAGCAATGTAAACACTGCCTTTTCTCTGAAAAGTCAGTGTTTACATTTTAAAGCCTTCAGGGACAGGCTATAGACACCAGGACCACTACATTAAGCTGTGTGTGTGTGTGTGTGTGTGCCTTCTACTGAGTGAGATTGCCTGCATGTGTGTGTGGTGTGTGTTCCTGTTAGTGAGTAAGCTTGTGTGTTTGTGTGCCTGCCTGCTAGTGAGTGAGCTTGTGTGTGTACGTGTGTCATTGGTTATAGCGCTACAAATCGGTGCATACCGCTCATTAATTCTGTCAGATTGTTTTGGAACAGTTTGATAAAGCTTGGGGTTCTCCACTGCATATATGACCAGATCCCTCTAAAGCGAGGTTTTAGAAGCATATCATCATATCTGTTCCATTGTAAGTGTGGCATTGTGCCAATGACTCGTTTGCAGGAAAAAGTAAAGGGTGGCCACAGAATATCTAGACCATGTTTATTACAAACTTTTCTCTAGGGAGCATGTGTGTGTCAGTGAGCTTTTCTGTATGGAGCCTTTGTGTGTCAGTGAATTTGTCTGTAGGAAGCACGTGTGTATCAGTGAGCTTTTCTGTAATGAGTGTGTGTGTGGGTGATAGTGAGTTTGTCTGTAGAACGCTTGTGCATGTCAGAGTTTGTCTGTACTACGTTTATGTGTATACCAATAATCTGTTTTTATGTGGCTGTGTGCAGGGCCGAACTGGTACAAAAATCCAGCCCAGGCAATTAAAGGCAGAGCAGCTCACAGGAGGGGCAGGGCCAGAAAGGGGACGTGTAATGTCACCACCATTGACACGCACCCCCCCACCAAATGACTATTTGTGTTGTATTGTGTGTGTAAAGGGGTCTGTTTTTAGCGTACTACTTGTGGCTAGGGGCTGTAGTTTGTGTGTGTGTGTGTCTTTCTGGTTTGTAAAGTTTGTGTGTGTGTGTGTGTGTGTGTGTTTATAGGGCCTGTGGAGTGTGTGGGCCTAGGGGATGTAGTGTGTGCATGCAACGGCTGTACTGTGTGTTTGTGAGTGTATCTAGGGGCTCTAGTGTGTGTATGCATATAGGGGCTGTAGAGCATGTGTGTATAGGTGCAGTAATGTATGCATAGGTGCTGTAGTGCGTACAGGGGGTGTAGAATGAGTATTTATAGGGGATATAAAATTTTGTGTGTGCATGCAGGGGGTGTAATGTGTGTGTTTATAGGGGTATAAAGTATGTGAGTGCAGGGAGTGTAGTGTATGTTTAGGGAGTTTAGAGTGTGTTTACTGTGTGTATGTGAGTGCCGGAAGTATGTGTTTATAAGGGGTATAGAGTGTGTGTAGTGTGTTTGTGTGAGTGCAGGAGGTGTAATGTGCATACAGGGATATAGAGTGTGTGTAGTATTTATAGAGGGGTATAGCATATGTGCAGTGTGTTTGTGTGTAAGTGCAGGAGGTGTAGTGTGTATATAGGGGTCTAGAGTGTGTTTGTGCATTAGTGCAGGGGAGCAGTATGTGTGTGTGTTAGTGCAGGGGGTACGCTGTGTGTAGTGTGTTTGTGTGTTAGTGCAGGGGAGCAGTATGTTTGTGTGTTAGTGCAGGGTGTGTAGTGTGTTTGTGTGTTAGTGCAGGGGAGCAGTATGCTTGTGTGTTAGTGCAGGGGGTATAGTGTGTTTGTGTGTGTATGTGAGGGGAGAAGTATGTTTGTGTGTTAGTACAGGGGGTGCAGTATGTGTAGTGTGTTTGTGTGTTAGTGCAGGGGAGCAGTATGTGTGTGTGTTAGTGCACTGTGTACAGTGTGTTTGTGCAAGGGGTGCAGTTTGTTTGTGTGTTTGTGCAGGGGGTGCAGTGTGTTTGTGTGTTAGTACAGAGGGTGCAGTGTGTGCAGTGTGTTTGTGTGTGTATGTGATGGGTGTATATAGTGATTGGATATGGGCTTAAATTAATAATTTAATAAGAAAAAATAAGAAAGCAAAACAAACACACAAAAAAATTGCATTTACTGCCTTTTATAACTTTGCAGGGGAAGAGGGATCGTGCAGATACCTGGTGGTCCAGTAAAGGGGGGGCAATGCTGCACACAGATCCCTGGCGATCTAGTCGGCAGGTAATTTAGTCTCTCTCTCACGCGAGCACCATTTTTTCAGAGCATTGCCACGGGTTACCATGGCAATGCTGTGATAATCTCAGAGCTTGTGAAAGGGAGAGAAGGAAGCTGCTCGGCATGCACAGAGGGTGACCGGCTCACTGCCCGATCTCCCCTCCCACCCATGATGGGACAGAACTCCATTTTAGGGTCGGTGCTACCCTGCTGGCAGGGGACATCTCTTGATCTTACCTGCTGGCCTCGGCCCATGGACATCGCGGTCTAGCTGTGTGTAAATTAGTTTTTGCCATTTCAGTGCATTGTGACCCTGGCTAAGTTTGTAACACAAATTATCACAATGTCCCTTAAGTAAAGACACTAAATTAAGGCTTCGGGTATACTCAAGACATGATCAGGAAATGGAATTTGTGACTTTTGTAATAACTGAATTTTATTGTGACACAGCACCAAAACCTACATACATATCTGCAGCTTGGTGGTAAACACAATCAACAGGAGATTTCTGCAGTACCACAAGAAATTCTAAGCATTGGTAAACCTTGTTCTCAATTAATTCTTGAAGATACCTGGTGCTTTCTCTTTCTGGTTTTACTGATTAAGGATTAGGTAATTCCACATATTAGTAATGCTATCACAGCAAATTACGACAAGGTGAAATGACTTAGTGGTACAATAAGACTAGTTTTGTTTTTATGAACTGCGTATGATGGATTGTCAAGTTAAAACTCATATAAAACAGAGTGTTTAATTATAGAGAAAAATCTCTAGCATTTCTTTGCTTAGTCTTCACTCTGCTAGCACAGCTGAAAATAAATGACTGGATGCAAAATAATTATGTCTGAAGATAAAGTACATTTCAAATACTCCATGTCGTCCTCTCTTTTGGATAACTGTAAAAGTGTAATGTACAAATGCAGAAAATTAAAATGTAATCATCAAGCTTAATGGTTATCCTTCATACACTGCAATCAGTTCATTTTTTCTTAATTATTTTCTCATTTAGGATTGTTCCCTGCAGTTCTCAATCTTGCCTCTAATGCAATCATCACAACCAATGCAACATGTGGGGAGAGAGCACCTGAAATGTTTTGTAAGCTAGTTGAACATGTTCCTGGACAGCCAATTAGAAACTCCCAATGTCGCATCTGTGACCAGAGGAGCAGCAATCCTTACCGTGAGTAAAAATCTTATGGAGTTTTAGTAAATATCATAGCTTAATGTGTGATTAGTGCAGGGGGTATAGTGTGTTTGTGTGTGTATGTGAGGGGAGAAGTATGTTTGTGTGTTAGTACAGGGGGTGCAGTATGTGTAGTGTGTTTGTGTGTTAGTGCAGGGGAGCAGTATGTGTGTGTGTTAGTGCACTGTGTACAGTGTGTTTGTGCAAGGGGTGCAGTTTGTTTGTGTGTTTGTGCAGGGGGTGCAGTGTGTTTGTGTGTTAGTACAGAGGGTGCAGTGTGTGCAGTGTGTTTGTGTGTGTATGTGATGGGTGTATATAGTGATTGGATATGGGCTTAAATTAATAATTTAATAAGAAAAAATAAGAAAGCAAAACAAACACACAAAAAAATTGCATTTACTGCCTTTTATAACTTTGCAGGGGAAGAGGGATCGTGCAGATACCTGGTGGTCCAGTAAAGGGGGGGCAATGCTGCACACAGATCCCTGGCGATCTAGTCGGCAGGTAATTTAGTCTCTCTCTCACGCGAGCACCATTTTTTCAGAGCATTGCCACGGGTTACCATGGCAATGCTGTGATAATCTCAGAGCTTGTGAAAGGGAGAGAAGGAAGCTGCTCGGCATGCACAGAGGGTGACCGGCTCACTGCCCGATCTCCCCTCCCACCCATGATGGGACAGAACTCCATTTTAGGGTCGGTGCTACCCTGCTGGCAGGGGACATCTCTTGATCTTACCTGCTGGCCTCGGCCCATGGACATCGCGGTCTAGCTGTGTGTAAATTAGTTTTTGCCATTTCAGTGCATTGTGACCCTGGCTAAGTTTGTAACACAAATTATCACAATGTCCCTTAAGTAAAGACACTAAATTAAGGCTTCGGGTATACTCAAGACATGATCAGGAAATGGAATTTGTGACTTTTGTAATAACTGAATTTTATTGTGACACAGCACCAAAACCTACATACATATCTGCAGCTTGGTGGTAAACACAATCAACAGGAGATTTCTGCAGTACCACAAGAAATTCTAAGCATTGGTAAACCTTGTTCTCAATTAATTCTTGAAGATACCTGGTGCTTTCTCTTTCTGGTTTTACTGATTAAGGATTAGGTAATTCCACATATTAGTAATGCTATCACAGCAAATTACGACAAGGTGAAATGACTTAGTGGTACAATAAGACTAGTTTTGTTTTTATGAACTGCGTATGATGGATTGTCAAGTTAAAACTCATATAAAACAGAGTGTTTAATTATAGAGAAAAATCTCTAGCATTTCTTTGCTTAGTCTTCACTCTGCTAGCACAGCTGAAAATAAATGACTGGATGCAAAATAATTATGTCTGAAGATAAAGTACATTTCAAATACTCCATGTCGTCCTCTCTTTTGGATAACTGTAAAAGTGTAATGTACAAATGCAGAAAATTAAAATGTAATCATCAAGCTTAATGGTTATCCTTCATACACTGCAATCAGTTCATTTTTTCTTAATTATTTTCTCATTTAGGATTGTTCCCTGCAGTTCTCAATCTTGCCTCTAATGCAATCATCACAACCAATGCAACATGTGGGGAGAGAGCACCTGAAATGTTTTGTAAGCTAGTTGAACATGTTCCTGGACAGCCAATTAGAAACTCCCAATGTCGCATCTGTGACCAGAGGAGCAGCAATCCTTACCGTGAGTAAAAATCTTATGGAGTTTTAGTAAATATCATAGCTTAATGTGTGATAGAGAAGAATTTGAATGACCAATGGTTACAGCAGTAAAATATTATTATTTTTTAGGTGTAATAGGCATTGCTGGATAATACCCATGTATTAGCACCAAGATATAGTAAACCAAATCTTCTATCTAAATGTAATATGCTAAAATGTAATGTTTACATGTAATGTAAAATGTATATATATATATATATATATATATATATATATACATATATATATATATTTTTTTTTATTATTATTATTATTTAAAGAAATATAATTTACATTACATGTAAACATTTTTTACATTACATTACACAAGATTTTTCTCAAAGACTGCTTTAAAATCTTTGGATATGTTTATTATTAAACAGTTATAATGGGTATGCACATGAAGAAATTACAACCAACAAGAACAAAAAAAGTAGAGTAAAAAAAAAGATTTTGGTTGCTGCTTGTAAAGGTTCCAGATGGATGGTAAAAGCACAGATATGTATTTGATGAGAAATAAGTTAAGGATTCTTTTGGATCCTTCCATTCTTTCTTACTCAAAGAAGGACTGGGGACTGTCTGGAACCCTATAGGAACACTATAGGGTCAGGAACACAAACATGTATTCCTATAGTGTTAAAACACTACCTAGCCCTCCAGTTTCCTCCCCTCCACCCCTTCCCCTGCCCCCTAAATATAGTAAAATCTTAATTTTATGATAGTCTGCTGCTGCTGGCTCTGCCCATAATCTGCCTGCTTGGCTGACATTATCAGAAGTGGTGATCTGAGCTAATCACAATGCTTTCCCATAGGAAAACATTGGATTGGCTGAGCTGGCAAAGAAGGTGGGGCAGAGGGCAGAGCCAGAACAAGCCAAACACAGCCCTGGCCATTCATGCATCTCTATGAGGAACGTTCAGTGTCTCCATGCAGAGGGTGGATACGTTAACTCTGGGTAGACCTGCATGGTAGTTGTGAGGAGAGGCAGGCTAGGTGCAGTTACAGGTGAATAAGCTTACTAAGTGTGATGTGTTAGGGTTTTCAGCTTATTTACCCAAGGCCACTATAGTGTCCCTTTTAGCTGGTGCACTGATATCTTGAACATTAGCAACATAATTTATCAACTAAGCTCAAGAATTCATTATATCATTATCCTTGTTTAATTTTCTCTGTGAATCTTTGGAACAGTACCTAAATTACAGAAATTATGAAATTCCCATCTATGCATCAAAACAAAATCAAATAGCACACTAACCACTGTCCACTCTTTCAAATACTTGGATATGTTGTTAGACCCCAATCTATCTTTTTGCACATAGAAAAACATGCATCTAAACTTTATCCAAAACTAGGTGCCCTGTACAGAAACAAATCCTGCCTAAGCCCTACAGTAAAGGAAAAGATTGTACAGCAAATGCTGATGCAAATCATTGATTATGGGGATGTAGTATATGTACCTGCACCGCAATCCCACCTTAATAAAATTAATATATTGTATAACTCGTTTTGCTGCTTTGTGCTGCAATGTAATTACATGACCAACCATTGTGACATGCTAAAAGAACTGAAGAAGAGAAACACAGGCAGCACTCCAGGATATAGAAGCTGAATTTATTTGTGGGTTCACCACCTCACCAAAATAAGTGTGACGTTTCAGCTCCTAAGAGCATGATTAAGGCTCTTAGGAGCCGAAACGTGGCACTTGTTTTGGTGAGGTGGTGAACCCACAAATAAATTCACCTTCTATATCCTGGAGTGCTGCCTGTGTTTCTCTTCTTTGATACTACATTTGTGGATTCAGCGGTGTCCATCCAACACACAGAGCGCCTCCTTGGTGAAAGGCTGGAGCATATGTGCAGGACCTGAGTGCAGGGTATTCTGTTTTTGTTGGACTATGCTAAAATAACTAATCTGGCTGTTGCTGGAATCCAGGTGCACCCTTTATCTTTCCAGCCTTCTGTTTTAGAGCTTTTCTGGAAAGCTCCCACCCTACCTGAGCAGAATGCTCTCCCCGGCTGTTCCCACTTCCTATAACCTCCGATCCAGTACCAGCACTTTATTTAGTCTACCTCAATACAAAAGGAAAGTGGCTCCTTATCCTACAGAGCACCGCAATCATGGAACGACCTCCCGCACACTATCAAATCTTCCCCAGGCCTAAAATCCTTTAAGAGATCCCTCTCTACATATCTCAAAACAGAATGCACCTGTCATGGTTGATTATATATTTCCTACCTGTTCTATGTTAAATTTTGTATATATTGTGTATTAATATTGTTTTTGTATTTTATTGTACCCTATTGTATCAATGCAATGTTTTGTGGACCCAGGACATACTTGAAAACAAGGGAAATCTCAATGTATCCTTCCTGGTAAATTATTTTATAAATAAATAAATAAATATATAAAATAAATATTGGGTATCCTGTGTCCCGCCTGTTACTCAACCTCCAGAGACCAACAGTTGATTAGGTGATGGAAGCTTATCCTTAACAAAAAAAAACAGATAAAAAAAATAAAGTATATAAAAGACTGCTCCCAAAAACATTTCAAAGTCTGAAGGGACTCTCTAATTTCCATAATATTACAGGATATTGACATTTCTGTGCGGTCAAATTGAAACAAATTATCTTTAGCTGACAGGAAAACGTGTAAACACCATAACAACAGTCTTTGCACCGTAACGACTGTAACAAGCTGTAGTGGATGTGGTACTTAAAGTGCCCCTTTAAAGCTTTGGAAAGTGCATCAATGATAAACCTGGTATATACAATTTCTATCCTAAAATAACAATTAGTGTGATTGTCATATTATCTTAAAATAACATTTGCATCTATTCCTGTGAATTACAAACTTGATTCCATTAAACAGCATTAATCACAGATCATATCAACGGCACAGATGTTAAAATTCTACATTTTTTGGGTAACACGGAAGTGAAAGTTCCCATCCCGTTTTATAATATTAGTTTTATTCCTATTTGCATAAAATTAGATATTTAGTAAGTATATGATTAACTCGTAGCATACATACATGTATAGGCTTTAGTAATGAGAATTTCAGTTGCAGTTAGAATTCAGTAATTTGCACCGAATTTTGTCTGTCCGAACAAAATCCCTATTAATCATGAACCACTGGTTGGGAGCCACTGGTTTAGAACATACATTGATAAATGTACTTAAAATGAGTACTTTAATCTATTTAACAACAAGAAATAGTAAGCTTACTATAAAAAAGTAAATGTAAATTCTACCAAACATAGTCATTCACTTTACAAGAAACACAGTGATTCCTGCCAATAGTTAATGAAGAATATATCTCAAATTGCGTTATCTACCATAACCTCCCAGCATTATCCCTATGGCAAATATAATTTCTATTTAATTTCCAACAGCAGCAATTCATCATTGTCTCAAATTAATTAGGATTAAACCTTTATAATGGGGATTAGAGTTAATTGTTGCTTCGGCTGCCATTTTGATATTTTTCATTATTAAACGTACTATTAATTTGACCTGAGAAGGTTGCAATCAAAATTATAATTGGATTGTATCAATGATAATGACTTACCAACTCGTGAATCTGAAAATCTTTTAATATGTTTCAGACAACAGGCACACAATGTCAAGCCTTCATTTCAAAGCAAACAATTCTTGTAAAATTCTGAAAACCACTTAGGTTTTACAGTTTTTAGAGTACAGTTTTACAAGGGAATCGTCACTTCTCTGGGAATTACATAATTGAATAAAACATTGAAAGTCAGCTATAACTTGTGCTAACCTTTTTGACAGAAATTATGCTTTTATCCTTAACCCTTTAAGAACACAGTTTCAGAAATAAAATGGAATCATGACGGAATGTTTCCCTCATGTGTCCTTAAAGGGTTAACATTTATATTTATAAAATTTAGCAAATGATATCACAATCTAGTTTAGTTCACACACAAGTAGGACACACGTTTTAAACTGATACAAGTTCTCCTTTTTTATGTGATTTCACTGACTGCCGTGTGAAAAGGACATAATGATTGACAAGGAATTAAGATGGAGGCACATAGTTGTGGAGAGGTCTTGATTTTTTTAGTTTTCATTTTAATTTTCAAATCTCAGAAATAAGTTTTTATTTTTTTTTTTTTTTTTAAAAGAGGGTTAGTAAACATCATATTACAAATCCTGAGAGGTGTCAGTTCTCCTTTAACCCCTTGACTGCCAAAATCATGTATACACATTTTTTACTTTCCTTTTCTTTGCAAAACTATGTGTATTTCATAAAACCTCCAGTTTGTAGCAGAATTGTCTGACAGATACGCAATTACAAATGTAATATCTGCAAATGTCCTGAAAATGGCAGCTTCTGCTTCCCAATTTCAAATAGTAGAGGAAACTTCAAATATCATAGAATTTCTGCAGTCAGGGAGGGTTAGGAATGAATGCATTTTCTTATATGAAATGTTTTTAAATTTTATTATTTAGAAATATATGATTTAACTGTACTGACTATATATCGGTATTATGCTCAAATGCAAATATTCTGGTTTTAGTAGGTTGCACTGCTAGTAAAGACATCAGGGTAGAGTATTTGACCATTTGCAGCACACTTGTTTTTGGCACACACGTGCCTCAATTTAATTATTTATGATAAACTTTGCAAACAATCACAATATGTTAGAAACACTTTTCAAATGATTTATAGAAAAAAGTACAGTGTTTTCACTAGCAAGGAAGCAGGGAGCAGCATCTTTACCCATAAATTACTTCACGAAGATAGTGATTTTGGTGCCTATACTGTCCCTTTAATAGAAATTCTTTGACAGGGCAAACTCTTAACTTAAATTCAAAACACTTCATATTGGATTTGACTTTACCTTTTTAATGTATTATATAGATTGGGAATTAAAAAATGTATGCAAAAATCACATTGAAAATTGTGTGGAATTTGCATAGAGCTTTCAACAAAACAGTGATTGGTGTTTGCTATATTTTATATGCACGTGTGTCTGGGAGTTGTAATTTTATAATGAAGTAGAATTAGAAATATTAAAATACATATTTCTATAAAGTATGAACCAGTAAATTCAAAAAGCCGATTAAAATGTTACATACTTTTAATCAGTCTGCCTCTTTGGTACACAGAATTGCACTTTTATCATATCTTTCCTAGCAAGGTATTCAATGTTGTGAATCCCCTCAGTGGAGCATCATCAGTGGTCGGGTAGATTGGCTTCATGCTCAGAGTTTAAAGGGATACTCCAGACCCATTAACTACTTTAGCTTGCTGAAATGCTTTATGTGTAAAAAATGTGTCATCTTCTTTCATTTTACAGAAAGTGCAGATTTCAGTAGAAATTTCCACTTTTTACCTGGTTACATCCATTGGTTGTCAGTCAGACAACCAGCTCTGTTACTTTCTGGTTTGGTTAGCTCAGTGGAGATAATCCCAAGAGGCAGGGAATCACCCAGTGCAAACACTTCTTATTGATCAGCATTGGTAAATCAATGATTGGACAGTAACACGAAGTCTGGGCTAGGAAAGAAGGGGGGCTGCAGGTAAGAGATCTGCAGCTTTTGCAAGCTGTTTTTAGATATACGCCCAATTAAAAAATGCATAAACAGTGATTTTGTTTTGTACTTGGGCAGTGGAGTGTCCTTTTCAGAAGCAACCCCATAGATTTGTTTATTGCTATACCACTAAAAGACACTATGGGCACCCAGACCACTTCATCTCATTGAAGTTCTCTGGGTGCAGGGTCCTTGTCTCTTTAAAGGACCACTATAGGCACCCAGACCACTTCAGCTTAATGAAGTGGTCTGGGTGCCTGGTCCAGCTAGGGTTAACCCTTTTTTTTTATAAACATAGCAGTTTCAAAGAAACTGCTATGTTTATAATATGGTTAATCCTGCCTCTAGAGCCTCTAGTGGCTGTCTCATTGAAAATCACAGTGAGAAGATGCCAGCGTCCATAGGAAAGCATTGTAAATGCTTTCCTATGAACTGGCTGAATGCGAATTCAGCCGATGACGTCACTATGAAGGAGGAGAAGAGGAGGAGAGCTCCCCGCCCGGCGCTGGAGAAAGGTAAGATTTTAACCCCTTCCTCTCCCCAGAGCCCGGCGGGAGGGGGACCCTGAGGGTGGGGGCACCCTCAGGGCACTATAGTGCCAGGAAAACGAGTATGTTTTCCTGGCACTATAGTGGTCCTTTAACCCTGCAGTGTAAAACATTTCAGTTTTATGGAATCTTCCACTTTGCACTAGGATGTCCAGCACGAGGAGGAGCCCGATCCAGTGCCAATGGACTTTGGCTCTGGAATCAGATATGAATGAAAACGTTTTCTATTCCTAACACAATTAGAGTTCCTTTAAACTCTTTACTACCAAGTGATTTTTGTTTTAAAAAAAATATTTGCATAACTAATTGAAACAGAGGATGCATAGCTAGGGCACAAATATGTGAAAATAGCATTTTTATGTATTAATTGCTTTTCAAACAAACATTAAAAAAAATTATGCAAATGTGCGCAATTTTCATTTTTAAATTTCAAGGATTTATTTTAAAACATATGTATACATTTATACCTTTTTTTCTTATGTCAAAATATTTGTGTTCATACTTTTTTGAGTAGTTTCTCCATAATTGTTTATTATTTTCTGTCACATTTCTAACTCTTAAGAGCAGAACATCTATATGTATCCCTCATCTGGTAGCAACATATTAAGCAACTAATCATAGCTACATAGTTACTATAGGCTGAAAAGAGACATGTGTTCCTCAAGTTCAGCCTTCCTCACATTTGTTTTTTGCTGTTGATCCACTTCCAATTTTGCAACAAACTAGGAAACAAAATCCCTCTTGACCCCAAAATAGCAGTCAGATTAATCCTTGGATCAAGAAGCTACATCACCCTACAGTTGAAAGATTTTATCATTGAATATTCTGTTTTTGCAATTATGCATCTAGTTGCTGTTTAAACATTAGTAAGGACTCTGATAAAAACACTTCTTCAGGCAGTAAAGTCCACATCCTTATTGTTCTTATGGTAAAAAAAAACCTTTCCTTTGCCTTAGACTAAATATCATATTTTTAGACTTGTAAATGTAAATGTATATGCAACGTTGCAGTATGAATTATTTGTTCAGGTTGCCGGAGGTGAGGTTCAGGGCTGTCTAATGGGAATTCTGTACATAAAATATGTCTGTCATCAGCATGCGTAACTGTAAACTGACAGACTACAGTGCTCAGTGCAGTTACATTCCCTTCTTCTGCATTTCTATTACTCCTGCCTCAGTCCCCCCTTCTGTCCCTTCCATCCCTTGTCCAAAGGGTACTAACTAGAGTTAACAGAGTTTCCTCCTCCTAATACTGATCCTCCTCTCTCGCTCTCCCTTCAACTCAGTGATACCCACATAAGTCCATCCCTGCAAGCGCGCTGTCTTGGCATCATACTTGACTCTGGTCTCACCTTTGAGCCTCACATCCAGTTTGTTGCCAAGTCCTGTAGGTTCCAACTCAAAAACATAGCCCGCATTCGCCCCTTTCTTACGCAAGATGCTACCAAGGAGCTTGTCCATGCTCTAGTAATTTCCCGCATGGATTACTGTAACCCTCTCCTGATTGGTCTCCCCAAAAGCCGTATTGCCCCACTACAGTCTGTCATGAATGCTGCAGCTAGACTGATCTTCCTCTCTAGTCGGTCCTCTCACACCTCACCCCTCTGCCAGTCCTTACACTGGCTCCCTGTATGCTATAGGAGTCAATTCAAAGTGCTAACCCACACATTTAAAGCACTGAACAATTCTAGCCCCACTTATATCTCTTCACTAATCCATAGATATGCCCCTCCTCGTACCCTCCGCTCTGCCCGTGATCACCTCCTGACCGCTGCTCGCACCCGTACGGCCAACTCGCGGTTGCAGGACCTCTCGCGGGTGGCTCCTCTCCTATGGAATAGCTTGCCTACTGCCATCAGACTCTCCCATAGTCTTCAATCATTTAAGAAGGGCCTTAAAACCCATCTCTTCAGGAAAGCTTATGGCCTCCCGGAGTAATCTCTACCTTACATACCTGTCTCCTGCTCTCTCCTATGAGACAGTGCTTTGCCCTCTCCCCCAGCTCTGCTTCACTCCTACTTGATATTTCTTGTCCTAATGTTTCTAATACCCCACCTCCTATAGTCTGTAAGCTCGTTTGAGCAGGGTCCTCTTCAACCTATTGTTCCTGTAAGTTTTCTTGTAATTGTCCTATTTATTGTTACATCCCCCCTCTCATAATATTGTAAAGCGCTACGGAATCTGTTGGCGCTATATAAATGATAATAATAATAATAATAATAACAACAGACACTATAGACATAAATGCCATTCTAAATCCCTTTAAAAAGATGGACAGAACCGATTCAGTCCAGAACTATTTGGATTTCTTACCTGTGAATTTATTGAATACAACAAAGATTAACAGAGATGCTAAAAATGCAAAAACAAACCTTTGTTAGCAAAGTAAAAGTCAGTGTACGATAGCAGTGTTTTATCAGGAATGGACCTAGCTTAAAAATAATAAAAATAAACAATAAACCTTGCAAATTTGCATCTGTTAGTTTTAATTAAAAGTGCAATTTTAGGCAACTCCCAAGATGGCTTTAGAGGAACACTTCAAGGACCATAACCACTATAGCCCACTGTAGTGCCCTATATAATTCTCATGGTTAGTATGAGCAGTTTGACAACATTCCTGGATCCCACCTTTGGCTCCCCTGTTGCCAGAAGCTTTGCTACTGAGCTAAGCTTCATCATGCTCAGCTAGTCCCTCTACTGCAAGGCTAGTGGAAGAAACAGAGGACTACTGCAAGGACTTCCAGCACCAAGGGAGCAGCATCAGGCACTGAGCGGGAACCAGGTAAATTGTCAAACAGCGTGCTGTTATGGTGTTAGAGGAGTGTTACTTTAAGGAACTTCAGCCTTGCTCATAAAATGTTCTTATAAAATGTTTTCATCACCTTTTTATATGTAACTTAAAGTACAAATTATGTTTTGCATCAAAAACAATATATTTTTTTATTTTTTATGGTTATGTAGTGCAACATCCAATCACCCATGCTATCAATGGAAAGAATTCTTGGTGGCAGAGTCCAAGCATCCAGAATGGGATACAGAACCACTTTGTGACAATTACACTCGATCTTCGGCAGGTAGGCATTGTGATTAAATATACATTGTGTGTTAGTAAAGATTATTTGTAATTAGCCAACATTGTTGGTAAAAAATACATATAAACAAGCATAATGAACAAACATTCATGCATTTAGATAAGATATGATAATTAAAATATGTATTTATTATGTCTGCAAAACTTTTTTATTTTTAAAATAGCTTAAGTGGTAGAGGTTAACACAGTAAAGGAGTTTAAGCATGCGTGGGATAGGCTTAAGGCTATCCTAACTATAAGATAAAGCCAGGGACTAATGAAAGTATTTAGAAAGTTGGGCAGACTAAATGGGCTGAATGGTTCTTATCTGCTGTCACATTCCATGTTTCTATGTTTGTATGTAAAGTATGGGAAGATCGCCTGAATTCCAACATGCTGTTTCCTTCTTAAAGGGTTTCTCTCTTTTACATAGTTAATAGAATAATTGCTTTAAAATTTAATTTTATATATGCGTCTGTGTTTGTTTTTTTAATTTCAGTGTGACAGTTCATGTTTTCAGATCCCATTATACACAATAGAGCCTTGTGATCGCTTTCAAACAAATTGTGATTCGTCCAAATTGATGGATCAACCATTTTGTGATTCAGAATTGTGTCATGGTGTAAAAAAGGTGATTGACCAAAATAAAAGAAGAGTGATGGTTAGGGGAAAGCTTCTAAATGATGATTGTATTCACAGATCAATTGGGAATTGATCAATAAATATACAATGTATAAATATACATTTTTTTATTGCTTCTCTTTTTTTCCCCTGTGTTGGTTACTTCTCATATGATCTGTTAGGAAAATGATGCAGAAATGCACCTATCAATGTACTGCAAAACGCATACATAATATTTATACTACGTATATATTTTGTAGTACACTGATTGGTCAATTTTTTTCAGAATCATTTTTTTCCTAAACTATTGCATGGCTGAAATTTATCGGAAGCAAAACAACCACATGAGCAAAGCCAAAAGAGCCCAAACCCAATTTTTTTTTTTTTAGATGAATAGGTTCAACAAATTGTTGTGCCATGCACAAGTCTAATATACACAAGTCTAATATACAAATTATGGGCACTTAATTTCAATGCAGAGACTATGGGAGTTGGCTGCTGCTGCCCTTAATCCCTTAAAAGGGCCCTGTCATCCCCCTGAAAAATTAGTATTTCATAAAGATAGACTCTTTATGAAATACTAATTTTGACTGTGTTGGAATATCACTGAAATTCCAACCCAATCAAGAGATATACAGAGACAAAGTAGGAAATACTAGTCTCTGTGTTTCTCCTCCTCCTGACTTTCTCAACCTCATGGCGGAGTCTAAAAGTCAATCCCGACAGCCTCACCACTGACCACTACAGGAAATTGTCTGTGTCTGTTGATGATCCCATGGTCTCGCATGCACGAAAGTAGAGACGTCGGCATGTTCAGGTTAGTAATTGCACTTTTACCTGCCGTCCTCCCCCGGCCACTGAAACTCCAGCGGTAAAGTCATCATCACGAGACTTTGCATATTCGACATTGTCCTCAAATAGTGACCGTGACACTTTAACTAACAAAATCATGTATATATGATTTTAATGGTATGCTCCCATACACAGAATTGTGTATACATGACTTTAGCAATTTCAAACAAAACATGTTTATTGCAAATGTCATTTACAATAGGTAATATGTAGGGCAGGGCCGTCTTTAACGCGGGGCAAATGGTGCAGCTGCCCCGGGCACAGTGACTTCAGGGGGCCCAAAGCAGCTGCCCCGTGGGCCCAGCTGCCCTCAAGAATTTTTGGCCACCAGCAGGGCGCCCACACACTAAGTAGGCCCACCGGGTGGGCTTGTTTTTAACAGGGGCCCGGTCACGCACTAAAAACAACGCCACCAGCCCCTTGATTTTCATCAGCCGTCTTGGAGGAAGTGACATGAGTCACTTCCTCCCATAGAGAGGAGTTGTGCGGGAGGGGGCAGAAGGAGCCGTGCGGGAGGGAGGAGGAGAAGGAGGGGGCAGTGAGGAGGGGGACTCCTCACTCCCATCAGCCTCACGTAACACACTGGACCCCAGGTAGGAAACTGGAGGGTGGGATTAACAATTTAAATTTTACATGTATTTCTGTCTGTGTGTGTCAGTATGTATGTATGTGTGTGTGTCAGTGTGTCTGTCTGTGTGTGTGTCAGTATGTCTGTGTGTGTATCTATGTGTGTTAGTATTTATGTCAGTATATGTGAATGTGTGTGAGGGTCAGTATGTCTGTTTGTGTGTCAGTATGTCTGTCAGTGAATGTAATGTATATGTGTCAGTATGTCTTTCAGTGTATGTGTCAGTATGTCTGTCAGTGTATGTATCTGTGTGTGTCAGTATGTCTGTCAGTGTATGTATTTGTCTGTGTCAGTATGTCTGCCGGTCCATGTGTCTGTGTGTCAGTATGTCTGACAGTATATGTGTCAGTGTATCTGTGTGTTGTCAGTGTGTGTGTGTGTGTATCTGTATGTAGTCATTGTGGGTATCTGTGCATCTGCATGTGTGTCAGATACACATACACATATACATACACTAACAGACTGTATGTCTGTCAGTGTATGTGTGTGTGCCAGTATGTTTGACAGTATATGTGTCTGTGTATCTGTATGTGTGTGTGCATATTTATGTGTTTATCTGTATGTTATCAGTGTGTGTATCTGTAGTATCTATATGTAGTCAGTGTGTATATCTGTTTGTCTGAGCATCTGCATGTGTGTCAGGTTTTGTATCTGTTTGTCTGTATCTGCAAGTGTGTCAGTGTGTATATCTGTGTGTCTGCATGTGTTTCAGTGTGTGTCTGTGTGTATGTGTATCACAATGTGTGTGTGTCAGTGTATGTGCATATGTGTATACATCTCAGCATTGATACACCAACACTACATACAAATACACCACTGCATTCAAACTTCAACATTACGTGCAAACACACTCCTGCATTGAAACATCAATACTACATACAAACACACACATTTTGGTGTTAAATACAAATAGTATATAAACACACCGATACATTTAAAAAAACAACACTACACATAAATGCATGCTTGCATTCTAATGCCACATATAAACACACCACTACATTCACACAAACATACTCCATAAAAAAACATTAAAACATACCAATTCGGCTCAGTGCTAATTACAACCCTGCAACCATGGGAAAATGGTAGAGCCCCAGCTGTCAAAGCATTGTTGGAGTTGCGCGACAGATAGGGATCTACCTTCTGGCCACCTTCCACCTTTGCGATTCTTGCACCAGGGCTATTTCTTCTTTAGTCTGTCACTGCGTTGGGGTTTAGGGGTTTGGTTGCATGCCAGGGAGTGAGGGGGGAGGTGGTAGCGGCAGGGTCCAAGGTGCCCAAGCAAATGCTTGCCCAGGGTCCAATCAATATTAAAGATGGCCCTGATGTAGGTTAACAGCTTTTTTATCCAATGAGAAATCTAACTGCCACTTTGGAGTCAAAAAGATTGGGATTTTCACCTTCTTTTGGATCAACAGCAGTAATCCAGGTGTGCAAAGGTTGAACATGATAAAGTTGAGTGTTTTTTCAGCCTTTATGACTTATTAACTGTGCAACTACAAGTGCCCCTACTTCATCAGGGTAATTGTCTGAATGGTGGTGGTGAGGATAGAAACAGAAAAATGTTACATGAAGGGTGAAATTATGAGGTATAAAAGAGAAATGATGATACATGCTATGGTGGGAGCGATTCCTCCCAATGGTCTCAAGTTTGGTGGGACGTAAACATACCAAACTCAAGGTCCAGTTCCACCATCATGGGATTGTTCCATGATGTCCTGCATCTAGAACACCAGAGATATGTCCCCAATTAGTGTAGCACAAGCATATCAATAGATGGATTTGCCATTCACAAATTGCTTTTGGGGCATTTATTTTCAATACTATTTTCTTATCTCTAACTTTTTTTGAAAAATATTTTTTAAAATTTTTTGTTCAACAAAAATACATTCACACACATTATGTTCCACATGAAAAAAAAGGGTGTTCTGGTGGCGAATGTTTTGGTAAAATACTTTGTAATGTATGGCTTAAGGAGCAGTCTAAGCACTACAACCATCACATTCTGATACAGTGAATATGATTCTTTTAGGATGTAGGTAGATTCCACCAGTTTGTGTCAAACAGTAATTTGATTAAAACGTGTTGTCAGTGAGGCACCTGAAGCCAAGACCCTGTTTTCTGGAATTGCTAATGTGAAGGTTCTACATTAGCATTTGAATTTCATCCATATTTAGATGACATTGATTGGCTGAAAACAATAGCTGGTATTCTCACCCTTTTAATGCCATTCAAATATGAATGAAATTAATACTGCCGAATCTAGTAATACATGAGCATGGACTGGGCAGCGGGAGACCTGGGACGCCCAGTTTTGGTCAAACTGCAAGAAAGCTATTTGACCCGGAAGGAGGGCACAATGTCTGGGTGTCATGATTCTTAAGCCCCTTACCCATTATTGATATGTCAGGAGAGCAGCTGGGGTAACATATAGTGGGATTAGTTCTCCACAGAATCTCTTTATTGATAAGAGGAGACAGACTGGATTAGGGAGTGTACCACAAAACCTCAAATAGACTGGTTTAATTCTAGATGCTGCCATAAGAACAATGAAGCATGAACCAGTGATCACAGGCTAAGCTAAGATGTCAATAAGAAAACATAAATTATAGCATGGCTTGGTCAGAACCAAAAAAAACAATTAACATAAACCAAGAACAATAATAACCATTGGGTGGCTAGTCGTTTCAACATATGGGTACCGCAAGCATTGTATGCGTGCTCTGAGCGTCCTTGAGAGCTTTGTAGCCGATGCCAAGAGCTTAACTGCCAGAGTCAACCAAAATGCAAGCAGCCCAGCGTTTTATGGCAACTGGTATATGATCTACGTAGTAACAAAACAAAGCTTTAAAATAAATAAAGTTCCGCAAAGTTCAGTAGCCATTCTTCAGATGCCTAGAGAAAGTGGGGTTTTGCTTCGGTCTTCGTCAGACCTCCCAGGAGACTTTTCCACTTGGAATGCGCCGCTCTGTGTGTCGGTAGTGCGTGGGTGCAGTCCAGGTAATGAGCAGATCAGCCGATGCCCCGGGGTGGGAGGCTGGAGGTGGGTGGATGCTGAAGATTTATGTGGTCACTGAGGCGTAGGTGACCGGCGTGGTGCTCCGCGGTCTGAATGGGGCACTGTTTGCTGGGTCCCAGCTGTGAGTCGGGGTGGCGGGGCACAAGGTCCCGCTTGTAGGCGTGAGTCCAGTGATGGATCTAGGGTGTGCAGAAGGGCCTCTGCGTCTTGCATACTGTAAATTTGGTGTGTTGTTTCGCCTTGTTGTACCTGGAGCAAGTGTGAGGGCCGCCAGCGATACGGTATGTTGTTGCGCCGGAGTGTGGAGGTGAGAGGCCGCATTGACCTGCGCCACGCCAGAGTTCCACTGGATAGGTCGCGTAAAAGGTTAGTTTAGCGTTTTCAAATTGTATGGGGGTTTTACCCCGGATGGCTGTGAGAACCGTCGATTTGTCAGTCCCATTTTTAAATGTAAGTATAGTGTCCCTTGTGGCCATGTCTGGGGCCCCAGCGGGCTTTGGGATCCGGAAGAGATCCGTGGGCATGACGGCCCTGGCTTGGTCCGTGGGCAGAATGGTGGCAAGCAGGCGTTTGATCGTGTGCGGTAGGTCAGCCTCTGGCAACCCCTCTGGGAGTCCCCTGACCTTAATGTTAAGTCTCCGTCTTGCGTCTTCTTGGGCTGCGAAGCGCCGTTCATACAGCATAGTTTGGTTGCGCAGGTCCCGTATGTCGCTTTGCAGTGAGGCGATAGTGTGCTGCTGTTCTTGGGATGATTCCTCTAGTACAGTGATGCGGCCTGTCAGGCCCTTCAGCTCTCCCCTTAGTGCAGTGACATCCGCGAGGATGTTCTTTTGTAGGTCTGCTAGCAGGGTCTTTAATACCCCGGTTGTTACCAGTTCGGCGTCTGTGTCCTTCCTAGGTTTGTTGGGTTTTGCCCTCGGCATTGGGTCTGGGGCTAGGAGGCATTCATCGTCAGCTCCCTCTGAGCAGTCGTCGGAGAAATCCGAGCAGCCTCCGTGGAGCGCCGCCATATTGGATCCGCTCGGGCCGCGTGCTTGTCGCCACATATCCCCTATTGTGAGTCCTGGGGCTGGTTTATCCGGCAACAGTTTCTTGTGTTTGCGTCCCATTAGTGCTTAAGGGGTGCCCGCTTGTAGTCAGTGGTTATTGGGGGTCGTATCAGCCGTTTTTAAGTTTATTTTCTCCGTTTTGTCCTCGGAGCTCCTGAGTCTTGCGTCTGCTTGCCTCTGCTGTCAGGCTCCGCCTCCCAGACCACCACTTTTGATGATGTCAGCCAAGGAAACAGATCAGGGGCTGGGCCAGCAGCAGCAGACTGGTAATATTTTACTATATTTAGGAGGTGTGTTGGGGGACACAGGGGGGCAGATGGTATTTTTAACACTATAGGGTCTGGAATACATGTTTGTGTTCCTGACCCTACAGTGTTCCTTTAAAATAAATTCTCAAAAATCGTAATTGATTACTTCACCGGAGAAGGATTGACTGATCGGTGAGGAAACTACCCTGATGTTGGAATAAGTTGATAATAAAGTTGATAATAAAATATGGAAATTATAATAGAAAGATGGGAACTGGAATTCCAAACTTATAAGAACCAAATCTAATTGAAAAAAATATATATATTTTACAAGACTAAGATATAATATAATTACTGCAGCAGGTATTCCTTTGAGTAGTAGCCTGCTGGGGATATTCACGTAACCAGGAATTGCATAGAATTATCAAAGTATTTGCAAATTTATTTCCCAAAAGAGTTGAATTGTAAAACATTATCTATATAAGTTGTTTATCAACTTATCTATTTTGATGTGACATTCATATTTTTCTTAACAGTTCTCTATGATTCAATGTTAATTGAATAACCCATAATGTCTTCCGCTGCAGAGTCTAGACAATGGCTAACTTCATTGAGGTTGCCTTGACAAATGTTAAGGCTTGGCCTGCAGTTGTGGGAGAGGCAATGTACCTATTTAAACCCCCCTACTCACCTTCCTCCATCCCTTACGTTTTTAGCGACTCACATGTCCTGTGTCCACGCTGTCTCGTTGCTCCTCGGTCCTTCTGGGCTCCGCTCTTGCTCTTCTTGTTGTCCCTGGCACTCCGAGTTTTCCGTGGTCCCTCCTGTTGTCTTTTCCTGCTTTGTGAGTTACTTACCCTGCCGTCGTCCCGCGGCGTCTTCGCGGTTTTGGGTATCTCCCCTTCCCCCTCTAATCATTTTTTTTCGTTTTACGTCCTCCTGTCGCTTGCCCGTTCGGGAGTTTTCTTATTTCTGTTCCTCTTGCTGGTCGGGTCGCTTGCGCTTGTTTTGCGTTCGCCTGTTTCCGGGTTGCAGCACACGTGCGATAGACATTCGGACGCCGGCTTTACCTGGTGAAAGGAACATAGGAAAACAGTCTCTGACGGAATGCATATGGCGCTAGTTTACGGCTTCCCCGGCTTACACCGTGGCTCTGTAGCCAGACCCCTAGAAGGTACTCGGAAGTCTTTCTATGAGGGCATTGCAGTATATTGCAGTTGGTTTTGTAGGTCATGTTTTTGTTAGGTTTAGTTTGGCCAGTTTTTCATCCCTGTGATGTTTTCGTTTTTATTTTCCCATGCATAATTCTGGGGACAGGAATGGTGTACACATGCAATCCCTTGGATGTAGGAAGGAGGAGAAACACAGTAAAAAACAAACAAACAAACAAAAAAAAAAAAATATATATATATATATATATATACATACATTTAACCTAGTTGTGGTTAGAGAGGTTCTGCAGCAGCTGGGATTTATAAACCAGGGATACTTGTTCTGGGAAGCCCCTTGCACATATAGTGGTGAATTACGCCCCTGTTCTCCAACTATCTTTATGTTTGTGCCTATGCATATAGTACCATATATGGCTGTGCCTCTGGTAGTGCGCAAGTCCCTTAATTATTGCTCAGTTTTAACGACATAGTGAGTGTCATTTATACATCCCTCCAGTAGTGCATATATTATCCATGGTGCTGGGAGATCGTAGACTTTGGTCGGGGGTACTCGGGTGGGGGAACCACAACGGCATGCACTTCTGTTCCCTCTGCATGATGCTGTATGCCTCCTATAACGGTATACTTTTGCTTCCTAGCACAGGATTGGGGTTTCCTTACATGCTTTCCATACTCTGTCACGTGGGGGTTTGTTTCACTGAATTGGTGCGGATTGCAATCCGGATCTCAATGCTTTAGGCTGGTATATCCATTTATGACATGGAGTGCTTTACCAGTTACGCAATTTCGCTTTGATTTCCATGATCTCTGAATTTTACTATTCGCGATTTCTGGCTTAATAATTGTTATGGTCCATGGGGGGATGTTCACTAATCAACCACAACCAGATTTGACACTTTTCATATTTGCTTACAGCAAACCCATTTTTTGTTTTGTTTTTGTTTTTTTCCACGGTACATCCTGAGTTAGCTGTGGCTGGCTGTAAGGGTCGTAGGTGTCCACTAGTTGTAATTCCCTCTGGCTTCTTCGCCTTAGATTAGTGGTCCCGCGAGGCCAACGCCCATCCTCATACACGGAGGTACTACGCCCTCGGGCCAAATCATAGTTAATCACCTCGCATTGTGGCATAGAGAGGGCCTCACCTGTCACTCCCATTCTATCTTATGTTTAACTGTCACCGAGAGGCCAACACCCTGCCACAACGTTCAGTGGCCCCATTGTCCCCTCGCGCCAACTCATAGATAGAGCCTCTCACGCCGCTTGGCATCTAGCAGGGCCTCACCTGTCACCGAACCTAGTCTTAATTGTTTCGCCTGTTGGCATTAGCTAGTATGCCAGCACACGCGCGCACACACACACACAATGCGCACGCTCACTCACACACACACACACACACACACACATTGGGTCGCTTATGCTCTGTTTCTTTGTCTTTTTCACGCTGTGGAGTTTCGGCTACTCCTACCTTCTTTCCGTGTCCTGGTCTCTTCCTCGCTTCGCTGCGGTTCTCGCAGGTCCACCTTTTTCTCTCCCCAGCAGCCTTTCGGACGGCCGAACTCTGTGTCTGTCCGCCTCCATCGGGTTGCGCTGTTGCTGGAGGGGGCCCCGATATCGCTCTTCTCCGCTGCTGTTGTCTGTGGGGCGGTTTCGGATGGCAACTTGGATACCTGGCGTCTGCCGCTCTGGCTGGTTCCGAGCCGGTCTTCCTGCATCTTTTTCATACGATCTCTCTTGGCCCTCCCACGCCTTCCACATGGTTCTGCCCACGGCCTCTCCCGTAGCTGCTGCTGTTCCCTGCGTTTCGCGTTTCCGCTCGTGGACTGCCAGCCTTGTTGGCTCGTGGTCGTCATCTTTCACGTCTGGCTCTTTCTACTGGCGCTCGCGGTACGTGTTAGGGCCCTCTTCTCCTTGAGGGCTTTTTCTGTTGTCTGCGGTTGGTTTTTCGCTTTTTGCCACCTCTAACTTACATCAACTCTGCCTATCCGGATTACAACTTCACATGCTGCACGGGTTTACCTTTCATACGCAGTTTCCATGTCCGCATACCAGTTTAGTACCTTACACAAGACAGTTCCGATACCCGGGTCAATTTTCACATCTTACGGATTCCCCATCTGCATCCAATTTTCAATCACTATCAGTCCTATTAGTTGCCTGTCCTTATGAACCAAGCACCAACTTTTACATGTAGGGCAATAACTGCTTGATCCAAGGATAATCTGACTGCCATTATGGGGTCAAGAAGGAATTTTTTCCCAGCTTGTTGCAAATTGGCAGCGCTTCAAACTGGGTTTTTTCGCCTTCTTTTGGATCAACCGTTTTAACATAAATGTTAGGAAGGCTGTATTTGATGGGCACTAGTCACTTTCACTTTGTGTCTAGTTGATGAGCCACTATTCTTGCTTCCACAGTTTCTTGGGTCCCACATACTTTCCCACAGCCACCACGTCCTTCTTGCAGCATTATCTTAGGAAGTCTCACCTATTCATGCAGCCTACTGATTACCCTCTCTACCTCCACATTTAGTCTACCCTAGGGGGCCAACACGTTTGGTATACATTACTTCCCTAGTACAATTTAGAGCTCTGGTTCAAGTGCTGGGCAACTATTTCCCCGCTAGGCATTTACCATACAGCTAGGCTTGGGTTTTGTTGATTGTTTTTTTCGTTTCTGACAGGTACCCAATTTTTGCCCTCTTTTATTACAGGCCTACCACAACGTCGGTTCCGGCACACCTCAACCAACTTATTTCCCCTATGGCCTTATTTGCCCCTCACACAAATGTTAAGGCTTGGCCTGCAGTTGTGGGAGGGGCATGGTACCTATTCAAATCTGATGCACAGAAAATTGCTTTTGTGATCAAGATGGCTCCCTAATATCTGTTATTGTGGAGTTCTTGAAGTTTAAGATCATTGCGGCAGAGAGCAATGGGGCATTTTTATATAAGAACGAGAAGCTTTTACACAGTGTGGATTAGCTTTTATGGATATTTAGCATTATCCATATTTCTTTTATATTTTTAGAAAAATTGTGTCCTTTTATAAATGTTTTCCAGAGTAAAATTTTAAATACAGGTGGTTATGATTTTAGAATTTTGTTATTGACATACTACTAATAATAATGTTTAGGCAAAATAAATCAATGGTAATCAAAAATAATTGTATAAAATGTAAATAATATAAACAGCCTCAGCATGTACATTTTGCTTTGTTTTGGTGGTTTGGTGGATAGTCTATCAATTTGTTTACTTGCGATGTTTATATGTTAAGAGAAGCATGTTGTTAATGTTTCACCAGTTAAATTCTATCATGCACACAATGTGCAACTTTTAAGGACTGGATAGTACCACAACGCCATACTAATTATTCTCGACCTCTCTGCTGCCTTTGTTACTTCACACCCTTCACACATAAAACAAAAAAAACAAATAAATAAATAAATGTTTTCTTGTTTTTTTTTTCTCTTTTTTCCCACCACTCTCAACCACTTTGTAATTTGTATATGTGGACTTTTGTTAGGTGTTCATTGAGAGGCTGTTCTTCTCTCAGTGCGCTGTTCCTCAGTAGAAGACTTTATGTGTATGTGTTAGTACTATTCTAGATTTTTTTTTTTTAAATAGCTATGGGTTTGGTTGGGTTAAAGAAGTTCTGTCTGAGCTTCCTTGTTTAAATAATGTTACTTGTGCTATTTCCATGTTTATGTCTACCTAATGCAAACAGTGAGAGAGTTATTTTTATTTTTATTTTTATTTTTATTTTTATTTTTATTTTCACTTTTATTTTTATTTTTATTTTACTTTATTATATATACATTTATTTTTTATTATTTTTTACTATTTTTTATTTTTTATTCATTCATTCATTTATTTTATTTCATTTTTTATTCTTTATTGTTTAGTGCACATTATTTACTTTTTTCATTATTAATAGATTTCTATTAATATTTAGTTTCTTTGTGGCAGAGGATTGAAGTCCTTTTTCAAATTTGATGTGGTTGAATTTGTATTATGAGAATTGTTACTTTGATGTTTAAATGATTTTAAGACTGCTCCTTTTAGTCTTCTTAGCAATTCAAAGGGCCGGTCGTTTGGAACGCATGTGCCCGATCTTGGAACGCAACGCCAGTGGTTGTGACGTGCGTGGTTATTTCGCCGCCGGAAATCCATGTGTGGAACGCAACCGGAAGTTGTGATTTGGAACGCAGAATATTACCGGACGGATTACCAGCTGGTCTTAGCCGCGAATTTTAAGGTGGCGATCACCTGGAAAATATTGATTTTATTGAAGAGGGACTGCCTACAAAGGAACTCTCCAATCAACAAACGGACTGGTTATATTTAAGGGACTCTGTTGGGGGTGGGATTATGCATGCTTTGTATTTGACATATTGTGTATACTGCAAAAAATCTCTGATGAAGTCCAATTTGTATGGACGAAACGCGTTAGATGCAGTATTATTTGTATACTTTTAACTATTGATTTTTTGATATAGGCTTATTAGTGCCTTTTAATAATAATAAAAAAAAAAAATTTTTATACTTCACTGGCATACTCCCACTTCTTTGAAGACAGAGCAACCTATTCGTGGAGGGTGAATACCACTGCAGCCCTTGAGGGCTTAAAGGCGCATTATCCATCACTATTTTGTGAGTGCAACCATTGAAGTTTATATTTTATTATTGTGACGGTACTTCACTATGTACTATGTATTCTTATATTTTTTAGCCATTCAGCTGTATCCCTATTTTGTCCATTTACATATCTGCATTTGAGGTTCATTTGGGGGTAACCTCTTGGGAAGCTGCATTCATCTCATACCAAGTTAAGTACTCGTGTATATTCCTACCACTCTGTTGGTTAGGTACATTTGTATTTCTTGCGTTTGTATTTTTTTCTTTTCCTTAAACAGTGAGAGAAGGACATACTCCATTGCCTTCCTGCAATCACTGTTGTTGGTTAAACGGGTATCGAAGTATTGCCCATAACTGTGTTCAGCAACTGCTCAAATCTACCTATTGAGCTTTTCTAATCTGTCAGTTCTGCTGAATCTGTCCCTAAGTGGATATTTTGAAAAACCTATTTTTATAACGATAGTCTGCAGACTGTTTATCTAGTTATTTGGTGTCACTAGAGCATGGAAATTAAACTGCTTGTGTTGATTTAACCATACATCATTTTTGAGAGTTAAGCCGCATAAGGAAACCATTAGACTTTTAAGGGGGGACACATCCACAGGACATTGTTTCAGAGGGAATAGCTGAATGTAGAATGACATTAATATAATGGAAATATCCAATTGTAAACCTTACAATGTTACTTGGTGCACAACCAACATGTCCAACAAGCTTTGATTAAATATCCATTAGGGAAACAGTTTTGGATTATGAACCTGAAAAGCGGTGAAAAATAAAATACTTGCAGGCATTGTTCTCTCCATTGTGCTTAGTTGGGAACAGCTTTTAGACAAATTGCTCTCAACAAAAAGGACATAGATGTCAGGAAGAAATTACAGCAACAGGAAAACAAGAGGGGATAAAGACGAGGGACGCTTAGAAGAAGGGGATAATGAGAAAGGTAGCATTAAAATGATTGTGTGGGAGCAAAAAGGACATAGTGTGCTGTTAAAAATAACAGAAAACATTAAATATAAAACACATGGCTGAGTAAATTTTCACAGCTATTTTGTAGGTTCCTCATATATATAATCTGAGGACTTTGTACTTTCCAATTTAGAAGTAGGCATTTTAATGTGCCTGCCGAACAGAACAAGGGTTATTGTGATACAGCTGTTTTGGATTGTATGTTTTTAAGTGTAGCATTTCACAAAACCTTTGTAAATTAGCCATGGACAATAATACATTTGATAATTTGGTCTTGTAATTATAGCTCTAAGTTTGTTACAATGCAAACTCCAATCTTTCCAAGTATAAGCTCTCTTTTAATTGCAAAAATGAAAAAAATTAGCATACAGTCATGTTCTGCTTTGGTTCCATTTTTTAAAGATGTGTTTGTATAAATTGTTGGAAATGTTGATTCTTTAAAGAAAAAACACATTTGGATATCATTATAGTTTTTAATAAACAACCTTTAATGAAACTAAAGAGCAGAAAAATAAACAAAATTATTCTCTGCAGTGTTAACGCCCAGTCTGTCTTGAGAAGGCAATATGCGTAGGAAGAAAACCGTACGTGATCCTCAAAAAACAACAAGGTCATCCTCTGATTTCATGACACTACTTTCAGAAATATATTCTTGATGGTGCTTTCACTATGAAGTATATATTTCTATATCCTATATCTATATGAAAAAGATACCTCAAATAATTTGAAATAATTAATTTTTTAGCTTGATATAGATCCAATTTGATCTTTGTTATATTCAGGGGAACCCAAATAGTTTCAAGTGCACTTGGAGAAGCGTGAATTAGACACCAGACGCGTGTTGGTTATCAAAATAAGCCTCTGACCTTTATTTTGTCAGTTGTGTTTTTATACATTAAAAAGTAAGTGCTTACATGCAAATACTCATAGAACAGTAGTAGGAAGGGAGTGAAAGGGTTAAGGGAGTACAGATAAGAAAAAGGGATGAACGTCATGTACCTATAACAGATAAGTTCCGGGAATGAGAAGGAACCGGTTGATTTAGGATAGACAGCTCAGGTGGGGACTATCTGCCCCCGGGAATAGACATACATGGTCTTAAGTGTCGTTTTAAGCATTAACCATTTCCTGAGTCAAAGTTAGCCAATTTTAATATAGGCTATCTAATATGACACCTTTAAGCTTGAGCCTTGGAATCAAGGTAAATTGACAAAGAGGCTTTATCAAAGTGTTACAGACATAGAGGCCTATCCTGTTTAAATAGCAGATACAATTGATTACATCATTGTAATTAGTGACATCATCAGTCATGTACTTAAAAAAAGAGAAAAAAAACATTTTAAAAACAAACTATACTACAATAAAAAAGGGAGGGGAATATAAAATGGATAATAACTATCAAATAGGATATATAGTTCTTTATTTTATAAAGGGCAATAAAAATTGGGAGGTGAGGTAGCTTTACGAGGGGCACCAAGATGGCTGCCCAAACATGTTAATTGGGGACACCAAGATGGCCACCGTTGGCTTAGATATACTTTTAGAACAAAAGGGTAGTTTGGGTGCCTTATTTATAACTGATATATAAGGTGAGGAGATAGAAAGAGTATATCCACCCCTAAAACGAGTTGTGTTTTATAAAAAAATTTGCATATCGAAAAAACAAAATGGCGGCCGCAACCCAAACTATGTGATCGGGTCGCATCACCTTCGAGACCGAGCCTTTCCGGTCTGATAGTAAAGGGGGTCCGGGAGGGCTCGCCTTTAAGCCAAGATGACGGCTGCGACCCCTGTCACATGACCGGCCGAGTCGCGTCGTCATGGAGACTGCTTTCCTCTAGGGCAACCTATGGCACGTATGCCATGCACAGCATTCAAGGTATCTTTGCACGGCACTCAAGGCTGCTGGAGCCAAACAGGCCTCTCTGGCCTATCAAGTGTCCCAATGGAGCTTCAGATATCTCCTAATGCGAAAAGGTGGGGAGGGACAATCCTTAATGTATGCATTGCTGCACATAGAGGAAGTGATCTCAGATCACTTCCTCCCAGCACTTGTAAATGGGAATCCGCACTAGAGTAGAGCAGCCTGCAGCAGCTATCGCAGTTTCTTCCCTTAACCTGTACCTGGCCAACAGTCCCCACTGCACCCAAGGGAAACCATTCACCCTGCTAGATATACACAAAGATGCAGAATAACACTTGACTCATATAAATAATACGAACAGCTCACATACAAACACACACATAATCCACACAAACACAAAACCACTAACAATCTAAGTACATGCACACAACATCACATGCAATACCCTAAGCAGCCCAACACATACACTCAACACACTCAATTCCACAAGCAGCCCCTAGACACATCTGACATTCATAGATATCACACACAATACCACAAACTACTCATGAACATATACAATATAACAGCTCATATATGCACAAATACAATGATACAAAGCAACTGGAGCAATAATAACACAAGCAGAATATGGCAACATAAACACCTCAATTTAAAAAACTAGGACTGGCAAACTACGGGATATCACAATTTTATTTTGGCACAATACCACTTAAAGGTTGCCTACCCCTGCTCTAGGGGAAGTGACTAACAGGAGGGAGTGTCATTAAGGGCTGACTAACACCCCATAGAATCATGATGAATGTAGTACAAAGGGAGAAAGCTTAAAAGACAGGTATATAGATAGTAAAAGGAATACAAATGTGATAACCATACTGCGAAAATAGAACTTAGTAAAAAGAAAAAGAATATAATAAAAATAAATATACATGATAAAAATAAATAATAAAAAGAAAAGAAAAAAAACTATGATACAAGGGGCAAATGGAAATGATATAGATATGATATGCTAAAAAAAGACTAGTAAAAATAGGTATAAAATAAATGTAAAAAACATAAGACCACAAAAAGTATTATATAAAAATTACTACAAAAAGTGGTACAAATCAAAATCTTCATTTAACCCATGGGGTACCAGAGTGTTAAGTGTGAATACCCAGTTCATTTCTTTTCTACCTAGAAGTTTTTGGGAGGTTTTTGGGAGGAGGATACTTTTTCTATGGCACAAAATTTTACAAATTTAGGATCTTTATTATGGATTAAAAAATGTTAAGATACAGAATGATTAATGTAGCCTTTTTTATGTTTCTACAATGCTCAGCAATGCGGGTTTTTAAACATCTTGTAGTTATGCCAATGTATTGTAGTTTACATGGGCATTCCAAAAAATATAATACACTCTTAGAATTGCACGTAATAAAATCCTTTATTTTATGTTCATGAGGGGAATATTTAGATTTAAATGTTGTAAGTTTATTTTAATCATTATTGGTACTCCCGCATGCCAGGCATATTTTGCATTTGTAGAATCCTTTATGTTGGTTAAGGAAACCTTATTATATAAAGAAACATATATCCTATTTAGTCTTTTTTTAAAACTGTTATTGTTATTGATTTTACTTGTCTACAATAAAGATAGCCCATTTATGCTATTTGGAGCTTCTAAGCCTATCCTTTTATTAGTATGTTTTTTATTTTTTAATATCCTATTTTTACCAACACCCCTACTGGTAGGACTTGAGAAGTGATATCCTGGTAGCCTTGATATTTTATTTGCTCTCCACTTGTGAGTATACCTCCATCTTTTTATTATTTTATCTTGTACCATCCAGAGAACACAATTCTGTGTTTTTATCTCTTTTTTATATACCACAAATTATTTGAATACCTGACCTACTGCTATTGGAAAGAAAAACAGCCTAACTACCTCTGAAAGCCTTGTCTGAAGACGCCAAAGGATCATCAACACATCCATAGACGGGGATTATACCGTCCAGGCACATATATCTGGAGCTGAATATAAGCTCTAGAAAATTGTAAGTGCAACTCTTTTCCCTCCATTTATTATTACCTGAGATCCAAACATACTACACTATATCTATGTATTTTCCTTCGCTTCCCTATATTGCGTTGAGCGTGGGAATACCATCACAGGCGCTGCTTTCTGATCTTATCGTTATACACATATCGTATCACCAGAAAAGAAGAGACTCTGGTTTTTGGGAAGCTCCGGCAGCCACATACTACAAGTACTGATATTCCACCTTTCCTCCCACTTATCAGGGGTGGTTCCAGAGTACTAACTCAAAAGAGGACAGATTTTGTGTTGATGCAGTAGATACAATATATGTGGAGAGAATAAATGTGTATATGGCTCTCATATATATTACTGAAAATATTAAAGTTGTGGAACTGTATACTGTATATACTCGAGTATAAGCCGACCCGAATATAAGCCGAGGCCCCTAATTTTACCCCAAAAAACTGGGAAAACTTATTGACTCGAGTATAAGACTAGGGTGGGAAATGCAGCAGCTACTGGTAAATTTCTAAATAAAATTAGATCCTAAAAAAATTATATTGATTGAATATTTATTTACAGTGTGTGTATATGATGAATGCAGTGTGTGTGTATGAGTGCGCAGTGTGTGTATAAATGCAGTGTGTATATGAGTGCGCAGTGTGTGTGTATGAATGCAGTGTGTGTGTATGAATGCAGTGTGTGTGTATGAGTGCAGTGTGTGTGTATGAATGCAGTGTGTGTGTATGAATGCAGTGTGTGTGTGTATGAATGCAGTGTGTGTGTATGAATGCAGTGTGTGTGTGTATGAATGCAGTGTGTGTGTATGAATGCAGTGTGTGTGTGTATGAATGCAGTGTGTGTGCATGAATGCAGTGTATGTGTGTATGAGTGCAGTGTGTGTGTATGAGTGCAGTGTATGTGTGTATGAATGCAGTGTATGTGTGTATGAATGCAGTGTGTGTGGTGCAGTGTGTGTGTATGAATGCAGTGTGTGGGTGTGTGATGCAGTGTGTGTGTATGAATGCAGTGTGTGTGTATGAATGCAGTGTGTGTGATGCAGTGTGTGTGTATGAGTGCAGTGTGTGTGATGCAGTGTGTGTGTGTGTGTGTGTGATGCAGTGTGTGTTTGTGTTGCAGAGCCTTGGTGGGGGGTGGGCATTTTTATAAAAAAAAAAAATATTATTATTTACATTTTTTTTTGTTATATTATTATTTTTTTAATTATTTTTTTATTATTATTTTTATTTTTTTATTATTATTTATGTATTATTTTATTTAGTTTTTAGTTCATTTTTTTGTTATATTATTATTTTGTTTATTATTATTTTTATTATTATTTTTTATTATTTATTATTAATTTATGTATTTTTCGTCCCCCCTCCCTGCTTGATACATGGCAGGGAGGGGGGCTCTCCTTCCCTGGTGGTCCATTGGCAGTTCAGTGGGGGGAGGAGGGGAGCTGGCAGAGCTGTTACTTACCTCTCCTGCAGCTCCTGTCAGCTCTCTCCTCCTCCGCGCCGGTCCGTGCAGCTCTTCTGTCAGCTCCCACTGTAAGTCTCGCGAGAGCCGCACTATGACCCCTCGGCTCTCGCGAGACTTACACTGAGAGCTGACCGAGGTGCTGCACGGACCAGCGCGGAGGAGGAGAGAGCTGACAGGAGCTGCAGGAGAGGTAAGTGCTCGCTGCCAGCCCCCAGTCTGTATTATGGCAATGTAAATTGCCATAATACAGACTGACTCGAGTATAAGCCGAGTTGGGGTTTTTCAGCACAAAAAGTGTGCTGAAAAACTCGGCTTATACTCGAGTATATACGGTAATACACTCATACACACCCCAGAAGACTGCACATCTTACTACTGTGGAGCTCTGTGACATATTCAGTGAGAAGGGACAACATAAAGTACATTTTGGATTCTTGTCATCCTGACAGATATGCCTGTTACACTATTGTATTTACCGGAAACATTACAATCAGAACATATCTTATGCTTCTCAAAATTCAAGCCAAAGATAACTGCCTGGACAAGCAATTCCATGTGGCACATACCAAGAATATAAAACATATAAGTGTCACCAGTCTATTATATTTCTGTCAAGTAATCTTAATGAATGGGTTGGCCCACTGACTAATATTAGTGTCTAAAAAATGGTTCTTTGAGTGATTTATATATCTACATATAATAATCAAACTTACATTTCTACACTATTTTAATTTTCAATTCAAGTCATAACTGTCTCTTTTAATATATTTGAGACAATAGAATGGAGGAAAACTATATTCATAATGTTAAATTGGCATTCATACAGATAACCTGCCAGAAGGCCTTTTACTTATGTTTTATAAGCATTATAATTAAATCACATTTCAGAAAATGGCCATCTCAGTTTTCAGTCCATATTCCCTAACTTATTAGAATGACCAATTGTCTTGTACAAGCATTGATTTTCAAATCTATATTCAAAATGACCCACACTAATATTGAAGATCGATGTGCAGGTGATTAAATTATGTAATGACGTTCCATGACTTTTATGACAGAAATTAATAATTTGAAGGCCTGGTTTTTGTCTTAGTGCTTACACAAACAATGTATTGTAGACAATTTGTCTACAAGTGTGAGAATTCGGTATTACTGAGTAAGGTAAAAAATAAATATGAAATATCTGTAAATCATAACAATATATCAGTCATATATTCTCATATTTCTGAAATCTCTGCATTCACAACAGAAGCTCACGATTTTATAGCTATTGCTTGGTTTTGTAGATTTTATTTTATGTGACAGTAGACTCCATCCCTGGGGCCGAAAACAGACACTTTATGTAGGTCCCCAGATTACTCTTGTGGTTTAGTCACCCTGTGCCCATTATAGGTAATAATGTATTTTTTGTTTGTTGTTTTTTTTCTTCCCCCTTCTCCTGTCGTATTGTTTTTTTCCAGCAGGGTGTTATCCCATTGTTTCAGAGACACGGCCAGATAATATTGATAATGATTAATTTCCACTTAAATTGATTGCATTTCTCACATACAATAGGCTTGATTCTGTCCCACCATCAAGGTTAACCTGAATTGTTGTTTAGCATTGCCAGGGTTAACCTGAATTCTCTAGTGATGATCTTTGATAAAAAAAAAAAAGACTATGTGATTTTACACCTTGACAGAGAAATCCCCCAGGATATTGTAACAAAAATTTAGGTATCTAAAAGATAGAAATGATGTGCTTAAAGGTACTCCATCTCTGGATCAAAGAGATCAGTCCACATCACTAATCTAAATAGACCAGATATCATAAACTGGTCATGTGGTCAGAAAGGATTGGCTTTACAGGGAAAAAAAGAATAACTGAATGTCAGCTCAGAGCAAAGTGAACTTCTCTTGGACTTTATGTGATCAACATCAGAAAAGACTTAACTAGGAGTTTCAGCTGGCCTGCTGTATGATGCTCAGTGATATTTGCACAAGTGTAGGTCCTGTTTACTGAGTTGAGTCTGCCTTTTGTTCCTCTCTTGTTTTATGTAATTTTGACACCGTGTAACACTTGTTTGTATTTTTGTTCTTTAAAAATCAATAATCTAATTCTGTCTTTGGGCTCCAGTATCTGAATTCGCAAACCTGCAGAGACGAAGTTGTAATTCACATTACCAGACTGCACATTGTTTAAGAGATAGATATTTTTGCAGCATTTGCCTTTAAATATAGTTGGAATATATTTGGGTTTCCTGCGACACCATTATGAAAAGTAATTGGGTGGTTAATTTAGTGTCACTAAAAGTAATACTATAGGCATCAAAACAACTTTAGCTTAATGAAGCAGTTTAGGTATATATGTCATACCCCTGCCAGTTCACTGCTCAATTATCTGTTATTTAGGGGTTAAATCAATTTTGTTTCAAGGGACATGGCTTCAACATTGAAGGGTTCAGAACTCCTCAATGCACTTGATAACATACTCCATGCTGAGGGTATACTCACCCCACAACAAGGGGAAGACCTGACAACCCCAGCTACAAAAGGAGATAGCAAGGCTCTGATGACCAACACAAGAGCCTTTTTAAACACTGACCTGGACATAATCCGAGAGGATATAACAGTGGTTACAGCCAGAGTACAGGCCTATGAGAACAATATCTCCTCCATAGCACAAACACAAACAGGCACCAATGAATTATTACAATAACTCCAGGCATCCCACAAAACCATGCAGAATAGATTGGATACTCTTGATGACACGCATAGACGCAATAACCTCAAAATCAGGGGCATCGCTGAATCCGTTACCGAGCATGAACTGCCTCACTTTGACGCCTATTGGCTACTCTACTTCCACAATGCTCTGCAAAGGGTATTCAGGTAGAAAGCTGCTTCCGGCTTGCTAAGTAAAACAGGGCACTGGCTGGTGTTCTCCAAGATGTGTTGGTACGCTTCCCACTGATTCATGACAAGCTGGCCCTGCAAGACGAAATGAAAACCAGAACACCCCTTGAGTTTGAGGAGATGCAACTCCAGTTTTAGAAGGACTTATGTAATTCCATCTTGGAATGGAGACGGTCATTCCAACAAGTCACAAAGACTCCGTGCTCTGCAAACATCAGCTACAACTAGGGGCCCACTGGAGCCCTAACAGTTTTCAGAGATGTACGCACTCACCAGCTCTCCACCGCGTAGGACTTCACAACCTTTTTTCATGAACTGGGCCTTACTCTGCCTTAAGACGGCATTGCTCATCCTGTTCGCAGCTGGGATGTTCACAGAATTGTCCCTTTTACCCCACGTGCTGCAGTTGACACTGGGTGATACAGAAGAAGTCCCAGCAGACACACAGTGATGGACTCACCCTTTAACCAGTCCCACTTGTTAATTTTGTTATTTTATTATTTTAGAGTATTACATTTTAATGTTTTATGTTTACGCTATTGATTTCAGATGCATGCAGCCCTTTTATGACCAGTCCTGATACCAGGACATTGCAACCACCACCCCCCACCCCCATGACCGAGCGCTCGGGGGTTATTGAGCGGAATATAATAGTTAATTACCCTGAGTGACCTGAGTTCTCACCACTTTTTACCTCTACAACACACTCACTGATTCTCTACCTGAGACCTGTAGGGCTGTGTCTTTCTCCTATTTTGTGGTCACAGCAAAATTATTAAGCCCTACTTTACTTAGTTTAATATGTAGACCTAATATGTACCTAATTTATAATTTATTTTTGTGATTTACTAATCTGCCAGTATACTCCAACCCAGCACATTTAATACATGCATTCTTTTGTTTACTGACGGAACATATATAGGTTTTATATTATTTTTATTATTATTTTATATAGCTCATTTCACAAGAAAAATAAAGAATAGAATAAAAAATCTATTTAGTTTCTGTTTATGCAGCCCTAGCTACACCTCCCCTGGCTATAACTTGCACGTCTTGCATAAAAAAATCGTTTTTATTTTCTCAGAGATGTTTTTTTTTTTCAATTCTTTATTTATGTTGACAGATATAACATGCATAGATCGAATACATTTCGTAACTCAAGCGAATCTCAACATATACGGTGTATAAAGAAAGTAGTAACATACATATCGTATAGTCATGCAGTGGGTGGTAGCCTAAGATTCTTCTCCATCACCATCAAAACTGGTGCGTTGGTTACCTTAACTCCCTCTGATACTGCGAGTTACACTTTGTCAACTTTAGTTTTGTGTTTTATAAGAAAAGAAAAACAAGAAATATTCGATAACATATGAAACTGAGCTATCGTACAAGTACATAAACATCGTAGGTGTGAGCCCTTCGACTGCCGTACGCCCTCTAACCTATTATTGTGCTGCGCAATGGGTGTCCCTTTGTCCTAGAGTTAGGGAATCTGCAGCGCGTTTCTCGCCCTCTGGCCTTTTAGGGGCCTAGTGGATCTCCCACTGCAGGTATTATTGCATGCTTTATATGCTAAAAAACAGGTTTACAGAGAGCGCAAATATCTTATACTATAGTGGACTTTCTCAGCCAGTGCTTCAAATATAATTCATCCACAAGAAGCATCCACAGAAATAGGGTGGGAGTGAAGCAGAGCTGCAGGAGAGAATAAAGCACTGCCCTATAGGAGAGAGCCAGAGACAGGTATATGCATGTTGTCTATGCTTACTGACCCTATTCTGGACTCCTCATATAGCAGCAAAATATCGTGTTTTTGGCGGGATTTTTGAGTTTGGAGTGTGTACAGCAGTACCGGTTATTTGGCGTTTCGTGAGGACTGATCCGAGTGCACAGGACCGATCCAGGACTGAATATCAACGGAGCGGTAACCATTTATCCATCAACCAATACTCTGTATCACCAATGCTTTATTGTGAACCTTAGAAATAAGTTTCACTGCTTGACACTGTAAGAGTTCTTCTTATGGGGGGTTTTTCGTACGGGAACTAAAATATTGTAACTTTATTACGCTATGTTAGTATCCTCTTTATTGAAGGTTGGACACATATAAAGACAAAGTTTATTGTTACAACTATCAAAAACCGTCACGGACACCTGAAAACTCCCACATTAAGATTGAAATTAGAACTCTTCTGTTTGATATATTTCTACAGTTGATCCCTATATGTAATATAGGGGTATATTAACTAAGCGCTGATACTGTTTTTATTTTTATGCTTTATATGCTGCCGGTAGCTGGCAGGGCCCTCTGAGGGAAGACCGCAACTTGTGTACATTTGGTCACATCTGGTCCTTAGTCAGTTTCCTTGTACACCTCTCCCTTCACCCGCTGGGAGATATATGCTGCACTTAGTAAGATAATGATAGAAATAGGAAAAAGAATGAAAAGTGTCAAAAGATAGTAAGGTAGGGGTGGGGTGGGGGGGGGCGAGGGCAGGATAACTGCATCTAATTGCTTATCTATCTTGTGGGCCGTTTCATTAACCCAAGGAGCTATCTTCCCAGGGTGCTCATATTTTCTGGAACTGTTTTTGAGTTTTCTCAGAGATGTTAACTTGCTTTATACATTTGCATCTCTTGCTCGGTAAATTGACCTTTAATCAAACACAGGAGGCTCTTGTAGGCTATAGAATGCTATTAACAGAGCAGGAGCTAATACATTCTAGATTAAACAGATTATGACATAATATAACCTACATTTTCTAGGCTGTGCAATTCACATGCAAGGATGTGTGACTAGGGCTGTATAAACAAAGTGATTTGAATCCTAAATGGCAAATAATTGAGACTGCATGTGCATGATCTATACACTAAAACCGCTTCATTGAGCTTAAGTTGTTTTGGTATCTATTTGGTAATGCTGGTAGCCTTTGAGGTAGAGGGATAAAGTAATGGAAGGGAGGACGGAAGGGAGGGAGGATGGAAGGAAAAGATTTTAGCTCTGCTATTAAATACATTAAACATTGTACTTTGTTTTTAACTTGTTTTTTTTAGACTATTCTTATAACCACATAATTATATAAACATGCATTTATATATAATTGTTACTGCCAGAACATAATAAAAAAAAGTACTAAAACATTTCTATACTCGCTAGATGGGTGCAAAACTTAAAGAATTAATATTGATTTAAATTATCAATACTCTGTGTGCTATTTGCAAGTTCCATTATTCCTTTTATTTTCTTTCAATCACTTCTGAGTGTGCATGACTGTTCCTTGATTGATTAATCAAGCACACCACTTAATTTATTATAATTCAAAGAAACAAGCATTTATTGAACAACCTCTCGAAGTAACACCATAACTTCTTCCTTTGACTGAATTATTGAAGTGCTTTAAATGGTTGCTTTAGGGTGATTGCTCCGTGGTTAATTGATTCAGCCCTTATTCAATCATTCTTGAGACAACTAAAATATGTGGATTTTTAAAAAAAAGTATTTCAATGTCAATCAGTTTAAAAAAATATCATTATTTTTGAGAGACAAATAGGATGCAATTAAAATTTGAATATTTTTATATCTTGAAGGAAAAGGGAGCATGCATATTGCGTATGTCATTAACAACCTATTACATTATGGAAGAATCAAAGGAAACACATACTGCATTAAAGGGACACTATAAAATTATCGAAAATAAAATTTGTGAATTGTGGACTCATGGGACTAGTCCACCATTCCTTTATTAAGTCTTCCAGACGCGTCCCCGAAATCACCACAGACGTGGCTAATGCCCCGCGGGAGAATTGGGTGCTAAAGATGGACGTATCCACAGCAGCCTGCGACATCACCCATTTCACCCAGCAAGCCAAGGTAGTACTGGAAACAGGGGAAAACAGTTGACGAAACTGAGAGAAAAAGTTGTGGGGACGATACTGAACAATGTGGACTTGTTCCAAGCTCATACTCCGGACACAACGCCGGAGCAGCTGGAAAACTTGGATACAATACTGACCGAATTGCCGTCTTAGTGCGTCTGGAGATGTTAAAGGTCACCCGTCCAGAGTGAAAAAACGAGCATCATAGTCCAGGGCACGAACATCCGAAACCAATAGGCATGACCAGCCTCAAATAAAGAGGTGAGGAATTGAAGGATCGCAGTCACAGGTGCCAAAACGGGATCCATGTTCCGAGCCAGGCACCAGCCAGCCCAAGTGGTCCCATATGATCGTTTAGTACCGGGAGCCCACGCTTCTGCAAGGAGGCGTCAAGTTGCATCCGAAACCCCCTGGATTTCCCAGGGCCCTGGAAATCCTCCTAGCGAGCATCAGCAATGACCTGTCCAGCAGGAGAGGGTGTCGCTGGCCCGATGGATCCAGAAGAAGGTCGGGTAAGATGGCAACAGCATGAACACATCCACTGCCAGTTCCAAGAGCTGTGGGGACCAGGATTGAGTCCCCCAAAATGGGGTCAGCAGAATCAGTTTGGTCAGTTGACGGCGAACTTGGAGCAGGACCCGAGGGATCATGACAAACAGAGGGAAGGCATAAGGGAGCGAGCCGGACCAGTCTTGCCGGAAGGCATCCACTGCCTCCACAGCTGGGTCCGGGTGCCAGCTGTAGATCCGTGGTAATTGGGTATCACTGCTGTCCGACAGATAGCGTGAACTCCAGTCTGCATGAATGTTGAGTAGTCCCAGGAGGTATTCCTCCTGGACCACCATATTCCTGACCAAGCAATATGGCCCAAAGTGCAGGTGAGCCAGAACTGCAGACTGCGTGCCGCCCATGTGATTGACATAACGGACCTCTGAGACGTTGTCCATGCGCAGCCGGCTGCATGTCCTGACAGTCCTGTTCGCAAAACTCTGGATCGCAAAGGAGCTGGCCAGGGGAAGGGGGGCAGGCAGGCACCTTAGACTTGGGCATATTGTATGCTGTGAGACCCACCAAACAAAAAACCCCTGTGACGAGACCAATCATTGGAGGAGCCTGGTTGCCCGCCTGCTGCCTTTAGACTATGGCCCCATGTTGAAACACTTGATTTTCCCCTGTGAAGACACGAAAGCTGGGTCATTCGGTGCTGGCCCTGTTTGAGCGGTGATACCCCAGATAGCTATGCCATGGAGCCCATTCGTATAATGAAAGACTATGGGAAAGACTTTGGCTCCATGGCAATTGAACTGTATGTGTGTGCTCTGAGCGCCATTCAGTAATAATGTGCGCTCAGATCTCAGCTTTCTGGGGATAAGTTGAATGTACCTGTTATATATTTTTATGTGTTTTATTGTCTTTTGCTGCCATGTGTTCAATGGAGTTTTGCCTCTGTCCTTGGAGATAATTGGATTACTTCCAAATATCTCCAGGATAGAAGACTCTGTGGAACTGGTTTTGGGCAGAAAAGCCATGCTTCATTTGGCCACAAAGGACTTCGATCTATCTTTTGAACCAATGGACCAATTTGGATGATTTTGACATATGTTTGTATTTGAAGTATGCTGATTCTGTGAATGTGATGCATACTTTTCAAGTTATGAATAATGTGGAAAAACTGTATTTCTCTGCCAGTGATAATTACATTACCCATTGTGTAAGGTAATTGTATCACAGGCAGAGGGGAGGATTTTGTGTGGGAGTGTCTGAGTGTATTGTATGTGTTTATTGGTTGTTTTCCAAAACCCTGTGGGTGGTACTAATGTGTATATAAGAACAATAAACCAACAGCTCTGACTGTTCACTGCTTGACCCTCAAAACAGAGCCTTGTCTCATTTTTGGGGGGATTTATTGTATGCTGTTCCAGTTTGACTGCTAGGAGTGTAAACTTATTCGTATGGTTTTTCCTATTCGGCTGTTTACGGCATTCATATGGTTTCCTGTTCGGCGGATTGGTGTTCTGCAGTAGCTGTGCCTGTGTCTCTGGAAGGGAAGATCTACTAAACGGCGGTTTTTAACCCTTTTATGCCTAGGGGTACCGTAACAACCCTGTACAATACCAGACCCTGAACAAGCTGTATAAAAAACAAATAATAATGGTACAGGCTAGTAGGAGTTAATCCCCCCAGACTAGTAACACCAGAGAGGGAGAGATAGGGGAGTTCACTAGGGGCCAGACCGGCAGACAGGGAGAGACACAAGGTAACACAGAGCCAGGAGGATGGAAAGTCAGAAAGTGGCCACCACCGGTCTTGCGAGATTGGCGGCAAAATATCCCATGAACACGTTCAATTTGCAAACCAAAAGTTTGGCGAAACAGGACTAATTTGTGGGAATAAAGTGACAAACGGTCAGTACATGGCAAAACAGCCAAACAAAAATACATTTAAAGCAAAAACAGTCGACAGCGGCAAAATAGTCAAACAGTACCATATGCCGGTCAAACTAGCGAACGGCACAGATTCGTGGCAAGATTAGCCGAAAGGGCTTAACTCAGACAGGAAAAAAGCTGAACAGTAGTGAGGAAACTGGCACAAAAGGGCGCCAAACAGTCAGGGAGTAGGGGGAGAGACCAAAAAGCTGAAAATAAGGAAAAAATAAGAAGATAATAAAGGATATGAAACTAGGAGCAATAAAGTGAAGCTCAAGGGAGAGGAGAAATACATGTAAGAATTCCCCAAAGAAAGGTCTGGAACCCTGGGCTCACAGGTAAAATAATTTAACTTAATGTGATACAAAACAGAATTAATAAACAGGGAAAAATCAGGTTTACTATAAGATAATAATAATATAATAATAAGAAGCAATTACTAAATGGTAAATAATCAAAACAGATAAAGGTAATATGAAAAAACTATTATTGGTAAGAGTAAAATTTGTTGTACTTATCTTGTGTGGAGCAGCAAAGAAAGAGGAAATATGATGGGAGGTGCTGACTATTATTCTGGGACTTGGTATGGGAGTGGCTTATTGCTATGTATACCATTTTTTCTTACTGTTTGTATTCTTTGCTGCTATTGGTGGACAGTAAAGAAAGGGTTAAGCAATACGAGCCTCCGTGTCTTGACATAACATTACTAGTTTAGTTTAATATATTTTATAAAATGGATATGGTTGGTACTGTGAAAATCTTTTTTATTACTGTAAGAGATCAAATCCTTCAGTGCTATGAGATCCTGCACAGTCTAAACTGGAACATCAAGAAAACCCAATTAGGCCATTTCCTGTTTAAAAAGATAGATTTGTCTGGTATATGGTAAGTAGATTGTAATTAACTTATATTGGGGCAAAGTGTTCTATCTACCTATTACATTATGTCTGCACTTCTGCTATCAGTTGTCTATCTATCCATCTATTTATCATTCATCCACCTAAGATGAAGGTGGAGATATAGGGGCAAAAGATAACTACAGATAGCTGTAAAGTTGTAGGAGAGTGAGATAACAATACACCTATTGAGATATGTGGAGGGATAAAATATATGTCATCTGCATTAAGAAGTAGGGAGAAAGAATCTTATTCTAAGCCTGACAATTTAGCACCAACCTAAAAATTCCAAGCGCCATAACCCTAAAGTGCGCTGTAGTGGTTATGGTGCCAGTGGTTATAGGGGACCTGGCATCCCCTAATATAAGTAGTCTTATTTTTCTTCCTGAGATCTGGTCTAGGTCGGAAGCCCTCAGCTCTGAGCAAAGCCTGGCATCAGCTGATCGCTGTCAGCCAAAGAGCGGGCACTGCAGAGCCTAGATCAGGAGAGCTAACAGAAGCTTTCATGTCCAGCTGAGAGGAGTCGGGGAGCCTCCTAAATTATTTGACTACCTATGTTGCAATCATTATGGTGAGTGGAGTGTTCCATAAGTAAAGATAAAAGTAATTGTAAGACTTTAAATGCTTTCTATCAATATGATAGTTCCCATAACGTGAGTAGAGAACATTTTATGTCCTAGATGCTCTGTAAAAAAAACAACAACATTTTAATCTTTAGACAAATATTCGGATTCATAAATAGTGAAAGTTCTGAAATAATTTTTCCTACTAACATATAAAACACTTATAACCTACATACGTGAACATTTGTCCTCCATTAAGGGGTAAGGACTTTTTTTTTCTGCACAAATTGCAAGTTAGATAAATTAGTTTAAATAAATCAATACTATTTGTTGGTTGTTTGAGTTGTCATGCCCCATACTTTGCTGAATCTACTAGATTCAAGAACATTTCCTAAATGTAGAAGGTGACTTGTGCTATCATAATGTTGCGAACAAGGCAGTTGAATTTTTCAATTAAAGTAAAAGTATGTTAGCACACAGGTCACTATCCACCAGTGTATTCTGTTCATGTACGGTGAGGTTTGAGGTTTTTTTGTGTCATTATGTTTCAAGATCACCTTGAATCATAAAGTATTAGTAAGTGATAAGAACAAAGATTACATAATACCGATTTTGCTTATTATTTATTGAGCTTGGCAAGTTTATGGGGAAAAAAATAATGCTTTTGCATTTTTATCACAAAATATTTAATTTATATTCTGGTAAAGAACTAAGCCCAAATGTTATATTATCTCTCAATGGTACTTTGGTATATGGTATATGAAACCAAAATGTAATATGTGCTATACAGTAATTATTGGATACAACTGGTCATCATCGTATTGTTTTTAGTATCAAAAAGGTTATATTGCAACTATAACAAACAGGAATATGCTCCTCATGATGAGTTGTGAACCTTCTGATAGTGAAGTGAACAAAACATTTTTATCCAACAAATATTCCATGAAATGCAAGAACAGAGCTGACATAGAGCTAGTCATTGAATGTGTTATTACACAGATCTAGTCAATAAATATGTTATTAAATAGAGCCATAGTGTGCACAGGGCATGTGCCAAATCGAATAGCATATTATGAATTTGAATAGAACCTCTGTATACACCTAGTTCTTATAAGAGTAAAAATGTGAGTGTTTTCATTGTTTTAGCCAGATTTTTAAATTTTTGAAGCCACATACAGATAGTACTGTTCTCTGGGTGCACACCCTAATTTAATGTGCTGCGCATGTATACGAATAGAGAATGTGTACTCAGTCAGATGGTAATATCAGCAAAGAAACGCTATACATTGTTTGATAGTTATTCGGTATTTGTGACAGTAGATTACCTGTTGCTATTAAGATGACAATTAATAGGAGGATGTTGCAACTGATGTTTATGTCACTTAATATAAAATTCAGATTGTATAGATAAATGTGTGAGAATGAGTGTCTTTAATAGTATAATACATTATTTTTGTAAATTTTGTGCTTATAATACAATAAATAACTTCTACTTGCACTATTGCTGTGTGTTAATTATTCATATATTATTCGTGTTCAGCATCCTCTTGTAAGAATATAGAAATGAAATAGTCTGGCCCTCCATCAAAAAAACAAAATATTTTACAAGTGTTGATGAAGATTTGTTTTCCTTTTAGTTTAATTGTGTTTAAGTGTTAAATGCAATTAAAAATTAGACACACTTCTTTCAAATAGAAAATATATGGTATAGAATGGTTATATCAGGGGCAAAGCTGCGGTAAGTTGACAAAAAAACATTGTTTTGCCTTCAGGGGCATAGCATGGGGGGATGCAGAGGGGGTTTAACAAAAACTATAGGCCAGAATGGGGTCATGAAAAGCCAAGGGTCTCATTTTGGCATATTTTATTACCCCCCCCCACCCCCCAAACCCCCCGAGATTCCCCTGTCATAGTTAGCTAGAATTAATATGTCCAATTACATAATTTGTGATAGTGCTTTTTTTGGGTAAATGTTTAGAGTCCATTAAATAGCACAATGTAGAGATATTGCTGTTTGTGTAGGATTGTGAATGCAGTGGACTAAAGTGTAAATACAGCATGGGGTTTAGAAAACAGGTGTGGAGAGAGAGAGAGAGAGTTGACAGTAGGGAACACTAACAACACTACCAATATGCTCACAATGGCAGACCTAAACAAAGTAGGGGACCACTACGTATTGACCCTACACACGTCCAAAACAAATCAAATGGTACCGCCTGTCAACATACCGTTATTTCCTACAGGCAACAAATGGCGTCCTATTCAGTTGCTAGACCAATCACTTTCAACACGCACAGGTCAAGACAAAACCGCTCCCCTTCTAAGCTTACACGGTTGTCAGGATTACAGTATGATCCAGGACGTAGAATTGTGTAACACAGAGGACTGATAGGTAACGTATACCGGACCTTAGAATGGCCGGACTAACATACCAAAGAATAGTCAGGAATAGCCGAGATCAAGGGATACAGAAAGAGACACAATGATAAGGAAAAGCCAGGGGTCAGGAATGCCAGAAAACAGAGAAGTCAAAAACATGGCCAAAGTCAAATAAACAGAATTACCAGACTCAGACAACCACAAGAGAAACCACGACAGGGCACTGAGCAGGATGAGAACTGGGCCGAAATACCCCTCCTCTGGATCTGATAGGGTGTAATCGGCCTTTGACCCCAAAGGCAGTTACCAGGTTCCCTTTGCATAATTGCTGCTCAGCACAAATCCTGCTGTGGATTTGATTGCTGCTCGGCACAACTTTTCCTGTCAGGATAGTAATGTTGTTCGGCACAACTTTTCTTGTCTGAACAGTAAATTCCATTAATCACATTTTTATAAGCTGATGAATACGTGACAACAGTAACCCATTGACAACATCAAAATTCATGTCATACGTGAAAACTCGAATTACAAAAATAGGGAGCGAGACAACAACCTTCACGGCCATCCGTTTCGAATAGGTACATACTGGTACATATAATTAAAATACTGGGACGATGGAAATTGTCCGCTTACAATCGATACATACCACAGTCAGAGAAAGAGCTAAGATAAGCCTTTCAAGAGTTAGCTAGTTAAGTATACTGTCACATCTGCATTTCTGTTGTAACGATTTCAGACGTATTAAAGTGGCATGGTTAAATATCCTTTTTGCCCTCTTTATTTACAGGCCCGCCCGAACATCGGTTTCGGCACACCCCACTTGACTTTAGTTAATTTATAAGTTTAATATTAATACAGCTTTTTTCCCTGACCACAAACGGGAAGGCGGAGCCTGGAGTTGTGGGAGGCGAGGATCCTGCCTATAAAAACTCAAACCTGCCTCCATACTGGGCTGACGTCAACTGGTCATCACACCCACCACTCCCTCTATACAATCACATCTCGGTTGTCCCTCTTTATTTACAGGCCCGACCGACTTAAGTTAATTTATAAGTTTAAAATTAAAGGACCACTATAGTGCCAGGAAAACATACTCATTTTCCTGGCACTATAGTGCCCTGAGGGTGCCCCCACCCTTAGGGTCCCCCTCCCGCTGGGCTCTAGGGTGAGGAAGGGGTTAAACTTACCTCTTTCTCCAGCGCCGGGCGGTGAGCTCTCCTCCTCCTCTCCGTCTCCTCTCATCCTCTTCGGCTGAACGTGCATGCGCGGCAAGAGCCGCTCGCGCATTTAGCCAGTCCATAGGAAAGCATTCACAATGCTTTCCTATGGACACTGGCGTCTTCTCACTGTGAAAATCACAGTGAGAAGCGCAGAAGCCCTCTAGCGGCTGTCAGTGAGACAGCCATTAGAGGCTGGATTAACCCATTTATAAACATAGCAGTTTCTCTGAAACTGCTATGTTTATAGAAAAAAGGGTTAATCCTAGCTGGACCAGGCACCCAGACCACCTCATTTAGCTGAAGTGGTCTGGGTGCCTATAGTGGTCCTTTAATACATTTTTTTCCCCTGACCACAAGCATATATATATATATATATATATATATATATACGTTCAATTTAGTGTCACAGTGTGATTTATAGAACCCTTTAAGTTGGAGTAAGACTTATTTTAGGGGGCTGGTTTTAGGGGGCTTAAGTCAATTTATACTGAAACCCTTTGTCTTTTTGCAGCCTAGCAACTCTTGTCTGCAGTCTTGTTTATCAAGCATTTCTCTTATTACAAAATATCCTATGGTGTCCTACCTTGCTAGATATTCAGATGGATGCATCATCTTTGTTAAATAAGCAGAATTAGTTTATCAGGAAAACAAACCGTATTCCGTAGAGGAACATTTCATTAACTAACACAGGTCTTCTCATTGCGCTCATTGAACATTAGGGTGCAGTTCCATCACTTCAACTGACTGCTTGAAACTGAAGGTAATTCAGATTCAATTAAATCCTTAAATTAAACAGTAATTTATTTTATGACTATGAGTTACATTGTCAGGTTAACTGACTATGCATAAAAATAAAAAGATAAACTCAGTAATATGTTTCACCAATGTAAAATTGAAGGCTAGGCACACAAAACCTCCTCCACTCTAGATCAATAAAATAATTATTGAATTTTCCCTGTTGTCAAAACACAGTGAAATGTATAGATTATAAGTTTTATCTCCGCAATTTGTACAATTTGTTGAAAACCACAAAAACATGATTGTTTCAATTATCCAAATGCCATGGCATTCTGCTTGTAATTTAGAAATAGAATGTTTGTATTTATTGGCTTAATGAAATCTGTCTAGAAGTCAGAGGGGGTTTATAAAGATGTAGGCACTTGCATCGTTGTCTGGCTTAAAGTATGAAACCCAAAATGCAGTACTCACTGAGGTAAAATAAAAATGTAGATAAATTCCTGAGGCAAACAATCCAGTAAGGGACTAGAGAAAGGCATGTTAAAATCAGTCCTAAGGTCAGATATCCAGGTTCAGGAGTGGTGAGACAAGTCAAAGGTCAAGCATCCAGGTAAATGATAACAAGGGTAGCCAAATGTTCACGGAAACAACACAGAACTGAGCAATGATAGTTCAGTGGTTCTGTTTTAACTAGGGTGCCTATCAGAGGCCATGCCCCGTTTCACACCACCCCCCTGTACTGCCTCTGTATTATGGAGGCTATCTGGGAGATTGGGTTTGTCAAGAGAACCAGGGGAGGCCACCTCTCATTTAGCTACAAACACTGGGCTATCCTCAGCATGCCTTTAATCCAAGACATGGAGAATAACAGTTAAGTAACTCCGGGATAACAAAAAAATGGCAACTTTATTGGAGCAAAAACAACATCAATGTTTTGACCCTACCGGGTCTTTATCAAGCTTGATAAAGACCCGGTAGGGTCAAAACGTTGCTGCTTTTGCCCCAATAAAGCTGTTATTTTTGTTATTCCGGAGTGCCTGAACCGTTATTTATTCTGCATATCTTGGAAGAGAGTCCTGGCCAGCCCTGGCTTTAGAGCACCTGGGTTACTTGGTGAGTGCGGTATCCAGTACGTCTCTACCTCTTGACCTCTACTTAGAGGTCAAGGCCTGCCTCTTGTGGTTGGGCAAGTGTACGCCCAGATAACCATTTTTCAGGGATGTCATCAGGGCAACAAGGTAGCTTGGGTATGCTGTCACAGTCATAATTGTGTAAGCTTTGTGAGTGCACATTGCACCAGGCAGGATGCCAACTAATGTAGATAAAAGGTGCTAAGATCCCCACTCATGTCATTTTAGAATGGATGATGGGCATAATCAAGTGAGTGTGACCTAGGAATAATAGTGCTGTCCTTGAATGAAACAGTTTGTCTCAATTTGACACAGATGTGTCAATTAGAGCAAGCGGTCTCTTACTTTGACACAAGTGCGTCATTTGTTGAAAGTGGGCTGTGTACATCATTTGTAAGTGCCCTTGTATTATGATGCAGATATCTGGAATATTGATTATCTACTGTTTTGTATGCAGGTGTGTCTATTATGGAATAGAAACTATGATTACCAGACTTAGATGCAGATGTGTTGTTATTGTAGGTGGACCCTACATCAAATCCAGTTGTGCAAAGCTTGTCGCATAATACTTTAAAGCATTGTAATCTCTGCCAAAGGTGCTTCAACTAAGAACTGAGTTAAGGGTTTAAAATTTATGTCAATGTGATAATTAAGTTTTTTTTCTTTTTAATAAATTTCAAAGTTTTCAAAAATCTGGTTTTTGCTTTGTCATTATAGTCAATGAGTGCAGAAAACTAAATCTAAACTGCCATGCAGAGGGTGCATAATTCATTGTTGCACTACAGAATATTGGTAACAAAGTGATTTGTGTAGTGCTTATATGAATTGACTACCTGGTAGAGGTAGTATTGTCAATTTCTGCAGGAGAGGGGTAAAATGGGATTTTTAGGAATGTGATAGATGTCAGAAGGTGAATTGCTCTTTTGAAATTGTGACATCTACCACACCATCTGCAAGGTGAGACATGTTACACATGAGTTGCCTGTAAGTCTGGCTTCAATGTAAATAACTGGTTTCTACCATATGCCTCTATATCCTCTCTTAGATAGAGGGTTCTTTTGGTATGTTAAGGCAATTGGCATTCAAGAGAATTATTGAGCTCAGGGGCCAGCACTTCCTATAGGTGACTTAGGCAGGGGTGCCGGCCCTTCAAATGCTGCAGCCGCCTGAGCACTCTATAGCGTGCTCGGGACAGAGCATCCACGAAGGTGCACCGGCCTGGGGGCGCAAGTAAAGAGGGATCGGCATGAGGGAAGTGCACAGTGCTCCCTCCTGCTAGTCCCTCAATGTAGCTTGGCTCCGGTCCACGGTACAGGAACATCCACTTCCTGTACCCGGCCAGGACTGACAGGAAGTGCTCACTCAGTAAGCACTTCCTTTCAGTCTGGATGGGTACAGGAAACAGAAGCTCCTGTACCTCAAACCGGACCAGAGCTCAGCCACGCTACAACAGAGGTAGGGGAGGGGGAGTGAGGAGAACGGGGGATGAGACCACTGAGGGAGGGGGGGTGGGGAGAGACCACCATAAAAGGGGGTGTGGAGGAGAGACCATTATGGGAGGGGGTGAGGAGAGACCACTGAGGGAGGGAGGGGATGGAAATATAAATCTTAAAGATACACTATAGTCACCAGAACCACAGCAGCTTACTATAGTGGTTCTGGTGTCCATAGCTTGTCCCTTCAGGCTTTTCAATGTAATCACTGCCTTTTCAGAGAGAAGACAGTGTTTACATTGCTGCTTAATAATACCTGCAGTTGCCGTCACTCAAACCACACTCGGCATAGAGGCGCTCAATGTTCCCTATAGTTATGCATGGATTCAATGCAGATTAGTGCATGCACAATAGCCTGCCAATGCTTTCCTATGGGAAAGCATTGCTTGGCTGAGATCATCAAGATTGATTATCTCAGCCAAGGAGAAGGATTCAGCCACAGCAAAAGACCATCACGGCGTGGGAAAACAGGTAAGTAAAATCACCTTTCCTTTGTAATCAGAGGGGGATCGGTCACCTAAACAGAGACTCACTAAGAGACAAACACACAAACAGATTTACAGACTGACACACACAAGCTCGCAGACAGACACACATACACAAACTCACAGACACACATACAAACTCGCAGACAGACACATGCAAACACTCACAAACAGACACACACACAGATACACACTCACACACTCAGAAGTAACATTTTTAAAATTATTTTGATTGAAACCCACTCAGCCTCCCTACCTTTTGGAGAGCTAGGCTTTCCATGGGGTCCAGTGTGGCTGCTGTCATCTCGCTGCATGTCAGGGCCAGTAAAATTAGTTACAAACACAAAATAAAGCATCGCTCTTACACGTGGCAGGCGAGCTTATATTTGAATGACCATTGGAATAAAACTAAAGAGCCTCCATTTCGTTTAAATGTACATAGGAATTTGGGCCAGAGCGCAGGTAACATTCTTTTTGTTTTTATTATGTATTTTGAGCTGTTAGATACTAAGCCACTCCTGCTGTAAGTGCCGTGCTTTATTTTTGTGTTTGTATATTGTGCTAAATTGTATTTGGTGGGTGTTCATTCTAATTAGTTTGAGTGACCAAGGTACCCCATTTATAAATTGTCTTTGTGGTGGCAGCATTATAAAATAGTAATATTTATATTATTATAGTTAAGTGTGGGCTGTGTTAAGGGGGATTTTTTTTTTACAATAATTTTCGGTTTAGTGCAGACAAATGGTGAATTTGAACCCTTTCACAAGCAGAACCAAGTCACACACACAGTTGGAGTAGGTGTGTTCTGACATAAACAATTGTAGCATAAGGCGGCAACATAAACAAATGAACAAAATGAAGGGGTTGTAATACTTTCTAAATGTGTGCTGTATGTTTTCATGCAAGCATGTTTGTTTGCGAAATGTTTATGGGTGTAATGCTGGAGTTTTATTTGGTTAGAATCTCAATGCATGTGTGGATGCAAAGATGTATTGTAAAGACTGTTGAAGCAAGTGTTCATATTGAGTGTCAGCAAAAGAGTATGTGTGACTGTAGCATTACTCTCCCCCTCACTGCCCAGCTGCTCCCCTTGGCCCCCGGCTGCTTACCAAGCCTTTGCCCTCTTTTATTTTTTAATAAAAGAAATATAAATGATTATGATGATGATAATAATGATAATAAGAAAACTTAGACTAGATAAAAATAAAAAACTTTAAAAATAAAAAAACGACAATAGACATGCAGTCTAATATTCTGAGAGCCAGTACTTAAAATAAAGCTGTCAGATAGCATCACGAATAATTTCAATGAAATAGTAGCATGCATTCCATTAGCGTCTGTATGTCTGCTGTGAAGAATTAGCACCTTAGGTCAAAGAAACCACATGTATCAGTGGCAGATACTGTATTTCTAAATGGTTCTGTCCTGCTGACTAACATAAATTGCATTGAAGCCTTTTAACTGATAGATTTATTTTGATGTACAGTACTTGAACTGTTGGGAGTAACTAGCAAAAAGAACATTTTCTACTCCATTGGCTAACCTTTTTTGTGGATTAATGATTGAGTCCAAATCAATTGGAATAATCTTAGTGCACTAAATTATTATTCTTCTCAGTAGGAATCCTTGTTCTACCTCAAAGGACCCATTTGTGGTTTTGCTCAACGGCATCAATACATTTTGAGATTTAGGTGACACTTAGACTTTAGACCTGCCATTTTGTCTTACAATGACTCTGTTCATGTCATAGACAATGTAACACAATTAGATGAAGGCAATCTCATGCCTTGTGACTTTATGTAGAATAATTATATATTCTTCTTATAATATTAATTGATTGAAGTGATAAAAATGTAACCACTTTAAATACATTCAGGATCTAGCTGGCATGCCTGTGTGACCAAATGTGAATCTATAATTTATAGAGAAATAACCTTCTAAAGTCTAAACTCTCTTAATTCACTTTTTTGAGCAAGTCCATCAATTCACCCTTATAAGTACCTTCAATTCTTCTTATGAACCACTGTTCTCATAGCATTTCTTTTTAGGCTACAAAATAATTGAATTTATAACAGTGCGTGCCAATACCCTACATAATATCACAACAATGATAACAATTGTAATAAAAAGAAGAATAAAATACACAACTATGCTGAGATTTTCAAAATAATCCAGGGTAAGTATGTATTTTATTTGTGATATGTTTCATCTATTTTTTTTAATATAATTACTAGAAACCAAAACTGTACAAAACATGGCAAAATATTTTCTTGAACTATGAAATGATTCCCCCATCATGCATACCCATGAAGAATATGTGTCTAAGCATGCCCATAATAATGCCAAATTCAAAGGTGCACAGGAAAATAATATTGTAGCACCATGTGCATTGTACAGGAATTTTATGGCAAGACAGGAGGCTTCATATTTGCTTTACCTTCTTTACTGAAACCTCCAGCAGCAAAAAAATTGTTAACAGAAATTTTCAAAACAACCAATCAGAACAAAATAACAGCAGTATAAAACTTAGGCAGACCCTCCCACTTCCTGTTTCTTTGCTGCTGCCTCCAGGTGAGCACTCACCAACTCAGAGTTGTCTCTGCTCTGGGTTGTTTTTTTCTGCATGGTACTTACTTGCTGTGTTACTTGCTGTGTTACTTGACTTGCTGTGTCACTTGTATACTGTATTTGTGGATTTTGCTGGCCTGTTTGTGGGGTTTGCTCCCTGTTTAGGGTTTTGGATTTTTGCTCTGTCCTGTTTCACAACCCTGGGGTTTCCCCTTGGGCTTCCCCTCGGCTGGCCCTCGCAAAGTGTGTTCCAGCGGTTCCCTCCTGGGCGGGCTCTACCTCCCCCATTCTCTCCCCCTCACTGCCCAGCTGCTCCCTGCGGCCCATAGCTGCTTACTGAGCCGCTTTTTACTCGCAGTAAGCCACGCTCGATTTTTGCAGCCAGGCACTTTGTTGGAGCCGCCATTTTTTCAGAGGCTCTGTGCGTCCAGGCATCCCGGTCTCACTCACCCTGCTGCCCTGCTGTCTACTGGCCATGTGGCCAGTCTTCCCTCTCACCTCTGTATGATGTACTGCCCCTTCTTGCAGGGGACTGCATGCAATGAGTTTTGTTTTTCCAAAAGGTATCAATCTAGCCTTATGGAACATGAAGTTTCAGTGGCTGCCATAATAAGTGATATGCTCAAAGCTCACTGTATTGTTTATTGTGATACATACCTACACCTATACACCTCAGGTGGGCTGAAAGCATGCCTTACAGCCCTATCATTACAGCCCTCTACATTACTGGGGCATTGCCCCTGCTTATACTGCCCTCTACTGGGCCATACTGCCGTGCAAGTGGCACTATTGTGAGTTGGGTGACCCCCTCCCTCTGAAAATACTGCTGGACCTTCAGTATCCTATTATATTTATACTGAGGGTGACCTCCTACCACTGTATACTCTGCCTGCCCCACAGTGTCCTGTTATAATCATGCTGAGGGTAACCCCCACATTCTTACTGCACTGCTGGATCTGCAGTGCCTTGTTATATTCATAATTCAGCTGCCCCTTCTGCCGACAGCACCGCTGTACCTACAGTGTCCTGTTATATCCATACTGAGGGTGACCCCTTCCCCTGCTAGCCTATACTGCAAGGTATGTTGTGCTTGTTGGGTGACCACCTCTTGCACGCTGGGTGACCCCCAGCTGGCTGCACCAGTTACCACACTGACGGTGTTACCTCTATGGCAGTGATACAGTCACGGCTGCCAGAGCAGATTTCCGTACCCGGAAGGTCTCTAGGCCTGGCTTCGTGCCGCCTTGGTGGACTCATTGCCTGAAGTCCTCGTTGCCCTACATGGTGACGCTCCACCGACCACCCTGGACTCTGCACCCGGCACCTCAGGTGCTCGAGACTCCGACTCAGCGATTTCCTCTACTCTGTGGATATGGACTCGGCACGTAATAGGCCTTGGTAGGGCCATGACGTTCCCACCAATGAAGAGGGAGCTGCCTGACAAGTTGGACAAGATAAAAAAACCATTTTTTATGAATAAGTCCGGAAAAGACCCAGAAGAGACCTGGAACAGGTTTTGCGCTCTGCCAGGACTAACTGCTGGATGTCAGTGCAAGTTGACACAGATGTTCCTCAGGGCAGATGATGCTCTACAAAGTGGAACACCGGTGGATGCTAACTCTCCTTTGTGAATGGGCCCAATGGTCCGTCTGTTTGCTTATAAGGAAACACCTATTTGTCCCTACCACCCAAATGCTGCAAAGTGGCCCCGTCCAAGCTGAACAGCAAGTTTGTGGATTTGGCATCCAAGGAACTGGGTTTGCTCTTCGGGGATGCCTTCACGAACGAGTTGAACCGACACGTTTCTATTTATATGTCTCTCGACTAGACACAGATGTCTCTCAAGTGTTGCCCGGATTCGGGAACAATTTTGTTCTCAATCTGCATGCCCTCGTCGCAGATGTCGCCTGTTGACATTTCAAGATGGAGGACACCCGTCTCCTCAGAGACCTGTTCTGTGAGGGTGATTGGTTCTCTCAACTAGATCTGAGGGAAGCCTGCCTTTGTTTCGCCATTAACATGGAAATATCGGACCTGACTCACTCTCAGTCGATCCAGTTTCTGATTTTGTGGAATATTCGGTTCAGGCAGCGCTCTGTCTTCCGATGCCCATGGTGACCGCCTTCAGGAAGGATATCAGACGCATGCTTCTCAACCCGCGGGTCACACTGAGGGACCTGGCCGGACGGTAGTCCTGTTGTCATCCTCTATTGAAGCCATCGTTCCAGGACCTTGTACTATCGGACACTCCAACACTTGAAGGCTCACTATCTCAAATCTTCGGCCATGTACGACCAAGTCATGGGGTTTTCGGATGAAACTCGTCTAGAACTTCATTGGTGACTTCGACGTATGGTGACCTGGAATGGCTAGGCGATTTTCAGACCCCAACCAGACTTTGTCCTGGAATCCGACGCAAGCTGTATGGGCTGTGGCGCTACTTGCAATGGTGTGGCGACAGGTGGACTCTGGACTCCGGAAGAGAGGGCTCCTCACGTCTCCTGTCTGGAACTAATTGCAGGTTCGTTCGCCATTCGCAGCTTCCCCAGGGGAAGAATTACTGCTCGCTGCATGAACAACGTCCCGACTGCCCGCTCCGGTCTGCAGTCGGATCGCACGAAGGATCTCTATCAAGACTGTCTGGACAAGAATTTGTCACTTGCGGCAGAACATCTCATGGGATGAGACAATCATGTAGCGGACGGGTTATCCCAACACTGGAGAGACGCCCTTTTTCTTTTTTGTACAGGTGACTTCAGACATTGCATCAGACCATATTCCTGGGAGTGTAATTTCTCCTGGTCACACCACTTTGGAGGAGTCACCCATGGTTCCCTCTCTTGCTGGAGTTGTCGGGTTAAGACCCTCTACTACTCCCTGTCTCCAGGTGTCTCCTCAAGAAGATCCACATACATTGATATTAGAGGATCACCTACCACTAGTGGCTTGGACCATTTCCGGGGTACTGGGATTTTTTAGACCTATCGACAAGTGAGTTTCTCCAGGACTCTTGGACACCTTGCACCAGGTGATCATACCTGCACTCCTGGCATGACTGGTGTCTGGAGAGATGTTTGGATCCCTTTACAACCCCTATCATGGCTGTCCTAAACTGCCTGGCTGAATTGTTTTTTCAGGGAAAGGTTTATGGGACCATTTACATCAGCTAGCTCGACGGCTCGTGGGTAAGGACCCCTTGGTCTGCAGACTACTTTAAGGGTTATGCCTTTTGGAACACCTACCTACTGCTATTCTTCAGTTTAGGATGCATCGCTTGTTCTGTGCTTCCTTGAGGAGTGTCCTGATGCCAAGGATTTGTCGCTTGGTTGGCTCTCCTGTTAGTTCTTGTATTTTTTCGTCACGTTCTGATGTAGTGCTTTTGATGTAGAATCCTTTTCCTTCTCACCGGACGGTGTGTCTGTTTCTATTCCGCACAGGACCATATCTATTCGTCTTCTGTATTGTATCCCTAATCTTCAGATAGGCTACGTCCTTCTGCTCTTGGGTAGCTGTTGATTTCCTATGTCTGACCGTTTAGAACTATTTCTGCACCTTCGCTCGCTCGTTGGTTTCGGTGATTTCTCTCATTGTCTGGCATTGTGAGTTCGGGGCTCGAGAAGCCAGTGGGTCCTTTCTGGATTTTTCTCTGCACCGCTGATTGGTCTGGAAAATCGACTTTCCATTCCTTTTTTTCCGTTCGTGATCTCATGTTTCTTCTGTTTTATGTTTGGGCGTTAAAATTGCAAATATGAAGCCTCCTGTCATGCCATAAAATTGGTTTTCCTTGCTCTCCTGGTCGACCTCATGAAAGAAAGAGGAAGTGGGAGGGTCTGCCTTAGTGGTTTTATACTGCTGTTTTGTTCTGATAGGTTGTTTTGAAAAGTTATGTTAACTATTTCTTTGCTGGTGGAGGTTTCAGTAAACAAGGTAAAGCAAATATTCACCTCCTCTCTTTAATAAAATTTAGATTATTCCCTCACCGAGGCTAGAATAATCCATAATTTTGTATGTTTTTTCTTTTGTCCAATTTTTTGGGCAATAATAATAAGAATGATGATGATTACTACAATTTTGCAGATTTACCCATGGAAACAGGGACAATTTTAAAAGCAGCAAAATGCTCCAATCATCCTACTATTACTACTAATAATAAACACGAGATGAAAACGTGAACAAAATCAAGGATTTGGATACATTCAGACTTGTTTATTTGATAAATAGGTTTAATTACAAAATAAAAAGCTACCTTTCCTGTTCATCTCAAAATATCTGCCTCCCATAATAATGTGATTGTGTTTTTTTCCTTAATTAGGGCCAAAAGTAAATTAATTGTTTTCTTCAGGCAGCCTACATACTTTTGTTATAAAAGATGGAGCAACAAAAAAAATACTGCTTTTTATTTGCTTTTAGAAAAAAAATTCCACTAGAAGCATTTGTTTGCTTTTATTCAGAATTGCTTTTAGCTCAGCTGTTGAAGCGATATGTAGAAGCAAATGTAATGTGTTCCCCTACTGAATGAAATGTAAATAACTCTGTGTCACTTCAAAAGCTTCTTTGGCTATCTTGAATAAAAGACAGTAGCTGAGATGATGCTTACCATGTCAAAGGAAAGTCTTTAGCATGCTTTGTTTTGATGTCAGTGTTTGAAGTGGGCCCACAAACTATATTGGATTGGAGAGGCACTGAATTACACTTGGGTTTTATTTCTGCTCCTTGATCAAAATGATTAAAAAAATGTGTGCATTTCTGTATTCAGGCTACCAGTGAACCATAAAAAATTTTATGCTTAAAACAGAAGGGGAGGATCTAAATGCATATTTCTACAAGATGTAATGCTTTGCATTCTTAATGCAGAAGTCCTTTGTTGCATAAAGGGGTCCTTCTGGCAATGCCTATGAGTGCCAGACCTACCTCCTGAAATATTGGTCTTTAAGTACAGAAACTGTTCAGTGTAGATCAGGCATAGACAACCATCAGCACTCCAGATGTTTTGGACTACACATGATGCTTTGCTAGCATTCTTGGTGTAAGGGCATTGTGAGGGATGTAGTCCACAACACCTGGAGTGCCGAAGGTTGCCTATCCCTGATGTAGATTGTCCTGTTTGGCCAATACATTTCAAATTCCATGTTCCCTATCTCTTTTTTCAGATGATAGATTTAGTTTAAAGTGACACTGTCCCTCCATCCAAGCAGTTTAATACTAAGTAAGGGTCCCTGGTCTTTATTGGAGGTATGTTCTTAGTCATGCAAACTCATACCAGTAATGGGCGGTTGTAATAGACTGAGAATGGTCAGGTGACACTCTCAGCCTGTTACTGCCATGCGTTTCTACTCAATACTTTCTCATTAGCTCAAGTAGTTAAGAGAGGACCAGATGCTGAATACGCTCATTTAGGATTGAATCATTAAAAATAGTTTAAAACTGAAAGAAAAGGGCAGCTCAGGAGACTTCAGAGACTTTATAATGACTGCAATGCTGTGAAGCAGTTATAATGCCTACAGTGTCCCTTTTAAGGGAATACGCAAGTGTTCAAGCAATAAAACACATATAATATCAGTAGTAGAGAAGCCCTTAATGGCACATTTTACCAAGCATCTTTATTTCGTATTGATCTTTTTTTGTGCCAGATTTCTAATTCATTGCAGGCTAAGGAATTATTTAACTGGCATGTAAACAAAAGGGTTAAGCGGTTTTCGCATCCCATGTTGAAAAAATACCATGAATTGCTGCAAAGAACATTACAGCCAGCACATTATTGCACAGTATCTGCACAAATGAGTCACGGATACCATAATACGGGCTATTAAGCATAATTTATTTTAAATGTTGGCTGTTAAATACCAAGTCAAGTTTCTCCAGCAAAATTTGTTGAAAAAGCAGTTTAAGCTTCACAGTCAATTCATAGTCCTGGGAAGACATTTAGAAACATAAACATTATTAATGCACAGGTAAATAAACATATGGAGAGAGATTAGTAAATGTTGGGTTCTAATTCATTAAAATGTTCCTATAATAGATACACTAAGATATGGTTCAAATAAAGTTTATAAAATAATCATTTAACATTGCATTAGCAAAACTTCTAGCAAACTTATAAATATGTCAATAAGTTTGCGACATGGTCCACAAATGAAGAGGCGAACCCTCCTAAAAGCTGCTTAAATCTTTAAGTAGATACAGCTTGCACTTTTAACAAAATACACATGCAGAGATTTTTTGGGTAATCACATGTAACATTGGAGCTGTTGGTTTTATATATTCTTCTGATAGCATAATAGTGTGGGGAATGTTCTCTTTACATGAATTAGGGTAGATCATTTCCCTGATAATAATCACCTCCTTTATGGTAATACCTGTCTTCAATATAAAAGTACAAGAGGTTGGCAGTATTACTCGACACCTCTGATGTACTACTCATAAATACGTGTTTGGGTCAAGTAACAGTTTATGCTAATTAAGGCCTGACAGGGCACATATCTAGTAATGAAGACCATTTAGCAGACCCCTGTTGAAGACACTCATATATATTTAATTAGACCTTTACCACAACAATGGATGTAAACATGGTAAGACTGTCAATTTCTTATAGGTTAAAATATAACCTCAAACTTCAAACCAACTATATGTATGAGAAAATGACAGCATATTATCTTTCCCAAAACAAATGAAAAAATATTAAATATATGGCAGCCATAGACATGCTTCCTAGATACTGTGGGTACCAATGATGACCATGCATTCATATATACCATGGGTACCAACGATGACCAGATACCTGCTACAGATGCATAATTGGTGCAAAGACAAATACTACTTACAGTGGGAAACCTTGTGTATCATAATAAATGTGTAATATTTTAATTTAATTTTAAACACTTTTTTTCTTTCTGTAACCCTTTATTTGTCTGTATTGATATTATTAAAAAATCTTCAATGAAGAATATGTATAACCCAGCTTTTATTTTGTATATGTGAAGATATGGCAACCCTTATTGTAGTGTTAAAGGCATGGCATCATTCATATGCATTTACTACACATTCTTTAAAATATACATGTACACATTTACTGTCAATCCACAATAGGGTATATACTGTAATCAAATAACATCATAGCACATAACAGCACAAATAATTAGAACTCCACCACACATAACTAGAGAACAATTTTCAGGCCTATGAAGGTTACAAAATGTTACAGAGAACTGCAATTTTGTAATGGTCAAGATGTATTATTATTATTCAGTCCCTTTTATCGATTAGTATAGATAAAAATAAAGCTGGAATTTATATATCTCTTGAACACTTCCAATTCAGTGCCTCTCATTTGTACCTCATGCTAGACTGAATTAATTTTAAATTAGAAGTGACAGAAATAATAGATTGGGAACCCGATTAATTTGTGACCATGCATTACTGATCACAGCTATGATCTTTTTCCATTTATGATCCTTATGGTGAAATTTCTGTGCTTCCTTGATATGAATTGTCCTTTAAAAAAAAAAAAGCAGCAGTGGTGCGAAAAATCTACTGTAAGATTTGCATAATTTCAGCCTATATTATCATGACCATGGTCATTAGTGAGCTCATTTTCTCCTTTAGTTTTACTTCTAAGCGTACAAATTTCAAAGAACCATAACTGATTTAAGTAAATTGCTAACAAACTATAGCAATAGTATTAAATTGTAGTTAAAATAAAAAAGTAAAATGCATTCTTTTTTGTCATTCTTTCCACTGGCTTCTGCCATAATGTCCATTCTAATTGGATCAGGGTTTTGTGTACCATTAGAATCAGGGGCCATGGTGCTGTTGGTGGAACTGAAATAAAGAACATTGTTAAAGGTGGGAATCCTGCTGCAGTTATAGCGGTGACAAATGAAAGGAAATACGGGGTGAGGTGACGGGGGAGTGACATCAGTATTGTACTCTTGGCAATGCACAAGAGTACAATATTGATGTGGGCTCCTGGCAGATGAAGCCCCAGGAGCCCACATAAATATTGTATATTGGACAGTCATGGCAGCAGCTGTGAGGGACAGCTTAACACTTTCCTTTCCCTACACCTCTGGGCCAAGGCACTGCAAGCAGCAAAGTCACCATCAGGGGTCTTTGCAAAATATACAAATACTCCAGAAAGTGACAGAGCACCTTTACACAACACGGTCCAAAATTTCCCAATTCTATTCTAATGGAGATACTGACAAAACCAAAACCATTTGTGTATCTTGAGAACTGCTTTGAGAACTAGTGATAAAGAGAGTAGAAAGACAACACACATTTTGTTGTCTTTTTTTAAGACAACATACCAAAAAACATTTTAGTATTAGTTGTATTTTAGTCATCTGAATTGTTTTAGTTTTAGTCTAGTTTTTGTCGACTAAAATCTAAATGGTTTCGTTAAAACCGATATCTGTCTGTCTTGCCCCAGCCCCTCTTTGTCTCTTTGTGTCCTTCCAGCCCATCTAGGTGTCTCTCTCCCAAGGTCTGTCTCTTTTGCCCCTTCAACAGCACCTTTGTGGCTCCCTCACACACCAGTGTTTGTTTTAACTGACAATTTCAATTGAGTTTTAATCATAGTCTTTTGACTAAAAAATCCTTTTAGTTTTAGTCGTATTTTAGTAATCTGAATTGTTTTATTCTTAGTCTAGTCTCAGTTGATTAAATCTCAAAAATTTTAGTTGACTAAAATTTGACTAAAATTGTTAGTAGACAAAATGAACAATGATAGGTATCCAAAAATATTTCTAATTCTGTAATTTAACATCTGTTATGTGGAATTTGTATGTAGAATATCTCTTTTAAATATATATATCTGTATCTAATGTCCCTTGAATGGCTTGCACTATTTAAATATTTGCATAATATTGCAACTGGTTTAGGAGTTAGACAGTGATTATAATTAAACAGTCCAATGACAGCTTGGCTAGAATGTATCGTGAAATACTTCAAAACCCACTGGGAATTCTATATGTAATTTAACATAGTTAATAAAATGCTAAACAAAAATCTGCACACCAGTCAAGCCAAAAGACTTTATTTTTCCACAAAAATCACAAATTTGCATTAATGTTACTACCGTAAAGGATTCTGGGTGGGCATATGCAAATGAGTTGAACAAAGAATCAAAGATGCAGAGCCAGTGAACCACTCATGGACAGCTGTTTCATTGTTAATGCAAATCATCAACATGTGGTTGGTTACTGGCTTTGCATGTTTTCCTTTTTTGTGATATAACAACATGTAGACATGACTGACCTACACCCACTAGGCGATACATGTATATAACACATTCTGAATGATTGTCCAGAGCCTTCCTCCTCCTCCATCTTCATTTGATTAATGAGGGTGTACTGAGCATTTCCATTCTAATCTCAGTGGGAATTTATGAAATTTTTCACCCCAACAGGTTCAACACAAAAAGCACAGTTGCTTTCTAAACTGGGGTTGAGCTAAGTTTAGCTCTTAATAGGAATCCTATGGGAAAACTGGAGTCCTAGGTATATGGGAGATGATTAGCAAATAATAAGTGCTTAGAACTCCCTGGAGTGAAAAAAAAAAGTTTTACCAATACAAAATCTATGTCTGCTGAAGTTTAGTTAAAAATGGTTTAGCGTGTCTCCTTTTTAAATTTCAATTGCAAATTGATCGATTTTTGCAGATTGTAAAGAACTGTGTGAGTTGCTAAAAAAAACAATGTTCTGAGTTTTTTAAAACCAATAATTGTATTTTTCTTTCTCTAGGTGTTTCAAATTGCATATGTTATTGTTAAAGCTGCCAATTCTCCACGGCCCGGAAACTGGATTTTGGAGAGATCGCTGGACGGTGTGTCATACAAGCCGTGGCAATACTATGCCCTCAATGATGGAGAATGCCTCAACAGATATAATATTTTCCCTCACTCTTCCATCACAAGGGATGACGAGGTCATATGCACTTCTCATTATTCAAATATACACCCTCTTGAAAATGGAGAGGTAAATTGTGCAACGAAGCAAATGTTTAAACCTGTCAGCGCCAACAGCTAACTTAACATTCATCTAACTGACAGTTTTTATTTTTCTGACAGCAGCACGCTACTGATTGACAGTGCGTTTTGACTTTCTACACAATAGGACAGAGGGGGAGTCAGTGCTGAAATGGAAACACATTTACATTTCCACAGAGTACTGTTTCTGCAGAGGGGTTAGAAAGAGCAACATAGGTGACATAAAGATGCACAATAAATTATAGTGAAATATCTGATATTATTCGATTTTATACAGCATCAAACAGCAAAATTTAAGAGAACTGGAAGAAATATTTCCACGTTGTTTAACTATATTCTGCAATGTCAAGGCAATTATTATTCTGTATACTTCATGGGCAGATTGTGCAGAAAAACGTATCATGCATATGTGTATTTATTTAATAAACTATTGAGTGCAAAGCAATAGATTTAAAATAAAAGGCTGTGGTAACAAAAAATCTGGGTGACCTTCATAAAGAATGGAGTCACCGCCTGAAGCAGGTAAAAAAGTATTCACTTTGAAATATATGAAGGATTACTACAATATAGTGAGTAGACATATAAAAAGGATTATGTCGAGGCCTAAACGTAAATGGAGTTGTAGAGCTGAATCTGTGAATAGAAAGGGCTAGCAATGAATTTTAGATATATCAAAGAATGACAGGACAGGACCACCCTCTGCATGCAGACACTTAGCTTTCCCTATAGAGCTGCATTGATTTAATTCATCGCTATGAGGAGATGCTGATTGGCCAGAGCTGTTTTTGCCTTGTGCTGGCTCTGCCCCGATCTGCCTCCTTGACAGTCTCAGCCAATCCTATGGGAAAGTATTTTGATTGGCTTACAGAATCACGTCTGATGATGTCAGCTGTAAACAGGCAGATCAGGATCAGAGGCAGCAGCTGCAGACTTGAATACAAGTAAGATTTTACTATATTTTTGGGGGGCAAGAGGGCCCAGGGGGAACTAGATGGTGGTTTTAACACTATAGGGTTGTGAATAAATGCTTGTGTTCCTGACCCTATAGTGCTCCTTTTAAAGTAGTCAGTAAGTTGACAGTGGTCACATTTTTTTTTTTAACATAAAGCATATCCCTATGCAAAAACAGTTTCCAATAAAGTCACACAGAAACATGAGAATATAAATAGAACTTTTTGTGCATGTAAATATACAGAAAAAAAAACCCTTTCAAAGTCTTACATATATATGGTGCTTTATTATCTTACTATAGCTTTGTAAATATTTTCAATGGAAAATGCATATTTCAATATGTATAACTAATGATTTACTAACATTTTAACACATAGTTCCCAAGCCCTAGATACTTACTTTCTTGATAGTGCTGGGGAATTTTTTAATCAAACGTTTCTCAAAGAGAAGCAGCAAGAACAAAGCTCCAGAGAAAGAAAAAGTCTTCTTGTAAAGATGGTTGATTTTATTGAGAATTAGGAATGTGTATAAAACATTCCACACTGCATTAGATCAAGTGCCGTTTTAAGATTTCATTTTTATGTGTCAGTTAAAATAATGACTTGCTATATAAAGTTATTATGGGTTAAAATTGATGGCAGGCTCAGCCAACCACAGAATATGGTTGATTGGAGTTATATTTCACAAAAAGCTGTTTAGCAAGTAGTTGCCTCACTATCTCAATACATCCGATTACATCAACTCCCAGCAGTCTCATCCAGAACCCAGAATATCACTGAAAATGATAGGCATTGACTGTACGTGGATGTAATTCAAGGTATTGAATGCATTTGTGAGAGAGAGAGAGAGAGAGAGAGAGCTTTTTAAAAAAATTTAGCACTCTTCACCCAAAAGTTAACTTTAAATCCCACATCTACTGTCAGGTGAAAATATATGAGCCAGGACAGATGGTAATATTTTAACAAAACAACAATTTCTAACAGTGCTGAACACAAAAAATAATTATCAGAAAAGCCTCCTATAGTGGCTATTATGCCAGGATTACCATGGCTCCATTTTCCTGTAATGGGACGAACCATTTTGCAACTTTTTGATTTTTTACCTGCCCTCTCACCAGACACAGTGGGTCCTCTATGGCCAGTGACATGTATACAGCTTCTGCAGGGCTGTAGAAGCCAGATGAGAATCTCACCGGCCATTCATTGGTTGAGAGTGTCAGCCTGCAACTCTGAACTAATGGATGCATTTTATGCATAGTAATATGCGCAGAATTTATATTAGGTAGCCTCGAAGTCCTGGCTAATGACACCCAAAGACACTGCCAGAGGGGGAGTTGCACTTCAAGCAGCAAAGGAGTTAAATTCCATATTTGCATTGTTTCAAATTTCTGAAGTGGTCATGGTGTGTGGAGTAAACCTTTAATTATTTTAAATGTCTCCTTTTTTTCAGCTTCATGGATCTTTCTTCTGACATTTCTTAACAGATATAATTTTAAGAAATGTAGGAAAAGAGATCCAGGGAGATATTACAATTTATGACTTTGCTTTGGCTTGGGGAATTAACATATTGCTCTTACAACAGATTATTGAAATACTCTTTATCTTATTTAGCACTAGCGCTATTTAATTTTTCTCCCACATTGGAATTAGTGTAGGACCCATGGATATTAAGGCTCTGTGACAAAATGGAGGGCTTAACACTATATGACCATATGATGTAACTGAATCCCCATATGTGTTTGCTAAGACAGGCAATTTTAAAGTAACACTTAAGTGTTTTGTCCAATCACCTTGAATCAATGTATCTCTGTGGGGAAAATTCAGCACAGCCCCAGGAAGCACCTACGGTCGCCATCTGAGGAGGTATCCCTAGGGGGCAATGTTTGCATGAAAAAGCCTGAAGGGAACAATTATACTCACCAGAACAACTACATTAAGCTGTAGTTGCACCTGTGACTATAATGTCCCTTTAAGTTGCCTTAAACAATATAAAAATGCATTTTTATGTGTGCGCTGTTCCTTAATCTGTATTATGTATGAAATTTAGCCACTACGGCAGCACCATTTCTGCAAAACGCATGTTCCGAGTGTGCTCCCAATTTCCTTTTGTCTTTACTAGGGATTTAACATAAACAAACCTATACATGCACTATGTGGTTTTACAATTCTCTACCATCTGTACAGAACAGTACAGCAACATGCTTTATTTAAAAGAAGTACAGGTAATACTCGAAAAATTTGAATATCGTGCAAAAGTTCATTTATTTCAGTAATGCAACGTAAAAGGGGAAACTAATATATGAGATAGACGCATTACATGCCAAGCAAGATAGTTCAAGCCGTGATTTGTCATAAAGCAGTGTCAGGATGGCATATTGCCTGTAACTACCCTACACATACCAACAATGGTAGGGTGGAAGTTTAAGGGAGTGGCCCAGAGTTTACATCAAATTTGGGCACATTTGGGCAGAGCAGGGACATTTGGGTAATCTAGCTCTGCTCCTGCTGAGAAACGCCTGGTATCTGGCTGAAGTTGCAGGTGGGGAGCAAAGCGAAATAGACATCAGGTAAGAAGTCAAACAGTTCTAAAATGGTTTAACTTTAGGCATTGGGGTGTGTCAAGGCACCATAACTACTACAATGCGCTAACATGGATTGCTGAAAATCAAGGCTTCATATGTACAGGAGGAGCAATCAACATGGAAGCCAATAGAATGTATTTTACGTTGTAGCACATTGCACTCTGAATTGCATCTGTCAATATACCTTGATAAATTGCCCAATGTAATCTGTTTCACTTGCCTCAGTCTCACCCTTGACATTTTAACATTTTTAATTTTCGTTATTTAGAGTGTTATTCAGCATTATGCTCTTTTGTCTTTCAGTTTTATAATAATCTATGTGTAATACAAAATGTCCTTTAATGTGTGGCTATTATTGAAACAAATGATTTTTCTTGCTCGCTCTGTGGGATTGTACCCTTATATAGACAGTTAAACACTCAATGTAGTAGAAACACTATCAAACAAGTAATAAATTAAAAGCATTTGAATAAAATTTTGGCAAACTCAACTATACTTAAACAGTTTTTTTTACACATTTCACTTCTTTAGAGGTCTTTTGGCTATTTTGTACCTTTTGGTATATGTCTCATTTTTTTCTGTTAAATACCTGTGACTGTGAATCAGTATTGACCTCTTTAATTTTGTTTTATTTCTTACAAATGGAAACTTTCCTTTTCATTGTGTACTTTGATATTGGATGTCCTTGGTATTCTACTATATCTTACACTGGAATGGTAATGGAATAATAAAACTGTTTTGGAATGATAATTCTGAAAAAATAATGTTATATAGTAATAATACTACATATAATATATTATATATTAGTGTTATTACTAGTATATAACTATATATGTGTGTATGTATGTGTATATATATATATATATATATATATATATATATCCATTCAATCTGTATAATCCAAGTGATATACTGAATAAACTTTCTGTCTAGTAAGAGAAAGGTTATTAGGCAAAGTGTATGCTCAGCAGTATAATTGTAGATTATACTAGCTTTAGTGTAACTATAATCTTAATTGTATTAATGACAGGAGGTGAATATTTGCTTAAGTCTCTCTTTACTAGAACTCCACAGCAGCACATTAACATAGAGAGAAAAACACCAGAGAAAAAAAACTCAGGAATCCATAAAAGGCTTCTCCCAACCAACTAATTCCTCTTTCACGCTGCAACAAAATAAAGTACATGAACGATACACCACAAATACAATAACAAGAGAAACAACATAAGATAACGATGAATACCATCCGAAATTGGAAACGTGGAACCAGTGGATGAGGCCTTGACCTTTATCCTGTAAAGCAGTCGGATCTAAGAACTGTAGCCGAACCATTAAACTGAAACGAGATAAACAGAGTCGAAAACACTGATTAACGAATGAAATGTACTGAGAAAAACATGAATCCCCATTGTCAATACTGACAGTATAATATCCCAGATACTGAGAAAACATGAATCCCCATCATAACATACTCACGTACCACATCCCAAATAAACCCCAACTCCCCCAGAATAAGAAAACTAGCCTAGGAGACAAGGAATAAACAAAAGTCAGTCAAACCAACAAACCAGGGAAGGGAGAAACTGGGAGGGAAATATTTGCCTCCTGTCATATATAAAATTAAGATTATAGTTACACTAAAGCTAGTATAATCTACAATTTTATAACATGACAGGAGGCTTCATATTTGCTGTTTTAACGCTCGGACAGCAAAGCCCATAGAAACACGATCCGCCGTACCAACCTAACTTAGCGAAGATAGTTCCCGTAACTGGCAGGAAAGTGTACAATGTCCTGGAGAAAAACGCCCGCCATGACGGCGCCTGAAGTCGCCGAGTACAGACTGAAATGAACCGAAAGACCTATACGCTCCACCAATGCCAACAACCACCGGGCGGTATATGAAGGGCGAAGAAAAGGAAAAGAACCGTGTGAAAGGCTAAACTGATGACTCGATCCCTTCTGGTCACGGTTCTCCAACCCTCGATTGTCACCTGAGATCAGGGAAGAATTATGGAAGCAGAATAACGAGACAGACACAAGATTGCTTTCCAAACGTCTTCTGACAATGTATTCATAATGCTCTGTACTTATACAATATTTGTCACGAACATTGGTTACAGAAAGTTACACAAGATACATAAAGAGGAAGTAGTTTCTGCTGTTACGTTCAATAATCTAATCTTACAAAATATCACATGTACATTGGTTAAGCATCTCCTGATACATAGAAACTATCATAGGTTGTGACTTCCTTTCAGTTATGTTTTGTAAGCAGTTCTGCAAAAGAGCTTGCTACTACATTTAAAAAATAATTCAACTTATAGAATACTAACAGATTAACAGTTTCAATTCCTTCACCGTGTAAACAAACGGTGGCGTTGACCGCAACATAAAAAAGAGGGGCGCGCAACCAAGACAAGAGTATAACCCTCGGGTCCGACTAGAGCTGATAGACAACTAAGGTCCAAACATCCGAACACATCTGAAAGAAGAAAAAAGGGTATGATAAGGGGAACAAATCCAGAGTAGAAGATGGACAAAAACCATCGAAAACCGGCGATTGAGGCATGACAAACAACGCGTGTACCCCTTGGGAAAACGAATATGCGTCCTCGGGAATTGAGAGGACTCACACCCCTATGAACCTGCATGTCTAGCTTGAAGGGAGATACCAACAGAGCGAGGCCCGCAGAAAACGTTGTACGCCCTACCTAATCTAAGTGATACGGTCAATAAAACGACCAAACAATAATTGAACCCTGTAACAGTGTTTGCATACTTTCTGTTAATTTGTACCAGACCCAACTCTGTCAGGGTCGCCATGTAGGCAAACGTCTTACGGTCCCCAAGATCAAGTGGGATAGGTCCAGGGAATCTAGGCACTAGTCTCAACTCGGCTGAAGCGGAGGTCATAAAACCAAGGTACCAGCAGACTGAGACACTTGAAGTAAGGTCCTGGAAACAACAATGGAGGGGCCTCCTCAGCGTCTCCGTGTCAAACACCCCTCCTCCTCCATGGGCTAAGTTCTTGGCGCCGGGTCTTCCCGGAAAACTATTCCAATCGTATGAGAAACTCTGATGGGGAAAATGTAGGAGGTACCCCCTTGCGTCCGATCCGCCCTCCAGGACTATACCTCGAGCCGCAGAGGGGGTCAATATTCCTCGTTTGAACTTCTGGGACCCAAACAAGGAAAACACAGATAGTGTCTGTCCCTTCGGTCTGGGGGGCAACTCGCCAAGGATCCAGCCAGCCCGTCCGGGTAGACCATCCCATGAAACGTCCTTGTGGAAAAAACGTGAAGGATCTCTTCGGATAGTTCTGGTATGCCCGAACTTCCTAAATTCATGCAAACCAGCCAGCCAGGCTGTATTATCGTCCAAATGAATGATACCTCAGGTCCTTATCTCGCCAGGGAGAAACTTGAGCCCGCCTTACCAGGAATGGGCCCCGCGGTCCTGGTAGTTCCCTGAGGACCACGTCTAGTTCAAAGAAACTAATGGCTATACTTTCAAGCGTAGTCTCGTGCGGGCTCCAAAGGCCTCAGATCCCTTGATCCCAAGCACCTCCAGCGGTCCGTATTGACTAAGATAGGGTCTCCTGCAATCCCCAGGTTCGGGGTCCCGTCTTTTATGCCATCGAAGGTGGAGGCAACTTACATTCCGGGCCCAGGGTCCAATCTCTTATAACAGGTATGGGTTGGAGCTCCGTAATATTTTTTCATATGAAAACTGGGACCCAATATTCTTCCCCGTATGTCCCGTAGGACAACCCACTGTCAGTGCGGACTGAAAAGTAGAGTATAGGCACCGCAGCGGGCCGTACTCCGGATCTCCTGTATACTAGACAGGCGTTGCCACCAGGAGAGCCGTAGCGCCCCATTGGGGTCTAAGTCTGGGTACGAGGCTACTTTGTTCGGGAGCCCAGCTGGGTATACCACTCCAAGTTTCTCTCGGGCTTCTCAAGTCAGCGATCTATGGTCCCAGCAACGTACTGATGGTGCTAGGTGCCCAGGCCGAGACCCTTCTGAAGTAATTAGCAATTGGTCGAGGGTCGCACAGGGGTTCGTTTAAGGCGACCCACTTGATGGCCTCTTCTTCTACAGTCGTCGGAGCCCCTGTAGTGGGCTTGTTCTCTATCCCACGGTGCCACTAGTGGGCATCATCTTCATCTTCAGCTAGGGCGGCCGTAGTGGGGGTGGGGTCACAAGGACTATCACCCCTGCACCACCTAGGCAGTGTAGTTTGGCCGCAGAGGCCGATTGTATCGGGTATAGATGCTTCTCCAGAGTCTAATCTGTCCGGGCGCCTGGTTTAGGGCCTTCACCTCTCCAGTAGCACTTGTGCGCACTTGCCTGCTCTCCTCTAGGAGAGTCTGACTCATTCAAGTCGTCTGTCTTTATTAAAAAGGTGGTCACTGCTGCGTCCGATGGACACCGCCTCCCTCGCGCCATAGGTCGCAGAGGCCGATCGTATCGGGGTTAGACACTTCTCTAGAGTCTAATCTGTCCGGGCGCCTGGTTTAGGGCCTTCATCTCTCCAGTAGTGATTGTGCGCACTTGCCTGCTCTCCTCTAGGAGAGTCTGACTCATTCAAGTCGTCTGTCTTTATTAAAAAGGTGGTCACTGTCGCGTCCGAAGGACACCACCTCCCTCGTGCCATATAGGCAGTGCCGTTCAGCCCGATTGCATCGGGGATAGACGCTTCTCCGGAGTCTATCTTCCGGACGTCTGGTTTAGGGCCTTCACCCTTCCAGTAGCGCTTATGTGCAATTGCCTGCCCTCCTCAGGGGGGTCTGACTCCTTCAAGTCTCCCGCCTTCTTTAGAAGGTGGTCGCTGCCGTAGTAGGCAACGCCTGTGTGCATTCCCCCGAATGAAGTGTTGACCGTGGAGCGGTCCTAGGCAAGGCAACCTCTAGGGGTATAACAGACAAGTGTCACTGGCAGCAGCATCAGGGCAGCATCCCATCTAGTGACAGAGGCAAATTTGGCAGTGCATGCAATGTCCAAGCGTGAGTATGTAATCGCAAGGCTTGGCATGCAGATATTCTAGCACAGACAACGTAGGTCAGATCAATGGGGCACAGACAAAGCAGGCCAATCAATGGGGCACAGACAAGGCAGGCCCCATATCTTCTTTCCCCAATCAATACGGCTCGGACAAAGCAGGCCAAATCCTGGGGCACAGACAAGTCAGGCCCTACGGGGTTGCACAGGCAATAAACTGCCCTTCAGTTCTTCAGATTAATTGTACAATTCACTCTTTGGAGAAGATGTACCTAACACTTCTTCAGATTAATGGCACATAACACTGTTCTGTGTAACTGTACATAATGCTCTTCCTTTAGCTGAACAGAACATGCTTCTGTGTAACTCTACATAACATGCTTCTGTGTAACTGTACATAACATTATTCTGCGTAGCTGTACATAACGCTCTTCTGTGCAATTGTACATACCATTCTTCTGTGTGACCGTACATAACATTTTTCTGTGTAACCGTACATAGCCTTCTTCTGTGTAAACGTACATAGCCTACTTCTGTGTAACTGTACATAGCCTTCTCCTGTGTAACTGTACATAGCATTCTACTGTGTAACTGTACATCACCTTCTCCTGTGTAACTGTACATAACCTTCTTATGTGTAACTGTACATAGCATACTACAGTGTAACTGTACATAGCATGCTTCTGTGTAACTGTACATAACATTCTTCTGTGTAACAGTACATAACATTCTTCTGTACAACTGTACATAACATTCTTCTGCGTAACTGCACATAGCATTCTTCTGTGTAACTGCACATAGCATTCTTCTGTATAACTGTACATAAAATTCTTCTGTGCAACTGCACATAGCGTTCTTCTGTGTAGCTGCACATAGCATTCTTCTGTGTAACTGAACATAGCATTCTTCTGTGTAACTGTACATAGCATTCTTCTGTGTTACTGTACATTCTTCTGTGTAGTTGTTGTCACGGCAAGGGTGTATAATTTATTATTACACTATGGAATATCATCTTTTAATGTAATTTGTGTAGTAAATGGCACAAATTACAGAGATGCTATTGCTGAGGTCAACAGGGGTTACATCCTTTGAAGCTGGGACCCCCACAGAGGTCAGATGACAGAAGGGGTAGTGTGAATGGCATAGCAATGTGAAAAGGATTTTACTATATGGATGTGAAGTAATCAAGGATCTGCAAGGTGTGAGGTTCTACACTTGGAAAAAGTCTGAATGTCTCTTCATCCATTTGGCATGTACCTTGTAAAGGATAGTTCAATCATTTGAAATGGTAATGGGATTTGTTTCATGAAGATCCTTGTGTTCCAGTATCTTATCCAAGTGAAACATTAATACTTACCCACAGGTTAATAATTAAGCCTCATTTTCATTATATTTGGAATGGGACAAGCCCAATCTTTTAATTAAGCCTAAACATGAGTTGCACAACTTAAACCGTGTGGCAGGACTTGTGATGTCTGTCCTATTGGATCGTGGGCGGGGCATGCAACATGTCTTTGTAATGGGAAAACAATAACAAATTCATAGAGGCAATTATTATTTCTGTGGCAAGTACAGTAGAGGAGATAAAACCAAAAGTTTGTATGTGGCTTGTTGTTTTCCCATTCCAAAGACATGTTGCACGCCCCGCCCACGATTGCGCCACCCCTGGGTGAGGCGTGGCAATTCACAGGGTATATCTCCTCTGATCCTGAAGGGTGCTTGTGTACTTGCTTGGGGCCAAGATCTAATTTTGAGTGAGTCACCATCTTTCCTTGCCAGAGACCCCTTGGACAGAAGTTGTACTTTGAAAACCTAAGTGAGTAATTAGGACTTCTGTATTTTATCCTTTTTGTTTTTATCTGTTGTTGGTGTAAATAATTTGTTTATCATATATTGTTATATGCACTGTGATTAATTTTTGCTCATAATAAACATTAATTTATTAAGTTCTGCCTTTGTCTGGTTAAGAATCACGTTACCTGAAGAGACTAGTTAGTATTTTTGTAATTCCTTGAATATTGTACTAAGTAATATTTGGTGGGTTTTATTATTGATTTACCTGGGGGACCAAGGCACCCCATTTATAAATTGTCTTGGTGGTGGCAGCTTTAAAATAGTAATAGTTATATTATTATGTTTAAGTGTGGGTGGTGTTAAAGGGGGATTTTGTCATTATTTCCGGTCTAGTGCAGACAAATAGTGAGCTTTAACCCTTTCACCACCACAACTACGTCATGAACACTCTTGGAGTAGGGTGCGTTCGTGACAGTTGTATATAGCATTCTACTGTGTGGATAACGCTCTTCAGATGAAGAGTGCCTAACACTCTCCGTGAACTGTAACCAACTCTTCTGTAACAGAGAGTGAAAGAAACCACTTTCCATAGGAAAACAGAGAAAGTGAGGTTGAAGAGATGAAGTGCCTTACTGTAAAGGGCTCAAACCTAACACTTCAGAAATGTATTTATAGTAGTGATTTTAGAATTTCCAAAAGGCAAACTCTTACAACCTGCCCCCCCACCGGCGCCCGGACCAAGGGCCCTGCGGTGTGGGGATGCCAAATGAGGTCAGGAGCCGTCGCTCCCACGTGGTCGGTCATCCCTCCCAGGCCACCCAGTGCTTCCCAGTGGTACGGGGAGCGTGGGAGGGAGACAGGCGGAGGGGCAGTTCTCGCGCGCCGTAAGAGCGGCTCGCGAGATACCCACGTGGGACCGTTGGAGTCGTTCTCCGCGGTCCCGGCGGCTGGACAGGACGGGAGGTGGTACTGAACCACTCCCTGCCGGCCGCTAGAAAAACAGAAAGAGAACAGGTAGAAAACAGAAGGAAGCCAGAAAGAACCGAAAGAAAATGAAAGTAAAATGCCAGCAAGGAGAGCAGGGAAAAATAGAGGGAGAAGGGTGGAGGAAGGCACCCATACAGACCCCACAGAAAAAGGGGGAGGTAGAAAGAGCAGGCAAGAAGAAGGCACCCACAAAAGGCACAATAGATGACTTCACCTCATAAAATAAATCCCAAAATCAACACACACTATCAAATCGTGAAAATCAAATCATACAATCAAATCATGGAATTTAAATCGTACAATTAAATTATTAACCTCAAATCCTAAAATCAAATCCTAAAAGCAAGTCATACACTCAATTTCTGAAATCAAATAATGAAAACTAAATCGCACAATCACATCAAATCTTAAAAACAAATCATAAGATCAAATACAAGTAAAAGTATATATCCCACAACCACCCTTATAAAACAGGAGGCTGTGGTACTCTGACCTGTACTGACTGCAGAGCAGCAAAGAAAGAGGAATTAGTTGATTGGGAGAAGCCTTTTATGGATTCCTGAGTTTTTTGTCTCTGGTGTTTTTCTCTCTATGTTAATGTGCTGCTGTGGAGTTCTAGTAAAGAGAGACTTAAGTAAATATGAAGCCTACTGTCATGTTATAAAATTTATTAGCAGTACAGTCTAAATACAGTTGCAAGAAAAAGTGAAAAATGTGAACCCTTTGGAATGATATGGATTTCTGCACAAATTGGTCATAACATGTGATCTGATCATCATCTAAGTCACAACAATAGACAATCACAGTCTGCTTATATTAATAACACACAAAGAATGAAATGTTGCCATGTTTTTATTGAACACACCATGTAAACATTCACAGTGCAGGTGGAAAAACTATGTGAAGCCCTAGACTAATGACATCTCCAGGAGCTAATTGGAGTGAGATGTCAGCCAACTGGAGTCCAATTAATGAGATGAGATTGGAGGTGTTGGTTACAGCTGCCCTGCCCTATAAAAAACACACAACAGTTCTGGGTTTGCTTTTCACAAGAAGCATTGCCTGATGTGAATGATGCCTCGCACAAAAGAGCTCTCAGAAGACCTATGATTAAGAATTTTTGGACTTGCATAAACTGAAAAGGGTTATAAAAGTATCTCCAAAAGCCTTGCTGTTCATCAGTCCATGGTAAGACAAATTTTCTATAAATAGAGAAAGTTCAGCACTGCTACTACTCTCCCTAGGAGTGGCCGTCCTGTAAAGATGACTGCAAGAGCACAGCGCAGACTGCTCAATGAGGTGAAGAAGAATCCTAGAGTGTCAGCTAAAGACTTACAAAAGTCACTGGCAAATGCTAACATCCCTGTTAGCAAATCTACAATACGTAAAAAAACACTAAATAAGAATGGATTTTATGGGAGGATACCATAGAGGAAGCCACTGCTGTCCAAACAAAACATTGCTGCACGTTTACAGTTTGCACACAAGCACCTGGATGTTCCACAGCAGTAATGGCAAAATATTCTGTGGACAGATGAAACCAAAGTTGAGTTGTTTGGAAGAAACACACAACACTATATATGGCGAAAAAAAGGCACAGCACACCAACATCAAAACCTCATCCCAACTGTGAAGTATGGTAGTGGGGGCATCATGGTTTGGGGCTGCTTTGCTGCGTCAGGGCCTGGATGGATTGCTATCATTAAAGGAAAAATGAATTCCCAAGTTTATCAAGACATTTTGCTGGAGAACTTTAGGCCATCTGTCTACCAGCTGAAGCTCAACAGAAGATGGGTGTTGCAACAGGACAATGACCCAAAGCATAGAAGTAAATCAACAACAGAATGGCTTAAACAGAAGGAATACGCCTTCTGAAGTGGCCCAGTCAGAGTCCTGACCTCAACCCGATTAAGATGCTGTGGCATGACCTCAAGAAAGCGATTCACCCCAGACATCCCAAATATATTGCTGAACTGAAACAGTTCTGTAAAGAGGAATGGTCAATAATTACTCCTGACCATTGTGCACGTCTGATCTGCAACTACAGGAAACGTTTGGTTGAAGTTATTGCTGCCAAAGGAGGTTCAACCAGTTATTAAATCCAAGGGTTCACATACTTTTTCCACCTGCACTGTGAATGTTTACATGGTGTGTTCAATAAAAACATGGCAACATTTCATTCTTTTTGTGTTATTAGTTTAAGCAGACTGTGATTGTCTATTGTTGTGACTTAGATGATGATCAGATCACATTTTATGACCAATTTGTGCAGAAATCCATATCATTCCAAAGAGTTCACATACTTTTTCTTGCAACTGTATTTTGTAGCAAATCTTTCACTGTTTGTAATTAAGGTTTTCAAAGCCTGTAGATTTGAAGAGCGTAATTTCCTCCAGCACAAATTCCAGGTTTTGTTTTGATTAGCACATGTACAATTGCCTCTGTCCTTAAGGTGTTAAGGACGGAGGCAATTGTACAAGTTCCGAACAAAACAAAACGTATAATTTGAGCTATATGTCTGTTCAACCATAATTAACCTTTTTCATACTAAGGTAATTATACATACCCAAGCATATTATTTATCATTTTGTTCCGAAGACATACGGAATTCATTTCACATCAAATATACAGAACAGAAATTTAACATCACTAAAAACTTGTTCTGCATGGCATTTAACTGTGAATATCATAATACTGTTAGCTTTTAGTGCAATATTACAAACATATTTGCATGCTGAAATTTCCCACAAGTGCAATGATGCCCCCAATGTACGGGTTTCATGAAGTTTTGGAAAGTTACAGGGTTAAATTTGACAGATTGGTTTCCTAGGCTTATGTTGCCTTTCAGTCCATATGGCAGCCCAGAAATGAGAATTACCCCAATCATGGCATACCATTTGCAGATGTTGACAACCCAGTGGATAAAAAATAGGGTATATCCAGCCTTTTTTTTTTTGTGGTCACTTATAAGGGGTTACGGGCATATGAGACTAGTTACTGTTTACTACATTTTGATTGACTCATCCTCGGTTGATTTTCATTCAAAATTGCTTAATAAACTCAAGATGGCCTTTATATCTCTTTAGATGTACCGTACAGTAGCACAATTGGTGGTAAAATATTGCAGGATCACGAATTCAATAGGTAAATCATTGATAGAATACATTTCATAATATAGAGTCTGCATTTTTTTGTAGATAGTATTGTTTGTATTTTTTGCTAGAAGAGAACTGATATGAAAATGTTATCCACTCCATCCTGTTTCATATGGGAAGAGCAGATGGAGTAATTTTTAACACTGTACGGCTATAGAGCTGAAAGCTATTGCAATTTGTCATTTCAACAAGCTACTGGAATAAGAAGGTGACATAAGCAAGTATAGTAATAATGTTGAACAGAGGTCCCATTAAGAACTCAGCTGAAGGGTATAGTTGTCATTGACACAACAATATTTGCTAAACAGTTCATTAGGCTGACATTTCCCTAAACTCTTAAGGGAATGAAGGAGTTAGGAAGCGTGTGACAAGCGCAGCTCATGACATTTCACCAGAAATGTAAAGCATGGCATTAACAGAAGATCTGTATTCATTAACAATACCCAAGGAGCAGACTCCTGATGTTACCACTAATTTATTTAACTGCTCGGACATCAATTAAATGTGTTGTTTGAGCCATAAGAAGTAAAATTATTATTTTGAACATTAATGGAACAGACTGAAGTAACATGGAACAGTCTAGAATGTGTGCCATACTGCCATCCCCCTGCTCTGATATGAGTACATTTTAACCGTATATTCACAAACATAGCACCTAATGAGATATTGATACAGATGAAGAAGTATAATGGGTTTAAAATGATCCATTAAGCAGTAATTAGTAACATAACATAGTTTTTCAAAAAGCTCAATTTCATTTATTAATGTTGTTTTCATTGTTCTTAATTTGTTTGCCATTTTCAACTATGTGCAGATAAGTTGTAGCTTTTCTGTTAACCCTAGAGGTAGATTAAAACAATAGACAGACAGATAGAAAGATGATAGATAGATAGATAGATAGATAGATAGATAGATAGATAGATAGATAGATAGATAGACAGACATACAGACTGACTGACTACTGGAGTAGTTTTTCGGATGAAGTGATTAGGGAGAACTGGACTTTTCCACAGTTCATAAGTCTAATAAATATTATGTATATATTTTGCGGTACACTGGTAGGCACATTTTTATTCTATTTGATTCACAGATCAAGTGAAAAAAGGTAACCAACAGAGGGAAAAAGTGGAAATATATGCAGTAAATACAGATTTTGTACTGCTCATTTTTTGTTTTTGCATGAGCCGATTGTGTGGTTATGTATACTTATGGTGCTTTGGAGTTCCGAAATTTGGACTACCCGCTAATCAGTGGGTTTCAGATTAATTGCAAACCGGAATAAGAAATCAATGCACACATTTATTGCACAGTATTATATTTGTGTCTTGTTTTTGGAATTAGTCACTAGTGTATGACTTTTTTTTGGCGATAATGGAAATTATTTAATTACTTGCAGGGCTTCATAATAGCCAGGTGATATGTATTCTCATAAACTAACCACAATCAAGTGACAATTCTCATAGTTTGATATTTTTACAATATACTTTAATATATAATACAGTATGGTAAATTAAATAAACACATGCAGAATAAAATGTATTTAAATAGAGTTGTTATTCGTTTTTTTTTTCTCTTTCATGTGTTCCTAGATCCATACTTCCCTTATTACCGGAAGACCAAGTGCTGAGGACCCCTCTGAGATTCTTCTTAATTTTACTTTAGCCCGCTACATTCGACTGAGATTACAGCGGATTCGAACTCTTAATGCTGATTTAATGATGCTAGCTGAGAATGATCCAGGAGACCTTGACCCCATTGTTTCAAGAAGGGTAATTTTTTTTTTTTTTACTTTTAATTTCTATCATAATTTAATACTTTCAATCTATTCTCAAAATGTTTTTCTGGTATAATGTGGGTTTGAATACTTTTCATATTGCTGGTCAAAATCCCTCTATGAAAATGAGATATAAGATAATGTTACATATAAGACAAAAGCTATTTTTATGTTTACTATATCATATAATTAATAATGCGAAGTGTTTGTTGGGAAAGGGTGCCAGCAGCAACCACCATAACTAGGAACCCAATATGCAAAGAAACCACCATACGCAACAATGTAAACATAAATTAGTTACAAGCACACAAATGGATAAAAAAAATGCAAAAAAGGAAAACATGGAAAATTGATACAAGGAAAGAGGAAGGTTTCTGGGACACAGGCCTTCTGAATGCTGGGAGCTAGGAAAGAGGTTACAGGGAACAAGGCCTCCCGGAACAGAATACAGTGATCAAGGCCTTCAGGATCAGGATACAGGGAGCAAAGTCTCCAGGAGCCATCTGGAAGGATACAGGGTCCACACCTTTAACAAGACTAGTTAGCTGGCAACTAAAAATGGGGCAAGGCTAGATTAAATAATTAACAAGGTAAGGTCAGGTGGGACAGTCAGATCTCTTCAGTCTGGATGCAGTCGCCTGCAACAGCACCAAAGCACGGTAGTGGTACGGTGAGGTGCTGCACCAGACTAAAAAGATCAGAAAACTAGGGAGTAATAATGGAATACTGACAAAAAATCTTGTGTCCTTGTCTAGCAAATTTTCAATTTTTATTTTTTGAACTTATCTAATTACCTTTATTCATTCAAACTTAACCTTATTGTATTTGTATTATAGATTTTGTTTAATTCACATTCAATATGCTCACCACTCAATCAATAGCTCCATGAGACATTTTTCTGGAAAGATAAAGTGGGATGTGCAAATAATACAGCCTTATTACCTTACAGACTGTTCATTGACATGACTGTATGTAAAACTAGAAAATATATTTTAAGACTCAGAGAAAAGATTGCACCTACATTAGCAATGAGAGTAGGTGCAAGAATGAAAAAAAATGTGGACTTAAATCTGTGGATATTTGTAAAATATGCTTGGACACTGGCTTTGAGAAAAAATAGATTATTCAGTGCTAAAAAAGCCATGGGTTCACATTTGACATCTGACTACCATTTAGAATGAAGAGAATGGTTTTATCCTACCTTGTGGTACAATCCGAAATGGCTACAAATTGAGTATTTCATCTTTTTTTGGACCAACCACAGAAATAAATGTGCATAAGGTTGAACATGAAGGACCAGAATCTTTTTTAAATCTAGAATACTATGTTACATGAGTGACAGATGACATTCTCCTTTATGAGCTGTACACACTGATGTTTGCCCATATGCCTAAATTGTAAATTAGATATGCATCTTATGAGCTGCACACACCTGTTGGTGACATCTACCCAAATCTTAACAGTGTTCTTCCAATTCTCACAAGTATACAAACAGGTGCAACCTTACTAATTAAATACCCATACACTCTGCTACCCCTTTCACGTATGCTATTAAATGCATTATAGGTTTGCAAAAAACTAACCTCTGTTTATGATATTTAACAATCCCAATATCATGGTTTCTACTAAAACTTGCCTTACATCCAGATTACCTCCTCTTGTGCTTTCCTTACAGTGGTTTACTACTCCCTCAATTCCTTCTGACCAGGGAGCAGGAAAGCAGATGGTGATAGCATACTTCTCTTATCTAACAATACACACAAAAATACTATAGGGGTAAAATGGTGCCTAATCCAACACGGTGCAGATAAAAATTCACCCAGAGCTGTGTCACCCTATACCTCAAGCCAATTAAAATAACAAAACAATAAAAAGGTGGTAGAGCACACAGGAATAATAGTTACCACCCAAATAGAATTTCCACAGAAAGAAAACCAAGAAAAAACTTCATAGTGTATTATATACCGTATTTTTCGCTCCATAAGACGCACCTCACCATAAGACGCACCTAGTTTTTAGAGGAGGGAACCCAGAAAAAAAAATATTCTGAACAAACTGTTCCATAGTGTTTCTTACCATGGGACAGTTTGTTCAGAATATTTTTTTTTCTCCCCTGTCCCATAATGATCTTTAACCCCCCTTTCCTCTGTCCCATAGTGATTGTTAACCCCTCCTACCCTGTCCCATAGTGATTGTTAACCCCTCCTACCCTGTCCCATAGTGTTCTTTAACCCCTCCTCCCCTTGTCCATTAGTGTTCTGATCCCATAGTGTCCCCCCCTCCCATTGTCCCATAGTGCACTTTCCCTCCCATAGTGTCCCCCCTGCCCTTGTCCCATAGTGTCTCCCCCTCCCCTTGTCCCTCCCCCTCCCCTTGTCCCATAGTGTCCCCCCTCCCCTTGTCCCATAGTATCTCCCCTTGTCCCATAGTGTCCCCCCTCCCCTTGTCCCATGTGTCCCCCCCTCCCCTTGTCCCATAGTGTCTCCCCTCCCTTTCTCCCATAGTGTCCCCCCTCCCCTTCTCCCATAGTGTCTCCCCTCCCTTTCTCCCATAGTGTCTCCCCTCCCTTTCTCCCATAGTGTCTCCCCTCCCTTTCTCCCATAGTGTCCCCCTCCCCTTGTCCCATAGTGTCTCTTCCCCTCCCCTTGTCCCATAGTGTCTCTTCCCCTCCCCTTGTCCCATAGTGTCTCTTCCCCTCCCCTTGTCCCATAGTG
>OW240913.1:184374041-184388871 GCA_933207985.1 Pelobates cultripes | reverse complement strand
CGCTGTGAAGCCGGCCCACGCTCCAAGACAGGTAAGTAATTCTTCACATTCGCTCCATAAGACGCACAGACATTTCCCCTCACTTTTGAGGGGAAAAAAAGTGCGTCTTATGGAGCGAAAAATACGGTAAATCATAAGTGTAAACATTACGTCCTCCCAATTAAGTCCCTCGCCTAATCTTTGTAAGTATCTTAATTTCGCTACAGACTCCACATTCAGTAATCCTTCATCCTTGTCACTACTACTATCATAACGTATCATCACCGGTTCACCATCTTGGATAATGTCAAAGTGTGGGACAACCATAGTCCGATACAAATAGGCATACACCACATATATATTCCTTAATAAAACTATTAAAACAAATAATATAAAAAAACAGCCTTTTACTATATCAACTTGCAGAGACTTGATATGCAGAGTAGAAAAGTGTAAATTCCACATGCACTTGTATATATATTTGTTGACATAATTATACTTATACACCTTTAGCAATAAGCTGATAAATAGAAAAAAAAAGTTCATATTTTTGCTGACATTTTCAGTTATAATAGTGACAGGATAAAATAAAGATTTTTTTTTTAGTTATGTTCCTGACTTGGAAGTGAAAAACTTAGTGTAATTTTTTCAAAGAATAACTGCTGAATTTGTCTGATGCAAGTACTGAAGACTGTAGTGTATTAAAATGTTGACTCAGGTTTATACATAAAAAGTAGCCTTTCATATTAAATCAAAGGAGAAATATTAAGATTTAATGTTTCACATTTTGTATGCCAGTATTTAACGTGACTGAGCTTGACAAGATGAACATACATGCAGAATGGTCAAGACATGAGTGGATGTCAAGGACAACAGAGATCAGAAAATATATAGTAATTTGTCAAGGTTCTTGTGCTGTTTTATGTGGAATCATTTCCAGACTTAACAGTGTCCTAATAGAAACTAAAAATGTAAAAGTCTGAAAAAAAAATGGAGAAAAGGTTATTAGTGACATTATTCAAGTAGTAAAGTAAATATAGATAAGGCTGAATTTTGTGAGCAATGTATATTAGTGATGTATATGCACGTGTGTGTATGTGTTTATAATGCTGCCATCGTGTATTCCATTGTATAATTAACCCCTTAAGGACTGAGCCAAATATACACGTTTTGATCAAAATAAAACGTAAACAAAACTTGCAATTTGACTATATGTCTGTTCAACCGTAATTCACCTCTTTCATATTAAGTAACCCCTATGTACAGGTTTTATGGTGTTTTGGGAAGTTACAGGGTCAAATATAGCATGTTAACTTTTTCAGTTCTTTTCACACTGAAATTCATCAGATTGGTTATGTTGCCTTTGAGACCGTATGGTAGCCCAGGAATGAGAATTACCCCCATAATGGCATACCATTTGCAACAGCAGACAACCCAAGGTATGTCCAGTCTTTTGCAGTAGCCACTTTCTCACAAACACTGGCCAAAGATAGCGTTAATATTTGTTTGTGTGTGAAAAATGCAAAAAACTAATTTCAACGCCAATTTTGATCAGTGTTTATGACTATCCTAGCTATTCCGTCCATTTGATCGTGAGGTCCTTGCAAAGACCTTGCGATCACATGGCCCAGGAGGGCCGGATCTGAAGCAGGGGTACTGCCTGGAATGCCAGGCAAGTCCCCCATCGCGATTGCCGGCAGAGGATCGCCAGCGAGCAGATAAGTCCCCATCCTTAAAGAGCAGGTAAGTCGCCATCCTTAAAGGGTTAAAGGGATACCATAGACACTAAAACAACTTTACCTTAATGCAGTGATATTGGTGTATAGATCATGCCCATGCAGTCAATTATTTGCTATTTATGAGTTAAATTACTTTGTTTATACTGCCCCAGTCACACCTCCCTGCATGTGAATTGCACAGCCTTCCTAAACATTTCATGAAAAGAGATATCTATTGTTTAAACTTTCTTTATTGCAGTTTGTTTAATTTAGACTTTCTTATCTTATCTTCTGTTAATAGCCTTCTGGATCTATCAATATATATATATATTACAATCTGCTGGCCCACTCTTCTACAAAATCCTCTGACCTGCGCCCCTCTACAAAGCCAGTGCCCCCATCTCTAAAACAACCTCTGCCCCCATGTGCACAAACCCTTGCACCCCTCTACACAAACCCCTGCCCCCTCTCTATACACCCCTGCCCACCCTCTCTACAAACCCCTGTCCCCTCTCTCTACATACTCCTGCTCCTCACCACAAAACCTTTGCCGCACTCTCTAAAAAAAACCTTGACCCTTTTCTAAAAAGACCCTGCCCCCTTCTACAAACCCCTTACCCCTCTACAAACCCCTGTACCCCTCTATAAACCCCTGCCCCCTTCTACAGACACCTGCCCCCTCTCTACACATACCTGTTACCCTGGTAAATTAGGTCAAATAAGTTATTTCATGCTGACGCAATTTTCTTTGGCTATGTTAAAAAAATATAAATGACGTGGGGGAACAAACATGTAGCAACAATGTAAAAATTTCTTTATACTTTTAGGCTAAAGATAAACTAATACAGGCTGTGACACAAAAGGGCTAAATCATAGTATTTATTTCTCTTACTTTTCTACTAATAGCATAATTTGCACAGAAAAGAAAATAATCAATAGCTTTGTTTGCAATTTTTTATATAAACTTTCACCTCAGCTAATATAAAATGCCAACAAAAGATTCACCTAACAGTGTTCAATGGAAGAAAACGTTTAAAGAAAATTGTAACTATAGATACAATTTTCCACAGTATTCCAGAAGCCATTTTGTAAATGTGAGTGAATATCAGAAGACATTATAGTTTTTCATAAAGATCCATCACTGAGAGAGCAAATGCTGATGATCATTTGGATGACACCTAGGGCATTTAACTTCGTGATTACAGTTCTGTCTTGCTGGAAGCCCTGTGAATTTGTCACAGTTTCCAGTGCTGGGAATGAGGAGCAAACAAAGGGCAAGTAGAATAAACAGTTATAAATCAGTCTCTGAACAGAGGTTTACTGGCCTACATTAGTGATGGAATTTATTGAAACTGCTTTCAACTTTGCTAAACTCATATCTAAAAGGATCATCACACTTCATTTATTTTTATCTTCCTTTTTTTTTTTTTTTTTTGGTTGCCAGTTTTCTTTTAATTTGCGTTTCTGAATGTTTTGTTTTAGGTTTTATTATTGCAATTTTCAAAAAGTATTTTTTTGTAAGGAACTATGTTGCTAAAACAGACATGAGGGACTTTTTATTAAAAAAGTGATTTGTGATGAATTGAAAAAAAAACATGTGGTGGGGAGAAATAGCTAAACAGAGGGAAAAAAATGAGTCCGAATCAGCCTAAATGTCACAATTTAATTTTATATAGTTCACTGTTTAATAAGTGAATAAGCTATTCTCCCATCTTTGCTCCTGGACTATTAGTATTTTGTCAGTGCATATTCAGTATTCATTTGAGCTGTTGCATGCCAACAATGCCTGCAAAATGGTTTTGAGATTCTGAGACATATTTCACTCTGTCTAACAATAATCGGATTTCTTTACTAAGGTGGGAATTCAATGTGAACATTTCAAATTTGAGGCCAGAGTAGCTCAATTGAATGCATAGCTGGCATAGAGATTTTTTTCCTATTCAGCAATTTTAACCAATGGGAATCTATAGTGTTTGGAATACAAAGCCACAAGGACTATCTAGTCCTTCCCACATGCCCCTCTGGCACGTAAAGGTTTAAATAACTCTTTATTCACTTACCCAATTCATGGTCCCACTCTTTTGACGTCATCTGATGGGGAAGCCTAATGCACATGCATAGCAAGCGCTGTGAGCAATTTAGGCCGATAACATAGGAAAGCATTGAATCAATGCTTTCCTATGAGATTTCACCGATGCTGGATGTCTTCATGCACAGTGTAAAGATGTCCAGCATGGTTCAAGGGAGTCTGACTCCATTAGAAGCACCATTAGTGTCTGTCTGGTAGACAGCCACTAGAGGCAGTCTTAGTACTACATTGTAAGTGTAGCGGAACTTGGGTAACTCGATCGGTTACCTCCGCTATTACGTTCCTTCAGCCGCTCAGGAACTACTTTAGAGTATAACGAGACCCATTTCCCCTTAGTAACCGGATGACACACAGTCCTGGAGGTGCAACACAAATTTGTTAAACGACACTCGGCTTTTATGCATGTCCCCATGCAAGTCGTTCCCTCTCAAACCAACAAGGGTCATATCCCAGGAGCCTCTGAACCTGAGAGCCAAAGCGCGAGAAAGGGGGTCATTGTCCCTTTGTCTCCCAGGTACAGAAAGCCTGCCACACATACAAGGGATCTCCCACGCCATCGGTCAGGGGGTCTTCGTCCTAAGGCGTGGGAAAGTAAACTGTTCCTTTGTCTTCCAGACACAGAACAGCCCGCCAAAGTAGCCAGTGCCCCAAAAGTGTCCCCACCAACCTCAGGCATCCCCACCAGGGCACTTTCCACGAACACTCTCTGTTCGCAAGGCTCTGGTGCTGAAACCTGCAAGGGAAGCATTTCCCCTTCGGGGTATAAATACTCCCTTTGGTTGACATTCGTCTATATGAAAGGGCGGCCACCCAAGGGAGTACTCATTAATTACTTCCCTTGCAGTTTCACACTAAGTTGCCAGTGCAAACTTTGCAGTTTCACACTTATGTTGCAAGTGCGAACGTTCTGCTTAATTGGTGGGAATGTTCTAATAGGGCACCGGCGAGATCCTCGTTCTGTAGACGAACAAGTCGGGAAACAATCATCTCTACTGTGGCATCTTCATCTCTACCCAGGGGAGCCCCCATTAATTGTTTCCCTTGCGGTTTTGCACCGATGAGCAAAGTGAGAACATTCTAATTGAATGTTCTAACTCGCATTCTAAATGGGATATGGAGGTGGTCCCCTTTCGGGAAACGAATGAGTTTCTTTCGTGGAAGATCTCCTGAAAAGGGAGTGGGGCACAGTATATGGAAATTACAGGGGAACACACACAATATGGAAGGAACTCCACGAATAGTCAGTGGGTCTGCCACACAGCTCCTCCTTAACCACAAGCCGGCATACATAGTGTGATCCCCACAGATCGGTTTGGGGATGTCTGGGGAAGTACTCACAGATCACTTCTCCATCTCCGTCTCTCTTGACAACCCATCGGCGTTCCCATTTTGCTTACCGGGTCTGTAGTGAATGGTGAAATCATACGGTTGTAGGGTCAGGCTCCAACGCAACATCCTGGCATTGTACCCAGCGACCTGGTTAAGCCACACTAACGGGTTGGGATCTGTGAGTAGTATGAATTGCTGTCCATAGATGTACGGCTGCTGCTTCTTGAGTGCCCACACCACCGCCAAGAACTCCTTTTCGATGGTGGCATAGCTCACCTCCCGGGGTAGTAATTTGCTGTTGAGGTAGGCTACAGGGTGTTTTCCACCATCATCCCCGACCTGGCTCAGTACTGCCCCCAATCCAAACATGGAGGCATCTGTGGGGATAAGAAAATATTTATTTGGATTAGGAGCATTTATCAAAGCGCTTTTTAGGGCTTGATGTCCGCAACTCTTTCTGGACCTGTCACCAGCTACCTCTGAACTACAGAAGAGCCCTGAAACCACTAACAAGAGTGCTGATAGCACAGAAGATCCGGTACAGTTGGCAGATGCCCACGGGACTTATGGTACACACACCAGGTTGTCCGCTCCTGGTCTGCACCCTTAGCGACTACATAGAGCTGGGAAAAGAGCTCCAACTGCCCACTATAAATATGAGATGACCAGATCTACTAGACCTATACAATCTTACCAGAAACCCATACCCAAGACCAGGGCTGCCACAACGCACATGCAGCACCGAAACTCTGCAATCACATACAGGGAGTGCAAAATTATTAGGCAAATGAGTATTTTGACCACATCATCCTCTTTATGCATGTTGTCTTACTCCAAGCTGTATAGGCTCGAAAGCCTACTACCAATTAAGCATATTAGGTGATGTGCATCTCTGTAATGAGAAGGGGTGTGGTCTAATGACATCAACACCCTATATCAGGTGTGCATAATTATTAGGCAACTTCCTTTCCTTTGGCAAAATGGGTCAAAAGAAGGACTTGACAGGCTCAGAAAAGTCAAAATAGTGAGATATCTTGCAGAGGGATGCAGCACTCTTAAAATTGCAAAGCTTCTGAAGCGTGATCATCGAACAATCAAGCGTTTCATTCAAAATAGTCAACAGGGTCGCAAGAAGCGTGTGGAAAAACCAAGGCGCAAAATAACTGCCCATGAACTGAGAAAAGTCAAGCGTGCAGCTGCCACGATGCCACTTGCCACCAGTTTGGCCATATTTCAGAGCTGCAACATCACTGGAGTGCCCAAAAGCACAAGGTGTGCAATACTCAGAGACATTGCCAAGGTAAGAAAGTCTGAAAGACGACCACCACTGAACAAGACACACAAGCTGAAACGTCAAGACTGGGCCAAGAAATATCTCAAGACTGATTTTTCTAAGGTTTTATGGACTGATGAAATGAGAGTGAGTCTTGATGGGCCAGATGGATGGGCCCGTGGCTGGATTGGTAAAGGGCAGAGAGCTCCAGTCCGACTCAGACGCCAGCAAGGTGGAGGTGGAGTACTGGTTTGGGCTGGTATCATCAAAGATGAGCTTGTGGGGCCTTTTCGGGTTGAGGATGGAGTCAAGCTCAACTCCCAGTCCTACTGCCAGTTCCTGGAAGACACCTTCTTCAAGCAGTGGTACAGGAAGAAGTCTGCATCCTTCAAGAAAAACATGATTTTCATGCAGGACAATGCTCCATCACACGCGTCCAAGTACTCCACAGCGTGGCTGGCAAGAAAGGGTATAAAAGAAGAAAATCTAATGACATGGCCTCCTTGTTCACCTGATCTGAACCCCATTGTGAACCTGTGGTCCATCATCAAATGTGAGATTTACAAGGAGGGAAAACAGTACACCTCTCTGAACAGTGTCTGGGAGGCTGTGGTTGCTGCTGCACGCAATGTTGATGGTGAACAGATCAAAACACTGACAGAATCCATGGATGGCAGGCTTTTGAGTGTCCTTGCAAAGAAAGGTGGCTATATTGGTCACTGATTTGTTTTTGTTTTGAATGTCAGAAATGTATATTTGTGAATGTTGAGATGTTATATTGGTTTCACTGGTAATAATAAATAATTGAAATGGGTATATATTTGTTTTTTGTTAAGTTGCCTAATAATTATGCACAGTAATAGTCACCTGCACACACAGATATCCCCCTAACATAGCTATAACTAAAACAAACTAAAAACTACTTCCAAAAATATTCAGCTTTGATATTAATGAGTTTTTTGGGTTCATTGAGAACATGGTTGTTGTTCAATAATAAAATTAATCCTCAAAAATACAACTTGCCTAATAATTCTGCACTCCCTGTATATACTCAGGGATTGTATAGCCACAACCCAAACGGGAAATCCAAGTGGACATCTATTATAGTACACAAATCTGTACCTTTTGTGGCGGACTCTACCATGACAGATCGTGAGGGCCGATACACGACAGGACAAATTACTCCAGGCTACGCTGCAAGCTCTGCAAGACTTTATGACAGGTTGTCTGGTTCTCGGTGGAGACTTTAAAATTTGCTCAAACTCCGCAAACTCTTACATCAGTACAGGCGTACGGACTGCTGGAGGGCAATCCATCCAACAGATAGGAACTATACGTTTTACTTGACCCCAAACGATTGTTACACGCGCATAGACTATTTCTTCCTTCCATACTACTACCTGCCCAGACTGCTGGACTCCTCCAGAGGAGAGGCCATGTGGTCTGACCATGCGCCACTCATAATACAACTAACATCACCGCTATATAAACCTAAGACCACTACATAGCGGCTCCACGAAAACCTTCTCTCTAACCCACAGGTGACCCAAGAAGTCCAAGGAGCTCTGAGGAACTATTTCACCGAAAACCCACCACAAGATACATCTCCCCTCCTGACCTGGGAGGCACACAAGAGTGTAATACATGGAATCCTTATCCTGCAAAGCTCCACTATTAAAAAGGCAAAGGAACACATGATCTGAGAATTAACCAACAAAATAGGGAACCTGACGCATGCACAAAAATGAACACTAGATGGCACACTCTTGAGAGAGCTCACAATAGCGTGCAAGGAATTATCACAGGTCCTGCGACAATCATACTCCAGAGCTCTTCAACACACAAAATATTTTTTCCACGCGGAAGGAGATAAATGCGGCAAGCTGCTTGCAAGAATGATAAATAAAAAATGCTCCACAACATATATTGCGCTAATGCATAATACCTCGGGTCAACTCTGCCACACGCCAGACCAGATAGCTACAGCAGTGAAAAGGTTTTATACAGACCTATATGCCCTTTCCTCACACCTCCCAGAGGGAACCGCAGACAAATACTGCGTGCATAAACTCCTATCTTAATAAATACGTGAGAACCAAGATTCCCATGGACGCGAATGAGGCACTAGAGGCACCTCTGATGGAGGGGGAACCGACCTTCACCATCAAAAACTCGAAGACAGGCAAAACCCCGGGCCCGGACAGCCTTCCCCTCAAATACTATAAAACCTTGATGACTATCCTATCTCCTCAATTTGTTTCGGCCTTTAACTCCATAACGGAGGGAAATACGATCCCCAAGCAGACAATGGCAGCCAACATTATTCTATTGCCAAAAGAGGGTGGGGATGCAGAGCGGTGTATGATCTATAGGCCGATCTCACTGCTAAACTGTGACCTACGATTGTTTGCCAAGATACTAGCAACGAGGCTGGGACCACACCTATCAGGCTTGATCAAGTAGGATTCGTCCCCTATGCGGAAACCAGTGACAATACGATACGAGCCCTGTCACTGATCCATTAAGCGCGACGCGCCCCGGAGAGCCTTCTCCTCTTCTCTACGGACGCGGAGAAGGCCTTCGAATGGGTGGCATGGGACTACCACTTTGCGGTCCTGGAACACATAGGCTTGGGGAATCATATGCGTCAATGGATAGAGTCCCTTTGCTCATCCCCTACGGCCCCCATAAATGGGGTCAGAAACGGAACCAGGCAGGGTTGCCCCCTGTCGCCACTGTTCTTCTTCCTGGCCCTCGAACCATTCTTACAGGCAGTTAGGGACAACCCAGATATTATGAGGGTAGTGGTGGGGGCAGACCATTACAAAGTCGCAGTGTATGCAGTTCTTTGTTCCAAACCAGAAATCTCTCTCCCACACATCATGGAAGAGATATGGTCAAATCTCAAACCTAAAGCTCAATTACACCAAATCCTCTATCCACGATATTGGCACCCCTTGGGGGAGGGCAGACCAGATCCGACAAAACTTCCCCTTTCAATGGCATGACACCGTTATTAAATACCTGGGATTGAGGCTTATGGCTGACCTGACCAAACTATACCAAACCAACTTTGTCCCAATGTTAGGGGTTATACGGAAGAACTTAGCAGAATGGGCTACGCCCCACTTTTCATGGCTCGGTAGGGTGGCCATAACCAAAATGAACATCCTACCCCAGGTACTCTATTTGTTACAAACATTACCAATCCCACTCCCCACCACATTTTTTAGTTAAATTTGCACCCTCCTAATTAATTTCATTTGGAAGGGCACTAAACCCAGACTCAAATACACAAAACGGCAGGGGATGTGGCAGTTCCAGATATCAAACTATTGATAGTATGGGCTAAAGAGGGGGTACATAAACCCTGGAAGGCCATCGAAGCTCATCAAGCAGGTGCCACATATTCATCCTCACCTTGTGATATCTGCAATAGTAACTGCCTTCCTGACATTAACGGAAGTACCGCTCAGCAGCCCTGTGCCAGTATATCTGACTCCCGCAACAAGTTGATGGACGCTGGCCACTGCAGATCCATGCCATTTTATAGGCCCACGTCCGCCCATGGTAATGACGATGTCAACATGCGTGTGACATCACGCAAAAGACACGCATGCACGTTCTGGGGTCAAAGGCCGGTTACGGCCAATCGGATCTGAAGGAGGCTTATTTAAACTCATTTTTACTTTTCCTAATTGCACTGTTGTGGTTTCTCTTAGATGGTTATCCGAAAGTACGTTCCTGATCGTGTGTTTCTGATTATTGACTTTGGCTTCATTTTGTCTTTCCTGACTTCTGGTATCATTGATTATTGGCTTTCCCTTATCGCTGTGTCCCATTCTGTGTCCCTGACCTCGGCTAGTATATTGACTATTCTTAGGTATGTTAAGTCCGGCCATTCTAAGGTCTGGTTAGATGTTACCCTTAATCCTAGGTGTGACACATTTCTGTGTGCTGGATCAACTATAATCTTGACAGCAGGCAGGCCACTCTCTGCCCTCCTATGGCTTGATCCCGCTGTAAGCAGACGACTGGTTTCCCAACAACCATTTATTACAGCCACTATATGGCATTCACAAGCGAGGAAATTACGTCTGTCCTCCTTCCCATCCCCACTTTTGTCCTGTACTTTTGGTGTACAACCCAGACTTTAAACCGGGGATAAGACCCAGAAACCTTCACCGCATACTTCCACAAGAAATACCCGAAATCCAAGACATTACTGCTAATGGTAGAATCCTGCCCCTGCAAACACTCACTGGCACAACTACCCACACCTTCATGGCTGACTTCAGATACACTCAAATCAAGAACGATGTCACCTCGATACCACAAAGCCCTGATATCTACAGAGACCTCACACCATTTGAACAACTAAGTCAGGAACCGGACCTCATGCCCTATAGTGTCTCCTGCTTACATTCGATGATAGAACATCAGCAGGGACTCCCCCACCCCCTTTCATGTCCAAATGAGAAATTGCTATTGGGGAAACACTCACGGAGAACCAATGGCATAAGATATGCGACCTGGTGCACCATTGCTCAATAGCTAGGAAAACCCAGGAAACAGCTTATAAGGTTCTCACACAATGGTATTTGACACCGGAACGCCTGCAGAGAATACATACGGATACTGATGGTCTTTGCTTCGACTGCAGAGGGACCTGAGGATCCTCAGTAGTGAACTGATTTGCACCCGCTTTAATACCACATTCTCCCCTTGCCCTACCTCTCATTCCCACTTCATCTCCTTCTCTTCCATCCTCTTCTTTGAAGGGCCTGTGCCCTGGGGCTCAGGGTGTGACCCAGGGAGTGACCACACCGAGGCACACTCGTCTGCCTAACATGTAAAACACATGCCCAACCGGGAGCTGAGCTGCTGGGGTCACACCGTTTTACCTTACATGATGCAGTTGCTTACCATACATGACATTGAAACAAGTTGCAAACACTTGAAATATATGTCCTGGGACCTGCTTGTCCCTTCTTGAGATTTTAAGTTTTATTTCCTAACTAAAAATTAAAGCCAACAACTTTAAGTGAAAGGGAATTTACAAAATGTATATATTGTGACTGAGACCTGTAAGTTTAGTTTGTTACAGTGTTTATTTTATAAAGTTACAGTTGGATATCCTACGTCATACCTCTATTAGCAATGTATGTAACACAACAGTGAGACCAACTGAGTTATTATGAGGATGTATTATCCGATTACAATGTGATGCAAGGTCCAAGTGTTTGCAGTGTAAGGGACCTGCAAGTCCCAATGTGATGTTGATTGTCTGGAGACATGTGAGTCCCACCAATGCATATCAGACACAAGTTTTATTTAAAAAAAAATAAAAAAAATACACCTACAGGAATATGTGCAGAGGTGGTTCCCCGCAAGGAAAGTCGTCTAAGTCCACATTAGAATCCCCTCATTCCTCCAAACTGCCAGGCTAGGGAGAAGGTTAAGTCTTTCGGGATGTGTGTGCAGCTTGCGTGCGTTCCACTGCAGACTCGGTTTGCGTTCCACTTCGCTGTTCCTGTCTTGTGAGATGCTGCCTTTCGTGAAGCAACCGTTCACTTCATTAGAGGTAGGCAAAAGAGGTAGGCATCCAAGGGGTGTTGTGAGGTTATATGGCTGCTGGTGATTTCTTGAATTAGGCTTCCATTACTGTCACTTTTCTATATCTCACCGGGCAGACCATATTTTTACATTGGTATCATATTCACTATGAATAACGCTGACAAGAATCTATATGCAATAGAGTTTAACATCACATAAAAACATCATTATATTGTTAAAATATGCATTTATAATAATATATTACTTACACATTGTATCAACATAAAAATAATACTAAACAAAAAGACAAAGAAATACAAATAATACGTAAAACACAAAAATATCCTTAAAGTCGTTAGGATCCTAAAATACATTGCTGTAAACCATTAAAATGAGTAGTTGGTGAAATTTATACTGTATACATAATACATTATCCTATTATACAATACTTTCGTAATATACTGATATAACCATGTTCATTAATACTTCAAGTGGCCGGTGCCTTGTCTTTATGACTTGAGGAATTAGATCAATAGGGTATTGTGACGTGCTAGAGACATATACTACAAACAGGATGTACAGGGAGTGCAGAATTATTAGGCAAGTTGTATTTTTGAGGATTAATTTTATTATTGAACAACAACCATGTTCTCAATGAACCCAAAAAACTCATTAATATCAAAGCTGAATATTTTTGGAAGTAGTTTTTAGTTTGTTTTAGTTATAGCTATGTTAGGGGGATATCTGTGTGTGCAGGTGACTATTACTGTGCATAATTATTAGGCAACTTAACAAAAAACAAATATATACCCATTTCAATTATTTATTATTACCAGTGAAACCAATATAACATCTCAACATTCACAAATATACATTTCTGACATTCAAAAACAAAACAAAAACAAATCAGTGACCAATATAGCCACCTTTCTTTGCAAGGACACTCAAAAGCCTGCCATCCATGGATTCTGTCAGTGTTTTGATCTGTTCACCATCAACATTGCATGCAGCAGCAACCACAGCCTCCCAGACACTGTTCAGAGAGGTGTACTGTTTTCCCTCCTTGTAAATCTCACATTTGATGATGGACCACAGGTTCTCAATGGGGTTCAGATCAGGTGAACAAGGAGGCCATGTCATTAGATTTTCTTCTTTTATACCCTTTCTTGCCAGCCACGCTGTGGAGTACTTGGACGCGTGTGATGGAGCATTGTCCTGCATGAAAATCATGTTTTTCTTGAAGGATGCAGACTTCTTCCTATACCACTGCTTGAAGACGGTGTCTTCCAGGAACTGGCAGTAGGACTGGGAGTTGAGCTTGACTCCATCCTCAACCCGAAAAGGCCCCACAAGCTCATCTTTGATGATACCAGCCCAAAGCAGTACTCCACCTCCACCTTGCTGGCGTCTGAGTCGGACTGGAGCTCTCTGCCCTTTACCAATCCAGCCACGGGCCCATCCATCTGGCCCATCAAGACTCACTCTCATTTCATCAGTCCATAAAACCTTAGAAAAATCAGTCTTGAGATATTTCTTGGCCCAGTCTTGACGTTTCAGCTTGTGTGTCTTGTTCAGTGGTGGTCGTCTTTCAGCCTTTCTTACCTTAGCCATGTCTCTGAGTATTGCACACCTTGTGCTTTTGGGCACTCCAGTGATGTTGCAGCTCTGAAATATGGCCAAACTGGTGGCAAGTGGCATCGTGGCGGCTGCACGCTTGACTTTTCTCAGTTCATGGGCAGTTATTTTGCGCCTTGGTTTTTCCACACGCTTCTTGCGACCCTGTTGACTATTTTGAATGAAACGCTTGATTGTTCGATGATCACGCTTCAGAAGCTTTGCAATTTTAAGAGTGCTGCATCCCTCTGCAAGATATCTCACTATTTTTTGACTTTTCTGAGCCTGTCAAGTCCTTCTTTTGACCCATTTTGCCAAAGGAAAGGAAGTTGCCTAATATTTATGCACACCTGATATAGGGTGTTGATGTCATTAGACCACACCCCTTCTCATTACAGAGATGCACATCACCTAATATGCTTAATTGGTAGTAGGCTTTCGAGTCATACGAAGAGAGACTGACTACACAAAGAAATGTGACTACCATGCCTGCTGTGCTCTTGCTCCCATGGAGTTAATCGCTATCTCTGTGACAGAAATACCTGTCAGTAATGTGCTGTTTGTAGGAATACCGAACTGATGGGGATACTTCAATTAGGCAAAAAGAAATAGCTCAGTGCAGTGTGGATCGTCTGATTGAGCATGAATTATTAAGACCACTCTCTGGAGTTATAAAGGAGCATTGGGACAAATGTATATATCGGACAAATTGTTAATACTGTTATGGATTTCTAAATGAACAGACAGAGAAATTTAAAAATATAAATCCTACTTAAAGCAATAAAAATCCTTAAAATCCTAAAAAAAACATGTTGGTTCCTTAAGACACATTTACTGTAAACCATTGAAGCTTGTCGCTAATGACATTTATGGATATTAATACATGTTACTGTTATAAAATACCATCTTCATACACTCATATGGACTGTTCATTACTTAAATTATTTGAACACCCGATGTCTTATCTTTAACGATTAGATAGACAGTAGTATGCTAGACAGCGGGCCATCTCCTTATCGAAGGTATCCTTCTCGACCTCAGGTGGTGGCACCGTGGCCCCAACACTTTGTCGATCCTCCTCCATGATAGTAGCAATCAGATCAGCCTTAGGTCGGGTACCAGCGGATCATCTTTGGGCTGCCAGTATCTCCTGTAGTGTCTGCCTCTTTAGTTTCGTATAGTCCATGGACTGGTTCAGCTAGCGGATGCTGGTTCCGTTCGGCTGGGAAGTACCATCCCACCGCTGCCAGTAAGCATTTCAGTTCTTTAAAA
>OW240913.1:184350882-184365648 GCA_933207985.1 Pelobates cultripes | reverse complement strand
ATCAAGATTGATGATCTCTGCCACGCAGGCGAGGCCAGCTGCTGCAAGACCTGTGCAGCGATGGCGAAAAGGTAAGTAATCTCCCTTTTTAAATTTCACAGAGAGTGTTCCTTTAAATGAAAGTTAAGCAGTGAATTATGGCAGATTGTTGTCTTTCAAAAGAGTGGTTTAAAATATTTTTTAGTAACACAATACACTGATAATACAGTTATATGCACTCTCCATATGCATTGTAGATGTTTAGAGATGTTTAGAAAATCTACAACTAAAAAATAATGCATGCATTTTACTTTAAAAGAGTTTTCCTAACCTATTCACTACCAAAACAAAACAAAAACTTGTTTGATCATCTCCCTTCAGAATTCGTATGAGAAGATGTGAGCTTCTGCAACATTCCTGGGCATTCACTACCATGGCACCTGTCATATCATGCCATAAAGAATCCCACAGGAGAATGAGTTCTCATAGCAGCATATCAAATGTTATTGATGGTTCACACAACTAACAGATGAATCAAAACTTATAATATTTGAAGTTAAAACAAATAAAATAAATAAAAAAACAGCTATGTGGGATTCAGAGATATATAATGGCAATAAAAACATAAATGGATCCAGTGCCAGTTATCTCAACACACCCAAGGCGTTACATTTTCAAAAATATACATTGCATTTATGTTATTTTAGAGTATTAAAACTTATTTCTCAACTAGCAGCAAACATAGTTTGAACATAATTTAAATGGACATTATAGTGTTATAGGAATACAAACCAGTATATCTAATGCCATATTGTTTTATTCACCACTTTGATTATCCCCCGCCCCCCCAAATCTAATTTTAAAAAAAGAGAAAGAAAGGTATTACATCATTTTTTTTTCAGTACCAAGATCCAGTCCCAGAAGCCACCTATTCCGTTTCCTGTTACATCACGTTGACTCTTCGCCTTCTCGCTGCATGTGCGGCCAGCTCAATGCTCACCCAGTCAAATGCTGTGTATGGGAAGCTTTTGGGGAGGTTACCTGAGACAAATAAGCCTCACTCAATTCTCACAGTGAAAGCATCTCTACTGGTTGTCAGAAAAACAGCCACTAGAGATGTTTCATTATGCTTTGCAAATATTGCCATATCTACTAAACAGCAACAATGTTTTACATTGTGTGAATAAAATGACAGGGGCACTACACCCAGACCACTTCATTCAGATTAAGTGGTCTGGGGGTCTATAGTGTTTCTTTAATGCTATCATCATTAACAGTTAATAATTCTCAAGTTTTTTTTTTTTTTTTGTGGCTGATTTGAATGCCAGGTGAAATTCAAGCAGCCAAGCTCAATAAATAGGCCACTTGGCAAAAATAAAGTGGCTGATAAATGTGCATCAAATGTATGTTTATTGGCCTTCAATGAATAAAAAAGTCGGTCTGGGGTGTATATTATCAATATTATAGTATGTCGCTGCTCACTGTAATTAAAAAAAAACTAGCCACTGGGTAGTTATTGCTGCCCAGTCACTAATAAAATACAAGGGAGAACATGGCACCAGTTCCCTCTGTGCTTCCAGCTGTGGAAATCAGGCTGGAGCAGAAAATGGAGGGTGGACAAGTCACCTTCTACCCCCTTGCCCTACCTATGGTCAGTGGGTAGGGGCTCTATTAAATAAAAAAAATAGAAGGGACATTCTAGAATCACCTCAGCTCCAACCCAGGGGTGGAAGGTGAGATCTGTTAATGAATAATCAGGGGGACTTTCTAGTGTCCCCACTCAGCCGCTACCCATGGGCATAGAGTAGGCGCTATTAATGAATAAAGGGAACACATCCCAGTGTCCCCCAGCATGCACCAATGGGTGGTGGGTGAGGGTTATTAGAAATATAACATGCCTTTGCCACCCATACCAATTAGCTTTGAGTGGGGTGGTATTAATGAGATAAGGGGGTGAACAATGGCATCTTCTAAAAGTGTGCTCAAGTTCCCCCTCTGGGTAGCTTGGGCTCCCTAGGCCTCTAGTCAACCATATATTAAATAAAATTGACATACCATGCTTATCCTAATAATTGTGAGGCACCTAGTAAATTTAAAACCCTATAAATAAAATCATACATAGATAGACATATTCTTGTTTTCTAATTAATCTTTTCTTCAGCCCCACTATAGCCAAATAAAAATCCATAATAACTGAGGCTACTATTAAAAGTGAACAAAAAAATAACAAATAAATAAAAACCATGACAATTAAAAAAAAAGTACTACATTTTTACCCTGCAAGGCTCTATGCAGAATGATATTTCAAGATGAGAAAGGGCTTTTCAAGGCCTTTTCATGCTTGCAAAACTCCTTCAAAACCCTCTGATTGCTTGGCTTGTAAGGGCACTCTGACAGACAAGTTGACAGACAATATTCCCACGTAAGTCTTGAGAGAAGTGAGACTTGTTTGTCAGAGCAGCAGGAAAGTCAAACCTCTCTTGATACTTGCCTTTCACAGTGGTCTGATTGGTTGACAAACAAACATCTAAAGTAAAGTATGAATGGCATGCCCACTCCCCTTATATCATTAATACACCCCAACCCAAAGCCTACAAGTGAGAGGCAGCGCGGAGGACAAAGTCATGTGCACTCCTTTCTATATGTTTAAATAGTCGCAATCCATCGCCCATAGATAGACTAAAGTGTCTCCTCTGGTTTTTTTCATTAACAGCTCATACTCTCCATTTATATTTGGGGGCTGTGTGCACACTAGAGTGTCCACCCTAACTTTTTTATTTAATAGAGTCCTCACCTGCTGGCAATGGGTAGGGGATAGGGGGTGGGCAGTGGGTTGCGGCTTTATTAAATACATTATTTAATTTAGCCCCACCTAATATTTAATACAATGCCATTAATAATTATTTTTATGATAATATGCAACCTTGCAACTCCACAATTTTCCATTAACATGACACGTGGCAGAAGTAGCTGTTACTTTCTACACGCATTTCAATTGGAAAATAATAATATATTCAATCCGCCTAGAGCAAAAGATAAATGTATATTTTTCTTTGTTTATGATTTTATGTTAAGTTTGGCTTGAATCGTCATGTTAACAGAATAAGCAGATGGTGTCTTGAGACTACGATGATACAGAACGCCAGTTCTTGCTAATTATTAGCTAGTTGGTATCTACATATAATGACTAAATCTTTATAACAAAAAAAAAGGTAAAGCAAAAATGAAACACCCCTTCTTTTTATTCTACAGAATAACAATGGTTTGGAACCAGATCAGAGAGATTCTACCAATTTGTCGTTTGCTTTGAATATCCTGTATAAATAATTTTCTGAAATAATAGCACAAATATGGTTATGATGAAAAGCATATTTTTTTTATCATAGAGTGGCATTTCTTTTAATTGAATCAGCATGACCAACTTGTTAATGGAACTAAATAATTTTCATATTTATTAACGCTTTAGAGATCATCTTGTGAATGTGAGCACAATACATGTGGCGATAGTTGTGAACAATGCTGCCCTGGATTCAATCAAAAACCTTGGATGGCAGGAACAGCTCTCTCGAACAACGAGTGTGAATGTAAGTGGAATATTCTGCCCCCTAATCTTAATCATTATTCATAATTTTCTATGTTAATTAAGTGCTAGTTAATGGGATTATTTTTAGTGCTTGGAGTATTTTAATTTGTTTTCCTGCCACAGGCCCAGGCAAGTTTATGCGCTTCAGCACCATCAAAATCTGTCCTTACAATTATAAGTTTAATGTATGCAATGTCTGAACAAATAAAATATATGTAGGAGTAATATTAATTGAATTCTATAGTGTTAGATATACAAAGATGTATTCCTAACACAACAGTGCCCTTTGGTCCCCACTTCCTCACAGCTCCCTGCAGGTGCATAATGGCTTAAAAACCCTTTATTTACTTACCCACTTCCAGCGCCAATCACATGGGGACCTAATGTTCGGCGAGTGGCGTGAGCACATTAGGCCCTCCCCATAGGAAAGCATTGACTCAGTGCTTTCTTATAGGAATTTCACAGGAATACTTAGGAGGTACATCATTAAAGTCCCAATTTTAGATATCAAGTAATGTAGCATAAAGAAGATATCAGATTTCACATGTATTAGTTTGAATGCCCCTCTTCCTATTATTAGTGTGAGGGGGTAGATAGGCTTACTTAATTAAAAAGGGGGTGCATAGTGGCAACACCACAAATTTTGGGTGGGGGGTTATTCTCTTTGAATATTAAATTTTAGAGTCCCTACCTGCCAGCATACGGTAAAGGGTGGGGTGGACACTCGAATATAATTATTAGAGCCTCCACCTACTGGTAATGGGTGGTAACTGGGGTGGGGACATTAGGTATTCCAATATAAAATAAGTATCCCTCAACTACTGTCTACGGGAGGCAGAAGGGGGGACATTAGGATGTGCCCTCACTTTTTAAAAATGTATTAGCCACCACCACCTGGACACGGGTGGGGTCAAGAGGGTGAACAGTGATCTGTCCCCTAATTATCTACCCCAAAGTCCACTACCTGATAACCTCTTGTGGCATTGTGCTGCCTGGGTCCAAAGATGGAATGCTGCCTTCCCCCTCACCAAAAAAAAACCACGCTCTCCAAAACACACTTAAATCCATTAATTTATGCAGTGTGTAATGAATGCAGTGTCTGATCTTGTGTATTGTATAGAGAGTGTGTAATGAATGCAGTGTTTGTGTAGTGGATGCAGTGTCTGTGCTTGTGTACTGGATGCAGTGTGCGTAGTGCTAGCAGTGTCTGTGTTTGTGTAGTGGATGCAGAGTTTGTTTGTGTAGTGGACGCAGTGTATGTCTGTGTTGTGGATGCAGTGTATGTCTGCGTAGTGGATGCAGTGTGTGTGTGCGTATGTGTAGTAGATGCAGTGTGTGTAGTGGATGATGTGTTTGTGTAGTGGATGCAGTGTGCATAGTGAAAGCAGTGTGTGTGTATGTACTGGATGCTGTGTGTGCGTGTGTAGTGGACACAGTGTGTGTGTGTCTATGTAGTGGATGCAGTGTCTGTGTTTGTGCAGTGGATTCGATATGTGTGTCTATGTAGTGGATGCAGTGTGTGTATTTGTGGAGTGGATGCAGTGTGTGTCTGTGTAGTGGATGCAGTGGATGTATTTGTGTTGTAGATGCAGTGTGTGTATTTGTGTAGTGGAAGCAGTGTGCATATTTGTGTAGTGGATGCAGTGTGTGTGTTGTGAATGAAGTGTGTGTGTGTGTGTGTGTGTGTTTTGGATGCAGTGTGTGTTTGTGTAGTGGATGTAGTGTGTGTATTTGTGTTGTGGATACAGTGTGTGTATTTGTGTAGTGGTGTGTACTGGATGTAGTGTATGTGTGTTTATCGTGTTGTCTACTGGATGTAGTGTATGTGTGTTTATAGTGGTGTGTACTGGATGTACTGTATGTGTGTTTGTGGGCTGTGGGGAGGGATGCAGTGTTTTAAATGTATAATAAAATGTATTCCCCTCTCCCTGCCTCTAACCTGTGGTCAGGAAGGGGGGACACGAGATTCCCTGGTGGTCCAGTGGCACAGGAAGGTGTCTTGTGAAGAGGAGGTCAGATGTCTAATTCTCCATCTTCACCATCAGGTCCTTTCCTCACGCGAGCCGCGAGAGCTTTGCTACGAGTTGCCATGGCAACGCTTCAGCATGCATGGTGTGCAACACAGAACATTGCCATAGCAACCTGCGGCAACGCTTTCACGGCTCGGCAGAGGAAAGGACTGAATTCTGTAGGACATGGAGAATCAGATCTCTGGGCCCCCTCTTCATAGGATAAAGCAGCAGAGGCCCAGAGATCCATATATATATATATATATATATATATATATATATATAGCGTTACTTGCTATATATATGCAAATGGAAGGAACAGCACATTTCTTAAAGGCTCAGGGACGGCATAATGCTGCCCCTATCAAAGAGCTGACTGGAGCCATAGTCCCACTGGGACCAATGGTCGGGCCGTCCCTGTCAGGAGGGCATTTAGGAGATATGCGTTAGGTGGTGGCATGGTGTGTTTTAAAACCTCCCTTATAGTATTGACCAACATAGGCCTTTTTATTTATTTAGTTTACATTTTATTATGTGGTGGCTGGCTACCACAGCTCTGGCCTGTCGCAACATAATTAACACTTGCATAGCAGAAGTTTTTAACAATTTAACAATTTTTAAATGCTAGTTTTCACATCCAGCAGGCAAATAGTACTTCAAGTGATCAATTTACATGCAAAAAAGCAAGTGAAAAACCGTTTGCGAATGTGCATGCTGCCAGATGCATGTGTTTTTTTAATATCATGCTGCATGTATATTTTGAATCCTATACTTCTTATAGCGCTCGGATTGAAAAGCACTGATTTTAATCTCTGACACCTTAGCGATTGCTGCAGATTCACTTGGTCGTTTTCACTGGATATTTCCCATCCTGACAAAATGTAGTGCTTAGTAAATAGCCCTGCTGGGACTTTAAGAATGTTGTATGATTTAAAAAAAAAAAAAAAACTTATATTTTTTTTGCCTGACACACATTATTGATTTTGTGTAAGCAGGTTAAATAAGAGATCTGCAAAATATTGAAATGTTTTATAATAATGTTAAATTAATCTTGCATAATTCTTTGCCAATATGATTTTGTCTTTTAATAGCATGTAATTGCCACTGGAAGGCTGAGGAATGCTATTATGATCAAGAAATTGCAGACAAGCGTCTAAGTTTGAATATTCATGGAAAATACATTGGAGGAGGTGTTTGCATTAACTGCACAAGGAACACTGCTGGAATCAACTGTGAAACGTGTGCTGATGGATTTTATCGACCAAAAGGGGTACTGTCTCGTTTTCTCATTTTTATTTTTTCATTAAAAGAGTTGATATTTTTATGGTATTTTACTAATCCTAATTATATGTTTTACACTGATTAATTTTAACATATGTTCCTGCATCAACACAGTAACAAAATAAACTTGTCTGATAAAATTAATAAATCGATCAAATCCAAAGGTACCAGATTTGAATGGATATACTGAAAATAAAATGCTTTAAGTTTGCACTTATGTACGTAACATCTCAGTTTTATAACTTTGCAGAACTTCATGTTGTTGAAATGACATGTTTCATTGGGTTGTAGAATAAATCTTTATTTTGCACTCTTTTTACCTTTTGGGATGTGTGTCTGCAACTGCCAGATGTTACTAGACCACAACTCCCATTACATGTTTCCAATATTGTCCATGGCATTGCAGTCCATTAACATTTTGCCCAAAGAAAATCACAACTTGAAAGTTTATTATAGTTTTCATTAAGTACAATCAATTCACTGAATAATAAAGTGAGCATACAAAACCTATGTATTGTATGTCAGACAGTAGCACAGTAGCATCAGGAAAATCTACAAATTGTAAGTTCTTTCACAACTTACAATTTTGCTGTGCTTGCATGTACCGTGGAAAGATAATGTATAAATGTGAAAGAGGAAATTCTAGAAGAGAAAAAAGTGAACAGGAAGAGTAAAAAAGTAAATAAAAATCATAGTTTAGAAGGGATCTGGGTGAGATATAACTATCTGAATTAGTATTTGTCCACAGTATATAACATCACTAATTATAGCTAACGTTACCCTATTTAGGTTACATGTTGTTGGGACCAGTGTAACCTCTGAAGGTCTTTAAAAGTCCCTATGATAATTCATAGAATGTGACGGCAGATAAGAACCATTTGGCCCATCTAGTCTGCCCAATTTTCTAAATGCTTTCATTAGTCCCTGGCCTTATCTTATAGCTAGGGTAGCCTTATGCCTATCCCACACATGCTTAAACTCCTTCACTGTGTTAACCTCTACCACTTCAGCTGGAAAGCTATTCCATGCATCCACTACCCTCTCAATAAAGTAATACTTCCTAAAATTATTTTTAAACCTTTGCCCCTCTAATTAAGACTATGTCCTCTTGTTGTGGTAGTTCTCCTTCTTTTAAAAATAGTCTCCTCCTTTACTGTGTTGATTCCCTTTATGTATCTAAATGTTTCTATCATATTCCTCCCTGTCTCGTCTTTCCTCCAAGCTATACATGTTAAGTTCCTTTAACCTTTCCTGGTAAGTTTTATCCTGCAATCCATGAACCAGTTTAGTAGCCCTTCTCTGAACACTCTCAAAAGTATTAATATCCTTCTGGAGATACAGTCCTCTGCATTATAGGCCACACAAATCTCCATAAAATATTAGTGGATGGAAAAACTTACTCCTCAAATGCTGATAATCCACACTTTATTTATTTTACAATATTCTACCTGATATATATCAAAAATAGTCATTTTCATCCCGCTAAAGATGCACAATGCTAAATACACTTTTGTAATATACGCTTCACCGAAGCTCTGCCATTTTGGTTTCAAGGTGATAGACAATTTTCTAAGTAGCCAGAATCTCCATTCTTATTCACAACATGGAAATGGCAGACGGTTCAACAATCTATAAGCAGGGGCGGACTGAGAGCCTTTGGGGCCCCCGGACAAAATAAGATCCCAGGCCCTTTGAAGGCCAAATATATGTGCATTAAATAAATGTTAAATATAACTCATAATACGGCATTCCTTTGGATGTGTATATTGTGAAGACCTGTGTATCAATGCATGTTTGTATTTGAGTCTGTGTGAATGCACTTGTGCATGTCTGGATGACTACATGTGCTTTTTTGTATATAGTGTCTGTGTGAATGCATATGTGACAGGTGACAGAGTGTGTGAGGGAGAAGGTGACAGGTGGAAGAGTGTGGGAGGTTGTGACAGGTGGCAGAGTGAGGGGGTACCTGGTGGCAGAGTGAGGAAGGGAGGGGTTGAGTGGTGGCAGAGTGAGGGGGAGACACAGTGAGTGGGGATGACTGGTGACAGAGTAAGGGAGTTTGTGACTAGTGACAGAGGGAGGGAGAGGGGGTGACCAGTGACAGAGTTAGGGAATGGGTGACTAGTGGCAGAGTGAGGGAGGGAGGGAAGAGATGACTAGTGGCAAAGTGAGGGAGGGAAGAGGTGACTAGTGACAGAGTGAGGGGATGACTGGTGACAGAGTGAGGGAGTGACTAGTAACAGAGGGAGGGAGTGACTAGTGACAGAGGGAGGTAGTGACTAGTGACAGAGTGAGGGAGGGGGTGACTGTCACTAGTCACCCCATCCCTCTCTCTGTCACTACTCACTCCCTCCCTAACTCTGTCACTGTGTCACCCGCTCCCTCACTCTGTCACTAGTCACCCCCTCACTCACTCTGTCACTAATCACCCCCTTCCTCACTCTGTCACTAGTCACCCCATCCCTCTCTCTGTCACTAGTCACTCCCTCCCTAACTCTGTCACTGTGAAGGAAGGTGACAGAGTGAGGGGATGACTGGTGACAGAGTGAGGGAAGGGATGACTAGTGGCAGAGTGAGGGAAGGAAGGGATGACTGGTGACAGAGTGAGGGAATGACTGGTGACAGAGTGAGAGAGGGGGTGACTAGTGACAGAGTGAGGAAGGGGGTGACACAGTGAAAGAGTGAGGAAGGGAGTGACACAGTGACAGAGTGAGGAAGGGGGTGACACAGTGACAGAGTGAGGGAGGGGTTGACTAGTGACAGAGTGAAGGAGGTGGTGACTGTCACTAGTCACCCCATCCCTCCCTTTGTCACTAATCACCATCTCCCTCACTCTGTCACTAGTCACCCCTTCCCTCCCTCACTCTGTCACTAGTCACCCCCTCCCTCTCTCTGTCACTAGTCACACCCTCCCTCACTCTGTCACTAATCACACCCTCCCTCACTCGGTCACTAGTCACACCCTTCCTCACTGTCACTAGTCACACCCTCCCTCTCTCTGTCACTAGTCACACCTTCCCTCACTCTGTCACTAGAGTGAGGGGGTGACTAGTGACAGAGTGAGGGGGTGACAGGTGACAGAGTGAGGGAAGGGGTGACTAGTGGCAGAGTGAGGGAAGGAAGGGATTACTAGTGACAGAGTGAGGGGATGACTGGTGACAGAGTGAGGGAGGGAGTGGGTGACCAGTGACAGAGGGAGGGGGGGAGTGGGTGACACAGTGACAGAGTGAGGAAGGTGATGACTACTGACAGAGTGAGGGGGGTGGTGACTGTCACTAGTCACTAGTCACCACCTCCCTCACTCTGTCCCTAGTCACCCCTCCCTCTGTCACTAGACACCCCCTTCCTCACTCTGTCACTAGTCACCCCTTCCCTCCCTAACTCTGTCACTAGTCACCACTTCCCTCCCTCACTTGGTCACTAGTCACCCCCTCCCTCACTCTGTCACTAGAGACAGTGACTAGTGACAATGAGGGGGGTGAATAGTGACAGTGAGAGGGGTGACTAGTGACAGTGAGGGTGGGTGACTACTGACAGGGGGGATGACTAGTGACAGTGAGGGGGGTGACTAGTGACAGTGAGGGGGGGTGACTAGTGACAGTGGGGGGGTGACTAGTGACACAGTGAGGAGGGTGACTAGTGACACAGTGAGGAGGGGTGACTAGTGAAACAGTGGGGGGGTGACTATTGACAGTGAGGGGGGGTGACTAGTGACAGTGAGGGGGGGTGATCTAGTGACAGTGGAGGGGGGTGACTAATGACAGTGAGGGGGGGGTGGACTAGTGACAGTGAGGGGGACTAGTGACAGTGAGGGGGGGGTGACTAGTGGACAGTGAGGGGTGACTAGTGACAGTGAGGGGGGATGACTAGTGACAGGGGAGGACTAGTGACATGAGGGGGGTGGACTAGTGACAGTGAGGGGGTGTGGACTATGACAGTGGGGGGTGAATAGTGACAGTGAGCTGGGTGACTAGTGACAGGAGCGGGTGGACTAGTGACAGGAGGGGGGGGTGACTCATGACAGTGAGGGGGTGACTAGTGACAGTGAGGGGGGTGACTAGTGACAGTGAGGGAGGCGGACTAGCATGCGAGGGTGGGCGACCAAAGTATCGCGAGGCGGACCAGGACAGGGGGGGGGGGGCGGGATTAGTGACAGGGGGGTGACTAGTGACAGGAGGGGGGTGGCTAGTGACGGGGTGACTAGTGACAGTGGGGGGGTGACTAGTGACAGTGGGGGGTGGCTAGTGACAGTGAGGGGGGGTGACTAGTGATGGGGGGGACTAGTGACAGTGAGGGGGTGACTAGTGACAGTGAGGGGATGACTAGTGACAGTGAGGGGGGGTGACTAGGGACAGTGAGGGGGGGGGTGACTATATCCTACCTCTCTCTCTCTGCTTCCTCTTCTGTCCCTGGCTGCTGCTCCTTCCCCTGCTGGCTGATCGGCTCTGGGTGAGAGAGGAGTAAACAGGAAGTGATGTCACTTCCTAGCCCCTCCTCTCCCCATCACACAGAGCACCGCGGGACAGGGAGAAGGAGACCTGGCAGAGAGAGGCGGTAAAGCTGCCAGGTCTCATATGAGGGTGGGGGGTGACTTGCAGAGCAGTAGGTTGTGGGGCCCTGCGCTCCATCAGGGGCCCCACAACCTATCAATTAAATAATTTTATTATTTTTTGCCGTTCCAGTTGGAGAGATCTCTGATCTCTCCAGCTGGAGCATGGCTGTGCTGTCCATGACCGAGTGGTCAGTCCGCCCCTGTCTATAAGCTTGATGTACAAGAGCCTGATGTTTTTTCTTTGTTTCTTTTTTTGTGTGTTTGTTTACACCAAATTGTTATTTACTATTTTTAACAGTAAGTACTAAAGAGTCCTGTCTGGTACAACTGAGTGATTAGTAGCAAACTGCAATGTTGTTTGCTATTCAGTAAGTGGAGGTTGGCTCAAAAAAGCTCAGGTAGGGTAAGGTTTCAGTAGGTAAGGTACATATCCCTTGGTCATCTGTCTTGCATCCCCATATTCCCAGAACAAACCCTGTAGAAACAAAGGAACTAGAGAAAGTACAATCTGTCTGCATGTTTCTTTAGTCACAGTATGAGCTGAGCTAATGGATGTGAATTTAGTGGATTATTATTGTATTAATTAATGTATTATTATTTCCTGATGTTTTATTAGGTGGCACCAACTCACCCAAATCCATGCCGACCTTGTAGTTGTGATCCCATAGGGTCATTTCACGATATTTGTGTCAAGGATGAAAAGCAAGCTGCAAAAGGTAGGTATATAATATGTATTTTATTTTCTTAGAATCATAATTTTAACAGTAACAAACATCAATAATATAAAATATGAACTATTCTATGTCCCGTAGAGCCAGTAAAATATATCCATGTGTTTAAAACATTGAAGGTTTTTCTTGGCCTGTTACATTACTGTTTGTCAATTTAAATTTGGGAATCCAGGAGATACTGATAAACGGGACTTATTTAATAATAAGTGAAAAACTAAATGGAAAAATGTAAGCCAAAATATCTGGGATAGGAAAAATCTTTTATTACTCACCCTAAATTTTTATTATGGTTATTAAGTATTTTAAAAAGTAGATTGTGGGTTAATGGAAAACTAAACTATCCAATTCGGTAATTCAATATACATTTTAATTACAAGATTTTGCTATTACATGACGAAAGTCATGATTTAATTAAAGACACAGGCAAGTATTGCATATCCCTTTCTTTACTGTCCACCAATAGCAGCAAAGAATACAAACAGTAAAGAAAAAAAATGGTACACATAGTGATAAGCCACTGCCATACCAAGTCCCATTATAATAGCCAGCACCTCCCATCATAATCCTCTTTCTTTGGAGATGCAACACACTAACAAAACATTAAACCGGAACTGAAGAATCAGTCCAACCACATAAGAACAACTGTCTTGACATCCAGTCGAACACCAACCAGGAACACATCAACGAAATGGGGCCAATCCATCACCGAACCAGCAAACGCCAAACGTAGAGGATCCCATTATACAACAATCAGTTGGCATCCAGTTAACAAGATGCATTTGGGCTATGAAAACATAAATAAACAGGAGTCACATGGTTATTTCAGTCTTCACAACTTAGTGCTCATGTAAGGTAGAGACAGACCCCTCTTAACAGACCTACATGAACCCAGGAACAGATCCTACATTCCAAATGTATAAGCCAGAAACCAAATGCAATAATATCCCTACTTACCGTAATACCATTCTTAGAAACATAGAAACATAGAATGTGATGGATTTAAAGTCACTACAATTCAGGGATTCTAGAATAAACCTGATAATGCATAATTCTATATTCAGTTCATCACAATTCAGTGTTTAGTGATGATTAAACCAGAATGACACATTTTAAACAAATGAATAAGGAATGAAACAAAATAGCATATACACTAAGTCAAAATGCAATCATTGTTCAGTTGATCACAGTTCAGTGTTTAGTGGTGATTAAACCAGTGAGGCTAATTTTGAACCAAATGGTAAAAAGCTAAATAAAAGAATATACTTCTTAAATCAACATGCAATCAGAGTTTTTCTTAGATTATTTATTTTTTGTAACCAATTCAGAGTTTATTTGCTGCAAAATTCTGAATATTTATCAGCACAGAAATAGTTTTAAAGTAGAGAAGAATAAAATATTAGTCTAAAAGTCAAATCTTCATGGACATTTTTGCTAGGATCATCAACAGTTAAAAAAGAAGCGCATGCAGTTTATTTATTCCAACTGTTGTCTACACATTCATTTTCTAAACACGTTTTATTTTAACGAGAATGGCATAGAACAAGTATTAACAGTTCCTTTGCTCAGCAGAAATGATTTTCCATATCTGCGCTTACTCTAATGTCATTCATAACTTTGGATATGTGTTAGCTACACCAAGTGGCTCAGTTTATTAGACCCCCAGGCTTTTTTGTCAATGCTGCTATTTAATAGTAGTGATGTACTGAACGGTTCGCCGGCGAACGGTTCCTGGCGAACATAGCATGTTCGCGTTCGCCACGGCGTGCGAACATATGCGCGGTTCGACCCGCCCCCTATTCGTCATCATTGTGTAAACTTTGACCCTGTACCTCACAGTCAGCAGACACATTCCAGCCAATTAGCAGCACAGCCTCCCTAGCAGACCCTCCCACCTACTGCACAGCATCCATTTTAGATTCATTCTCAAGCTGCATGCTTAGTAAGAGGAGGGAAAGTGTAGTTGCTGTTCATAAGATAGGGAAAAGCATAGCTAGGTTAGGGATAAGGGTATGCTTTTTTTGGATTTTTTTTTTCTATCTAATGTAAATGCACTTAGTTGCTCCTCTGCCACTGCTGCCAGCTTCTGTGTCAGGCTCACAGTGCCCATTTCAGCCGCGCCGCCACCCAAATTAAGCATCTGCGTCAGCCAATAGCTGGATTTAAAAAACAAAAAAAAACTTTTCACTGCAGGACGCGAATAGCAGTCAGTTGTCTGCCACTGCTGCCAGCTTCTGTGTCAGCTGCCCACAGTGCATACTGTGCCCATTTCCCAGTCAGTGCCACTAATTAGATCTGGTGTCAATAGTTCCGGATTTAAAAAAATAATCTTTTCACCGTTAAGTAGATTGAATAGCAGCCAAAGTGTCCTTAAAGCTGGTGTGTTACGCTTGGCACAGTGGATACGCTTCGACAAGTGCTGCCACCTTTACCAGATCTGGTGTCACAATAGTTTGGATTTAAAAAAATAATCTTTTTTCACTGTTATAGATTGAATAGCAGTCAGTGTCCTTAAAGCGGGTGTGTTACGCTAACAGTGGATACGCTGACAAGTGCCACTAATTAGATCTGGTGTCACAATAGTTTGGATTTAAAAACAAAATACTTTTTTTACTGTTATATAGATAATAGCAG
>OW240913.1:184306472-184350782 GCA_933207985.1 Pelobates cultripes | reverse complement strand
GACTAAGTCCCATCGCCGAATGGGACTTAGTCTCTGCAGCTGAAATAAGGCTGAAAAAAACGGCTGAAGAAAAGACTAAGTCCCATCGCCGAATGGGACTTAGTCTCTGCAGCTGAAATAAGGCTGAAAAAAACGGCTGAAGAAAAGACTAAGTCCCATCGCCGAATGGGACTTAGTCTCTGCAGCTGAAATAATTTCCCATTTACTGAACCAAGTGGGAAATAGCAAGGTAGGCACAAAGGGTTTGCACCAGGTCTGGGGACACAGGGGACACCGTCTTAAAGGGGCCGTGTCCCCAACAAGTCTGGGGACACGGCCTTAAAGGGGCAGTGTCCCAATCTTCCTGATGTCCCAAAAAAGGTGTTTAAAGGGCCAGCACCAGTCACATAAAGAGTCCATAAGCCCCAATATGCCCACCGACAGTCTTAAAGGGCCATACACACCAAATAAAAGTGCATACATTTTCACAATCTCCCAGGGGCCATAGTCATGCGGGAGGAGGCTGGCAAATAGGCTTCTCCACAACCCAGGGAAGCAGGGCAATTTGCCATTTAAAGGGCCCGTTACAAATAGCAGTTTGTAACAAGGTGTCAATCCATATCTGCCAAGTGACCCTATGTAGGGGGAACAGTCCCTATTCTGCTCTGTGTCAGTGTGTATCAGGGGCTCTGAGGACAGGTGTCAATCCATATGTCAAGGTGTCAATATGTCATATGTCAGGTGTCAATCCATATTGATTGTGATTTAGAATGTTAGGTGATTTCTGCCCTTTATGGATTAAAACCAGACTCTGTATCAACTGTGTAATTTTCCATGGGAGTTTTGCCATGGATCCCCTCCGGCATGCCACAGTCCAGGTGTTAGTCCCCTTGAAACAACTTTTCCATCCCTATTGTGGCCAGAAAGAGTCCCTGTGTGTTTTAAAATTCGCCTCCCCATTGAAGTCAATGGCGTTTCGGGCGGTTCGCCGGTTCGCGAACATTTGCGGACGTTCGCGTTCGCCGTTCGCGAACCGAAAATTTCGGGTTCGCGACATCACTATTTAATAGCTGGCATGACTTACAATGCAAAAAAACAACCCTGGACCAAAGCGAGTTGACTCCATTGAAACAATAGTACAATAGTAACTGTAACTTAATTTCCAATTTACTAGATGCCATTGTAGTTATATGTTTGTACAAATTATATATTTTTTTTGCATAAATGCAACTCCTAGGACAACCAGGCATTAAATTCCTCTAGATATGCTCTTAATGTGTCATATTATTATGTGCCTAGATTCCATGTAGCAAGAATAGGGACTGTACTTTTGGATGCCACACTGTCACCCTTGACAACTACTCCAGATAGGTTCTCCAAAACAAGGGTCTGGTATGTCCCAAACTATACTTGAAAAAAAGAAGATCTGGGCACCCAAAACACATTGACACTTTAAAACCTGCAGTTCCTGATTAAGTCTGCACAAAAAGTTTTTTTTAGTGCCCTTATTTTGCAATTATTATGTTTGTAGTCTGACTGACCATGAGCCAGATTACAGTCGTCCAGGGCCCTAGTTAGGATGTCCGATTGGACACCCTTCCAATAGTCCAGGGCTCTTTTCTGTGAGTGTCATGTATGTGTGTGGGTGAGACTGTGTGCGTAAGAGTGTGTATGCACCATTAATTATGGCAATCCCATGTAAGGATACCAAATTATAGAACTATCTACTAAGCAGCTAAAAAAATAAAAGTAAGAAATGTATTTTTTATTAATCTCTTTCAGTTGCTTAAGAGATATGTCCCAAATTTGCTGTTGTTAATCAGGCAATCCCACATATGGATATACCAAGTTAGGGTGCTATCTAGTACATAGCTGAAAGAACAAAAGTAAGAAAAGTATTTCTTCCTTAAATTAGCACTTTCAGTTGCCTTTCATACCTAATTTGGCATGCTTAATTATGTCATCCCACATAAAGTTAGCAGATTAGGGAGTTATCTACTAAACAGGTGGTCAAAATTAAGAAAAAAAATCATTTTATTAATTTTGATCTTTTAGCTGTGTAGAACAGATATCTTCCTAATTTGGTACCATTATGTGGGATTTAAGGATACCATGTTAGGGAGCTACCTGCTAAACAGCGCCATAATTTGGTATACTCTAATGGGAAGAATGGGACATAAATTTTAGACAATAAAACTTCTTTTTCAGAATTTCGTTTAATTATGAACCGATACTTTCTGGATTTTGGATGGACCAAAATATTTTGGACATGCACTGGCTACTCTCACAGAGGAGCATAAACTAGGTCATGTATGAAGGAGGATATTACTGAATTGTGTGCAAAGTAGTATTACTATTACGAAATTATACACAAATGATCTGTATTACCACTCATATTTATATTCAATAGTAATTACAGTGATACAGGGAGTGCAGAATTATTAGGCAAATGAGTATTTTGACCACATCATCCTCTTTATGCATGTTGTCTTACTCCAAGCTGTATAGGCTCGAAAGCCTACTACCAATTAAGCATATTAGGTGATGTGCATCTCTGTAATGAGAAGGGGTGTGGTCTAATGACATCAACACCCTATATCAGGTGTGCATAATTATTAGGCAACTTCCTTTCCTTTGGCAAAATGGGTCAAAAGAAGGACTTGACAGGCTCAGAAAAGTCAAAAATAGTGAGATATCTTGCAGAGGGATGCAGCACTCTTAAAATTGCAAAGCTTCTGAAGCGTGATCATCGAACAATCAAGCGTTTCATTCAAAATAGTCAACAGGGTCGCAAGAAGCGTGTGGAAAAACCAAGGCGCAAAATAACTGCCCATGAACTGAGAAAAGTCAAGCGTGCAGCTGCCACGATGCCACTTGCCACCAGTTTGGCCATATTTCAGAGCTGCAACATCACTGGAGTGCCCAAAAGCACAAGGTGTGCAATACTCAGAGACATGGCCAAGGTAAGAAAGGCTGAAAGACGACCACCACTGAACAAGACACACAAGCTGAAACGCCAAGACTGGGCCAAGAAATATCTCAAGACTGATTTTTCTAAGGTTTTATGGACTGATGAAATGAGAGTGAGTCTTGATGGGCCAGATGGATGGGCCCGTGGCTGGATTGGTAAAGGGCAGAGAGCTCCAGTCCGACTCAGACGCCAGCAAGGTGGAGGTGGAGTACTGGTTTGGGCTGGTATCATCAAAGATGAGCTTGTGGGGCCTTTTCGGGTTGAGGATGGAGTCAAGCTCAACTCCCAGTCCTACTGCCAGTTCCTGGAAGACACCTTCTTCAAGCAGTGGTACAGGAAGAAGTCTGCATCCTTCAAGAAAAACATGATTTTCATGCAGGACAATGCTCCATCACACGCGTCCAAGTACTCCACAGCGTGGCTGGCAAGAAAGGGTATAAAAGAAGAAAATCTAATGACATGGCCTCTTTGTTCACCTGATCTGAACCCCATTGAGAACCTGTGGTCCATCATCAAATGTGAGATTTACAAGGAGGGAAAACAGTACACCTCTCTGAACAGTGTCTGGGAGGCTGTGGTTGCTGCTGCACGCAATGTTGATGGTGAACAGATCAAAACACTGACAGAATCCATGGATGGCAGGCTTTTGAGTGTCCTTGCAAAGAAAGGTGGCTATATTGGTCACTGATTTGTTTTTGTTTTGTTTTTGAATGTCAGAAATGTATATTTGTGAATGTTGAGGTGTTATATTGGTTTCACTGGTAATAATAAATAATTGAAATGGGTATATATTTGTTTTTTGTTAAGTTGCCTAATAATTATGCACAGTAATAGTCACCTGCACACACAGATATCCCCCTAACATAGCTAAAACTAAAAACAAACTAAAAACTACTTCCAAAAATATTCAGCTTTGATATTAATTAGTTTTTTGGGTTCATTGAGAACATGGTTGTTGTTCAATAATAAAATTAATCCTCAAAAATACAACATGCCTAATAATTCTGCACTCCCTGTAGTTGAAAGTAAAAATAAATACTAGTAGTAATATTTTTATTAAATAATAAATTATTTTAAAATGCCAGACTTTTCAAATATATTCACAAATTAGAGCTATTTTAGAATGTTTACTGTTACCACATAAAAAAAATTACACAACAATAGGGGGCGTGGCTTAGCCATTAAGGTAGACGGACACGTGAGCAGTGAGCTCCATCATGACAACTATAAAAAGCACTTGTCATTGGCTGATTTCTTATCCTTTGGGTCAGACCTACCTCTGTGCTTTATCCAAGAGCCTCATGAAGCCATCTTAGTAGAAGGAGAGGTCAAAGGAAGACGCAATGCCTTTGTTTTTCTCATCCAGCCAGAAGCTGCCAGGAAGCCAAAATAGCACCTCTAGGAGCCCAAGGAAGGTGCATGACGAGCAGGACAATGACGTGTTGAAATTCTCGGCCTCCTGCTCAAACAACACCATCCACATTCTTACTCATTTGAAGAGAGTCCCGGAGTCCTTGGCTAGTGAGATTGAGCGCAGTCCCAAGATGTGCATCTTGAGACACAGGCATTGGGGGCCAGGATGACTACACTTGAAGCACAGTTCGAAGCAGTTACGAAGGCCCATAACACATTACTCACATGCTACTCAGAGTGAGGATCCCGCTTGGCTGCTGTTGAGTCTTCCCTTGAAGATCTTACCAACAGTTCCAAGTGTAATAACATTCCAGGGAAGGTTGGAGAGGGCACAGTGGGTGTCAAAGTACTTGGTATACTCAGCCAAGTAACATTATTGTCAGATTTTATTATTACTGCACTAAAGAAGTCATAATTCACAAGGATCAGAGGCATCTTACAAGGGGCTTCCACTGCAGGTCTTTCAAGACCTTTCTCCCACTACCTTATCAAAAAGGTAATCCTGGAGACTGATTACTGAGGCTTTGTGCTTTCACAGCATTCAGTTTCCCTGGGATCATCCTTATAAATTGCTGGCTTTCAACAATGGCTGCACAGTTTTGCTCCCTTCAGGAGATCAAAATAATTTTTTTCACACACTTGTTCTGAAAGTCCTGGAGGGGGCATTATTTGAGCCTAGTGGTCCCTAACCTTTTTACTGAGAGAGTGGTATAAGTGGAGAAAACCTGACTGCATGCTTCCACTCTCTTTTCATTTTTCCACTTATCTATGTGAAGTGTTTGTTTTCCTGCTGGAATATGAAAATGTATCCATGTTCCATGCATTATCGATTGGATCTATTCAGACTCCCTTTTTGCTGATTTCATCTGACCTGTTTTATGACCCTTGTGGCTTAGCGAGATTTAGACATTGGAATTGCCATTCTGACTGAATGGTCCAGAATAAATTTTCTGGGACTTTTAAACTAATTTCTTTCAATAAGTTCAACAGACTGCAAAGATGCACGTTTCCGGGGACAGGCTGTGCACAACTCAACCCCTGATTTATCTGATAACCCCAGAGTTTTGGCCAACTGATGATAAGTCTATTGAGAAGAGCTCAGAATGTTCTGATTAGTTATGATGTTGGGGAGGTGTAAGTGGTCCTTGCCCACCCCGTCCCATCCTGGGTACATATCGATGGGGGGCCATGCTGGGAGCGGCAGTCAATCGGATAAGTCCAGTTGTTGTTTATCTGATGTACTCATTAGCTGTATCCTCTGTTCACTTACTATGAATATATGAAATGTGTTTAACTGTGTTGTATAGAAAATCCTGATAGGATTACTGGATTTACTTTTGATATGATATGCAATTGATATGCAATTTGTTATTTCATATATTGTAGTGTTTTAATTTAAATAAATCTTATTATAAACATACTTTTTCTGTGGGCTCCAGATCCAGTTGATCTAGCAACTAAACAAGGGTTTGTGTCCCCTATTTGTCACTCAAGCTGTCACACTTAGAGCCAAGTTCACAGGCTCTAAATCAGGTGAGCAGTTTTTACTTATATGATCCACAAATCAATTTTTATCAACATACAACACCAGATACTGTTTTTTATTATTTTGTTAGAAGGAACATCAAGACATATCATCTAGAGGGTTCATTACCCCTAATACACGCCTGCCAGAGTGATCTGAGCCTGTCCAAATGAGGCTCAGAACCATGTGAGTGAACCCAATTATTAAATTATCCCATCTGATCAACCTTTTATATACTACACCATATTTGCTATTTCCCCCCTTGGGTTTTATATTAGCTCCTGGGGAGTGAGTTATTTCATTTCCAGCGTTCCACCTATTTAACTTGGGTTGGTTTTCTATACCACACTGTTGAACACATTTTCTACTATTTGTTTGTGCTAAGGAGTGATAGCACATTGGTGTTAGCAGCACAGATCTCTCCCTTCTGTATTACCATTGTTTTAAGCGCTTATATACACAAAATCATTATCATTGTTACAATGAATATATGTTTGAGTGTTGTAAACACTTGTCCACCCCTTGGTCACATAAAACAAAAAAAAAAAGACAAACTGGGGCACATAAGTTTTTGGTCTAGTAACCCCTTTCCTTCTTTACAACTCACTACTTGGTCCTTAGTAGATTCAGCTGGGAGGGATCTTCTCAGTGTTGGGTTGTGTTGTTCAGGATGCTAAGGGATTTACTATGGTAAATTGTAATTATTTACTTATTTGATTTGTTAATTCTTTTACACTGGATCCATTTAGGTATAGTGTAATTTGTTGTTTGTGCTTGGGAGCATCACCATGTTCAACCATTGTCGATTTAGACCCTTGGGGGAGGTGACCCTGAATCGTTCCAGGTAATTTGTGAGTCCAAGTTTTGGTTTTCTTTCCTTGTGCCGCAGTGCGTGATCTCTTTTTCATGGTTTATTCGTGTATGCGGTCAATAGCAAACATGGCCAGTTACATTCACTATTGTTTTTCCCAGGTTTTTACGACTACTAACATTGTATCCCTTATGTAATAGGTCTAAATTATTCAATAAATACAATTAAATATGACTAACTTGCCCCTCCTAAGAGATAAAGGAATTTGATAGGGTATATGTCCCCTATGCCTTAGGTAAATATAACCAGGTGGCAATTTTGAAATACAAGTACAGTCAAGTTAAAGTTCTATATACCCTGTGTGATGATGAGGGGAGATTCCTGTTGTTCTCTGGGACAATAGGAACTCAAAGCTTGCGTCTACCTTAAATTTATGCGCCTAATGTGCCCGATGCATAATTTGGGGATAGGATTGGAGACATGACAGACCCTCTGACGATGGACTTGGTCCTTAGTGAAGGCCACTGTAATGCAGTCTCATGCTCGGCAGCTGACAGGAGCTCAAGGCCAGGGGAGTTGGAGTCCCAGGTTAGAAGGGGCAGGACAAGATATTTAGCAAATTTGTTCACTCCCATAGTTTCCGACTATTCCTTTTACTCAGTCCCATATTCAAGGATTGATGTGTTCCTCTCCAACCTAAAACTGCTCCCGTGCCTTTGCAAAACTGAAATTAACATTACCACATAGTTAAACCATGCAGATATTGCTGTTTATGTCAAGGGTTTTTGCTTAATTCCTCGCTGCTTCGGGATTAGGTTCGAGTGGAAAAATCTCTTATCTTAAATAATTACTTTTCAAAGAAAAACACACCAAGGATGGATAAAGTTACCCTTTGGGTTGCACATAAAACCATTACTTGGGGCATCTTGATCAAAAGGAAATCACATAGGAACCAGACAAAAGCAGAACTTCTCTCTTCCTGCCAAAAATCCTTATGCAGACTGGAAGAGCAACATAAAACTGACCCTTCTGAGAAACATTGCTTACAGATCCAGATATAATAATTACTCTTTGATGATGTGACTTGGCAGATGAAGTTGTCTAAGCGATACATCTATGAGAGAGCGAACATAATTGACACATTATTAATTGACCCTAGCCAGATGTCTCCGTCTGAGGCTATGCTTCAAATCGATTGCTACTCTACCGTCCCCTTCAGTTTCTCTAATGTCCTCCTCCGAAGATATACACCACACCTTTAGAAAGTATTACTCTGGCCTCTATAATAACTCCCATGATTTGAGGAAGGAGGGTTCAGGATGAAATGCCAAATTGTGATAGTTTCGTAATCTCTTAATTTGCCTCCTATTCCTATGGATAGGATACCCTAGTGGCAGAGTTCACCACAGAGGAGATTAAGTTTGCTTTTTCTTCTATTAAGTTGAGGGTAGGTGCCAGGCCCTGTCGGGTTTAGTGACAGTAATTATAACATTTTTGAAGAGATTATTACAGCCTATTTGCTTGAAGTGTTCAGTGTAGCCTGGAAGACAGGTAACCTCTCGGCTGATATATCCCAACCTAACTTTATCTTATTCGCTTAGGGTAATAAAGACCCAACGGTTGGGGTTAATTATAGGTATATTATGATCAATGTCGACAAAAGATTTTGGAAAAGGTGTTGGCAAAACACCACATGCATGCTCTCCTTAGCCTGGTCCATGCGGATCAGGTGGGCTTCATGCCATGCCAACAATTATATGAGGATATCCATCGATATGGCGTGGTGCGCTGAGGTGGGTAGAGTGCCTTATTTACTCCTTTCCATGAATGCAGAGAAGGCATTTGATCGGGTTATGTGGCCTTATTTGTTTGGCCTACTGAGACACTGGGGTTTCCCCCCACCTCTGATTAATACTATTCAGGCATTGTATTCTAACTTTTAGGCTCAGATACAACTTCCCTGCTCTTGTGGGCCACCTTTTTGGGATTCAACGGAACCAGACAGGGTTGCCCTTTATCGCTGGTTCTGTTCGCCCTGTCTTTGGAGTCTTTATTGTATTTCTTAAGAGAGATCAGATTTATTCAGGGTGTTTAGATTAGGCAGGAATGTTATACATTTGCTGCCTATGCTGATGATGTTTTGATTTCCATTCAAAATCCATCTCAATCCCTCTTATTTTTTTAACTACTTCATCATTTTGGCTTTTTTTCAGGTTATAAAATTAACTAGACCAAGTTAAGTGCATTATGGAGGTGGCTCAATTAAGATCCACGCTTGGCCTATCTTTTGGCTCTTCCTTACATTACCTTGTAAGATTGGTTTCTCTCATTCTTAATTATGCTCCAACAATTATCTACCTCTGCTTCCGACTCTGTGGATGGAATTGGAGAGCTGGCAGGATCAGCTCATATCTTGGACTGGTAGGCCTCAGTGCATTAAAATGAATATAATACCTAGACCTGGATTTGTATTTCAGGACCCGGCCTATCTGGGTAACAAACGCCGATCTGAATGGATTACAAAGAACAATCAATACCTTCATATGGAAAAAAACACCATAGATTGACCAGAAATGTGCTATATCGACCTAAGAGCTTAAGGGGCTTGGGTCTGCCAAACCTAATTCAATACTATTACGCTTCCCAACACTCCCTGAGTGTAATGTGGCATGCTCCTCCTAGGAAATGGAGATGGGAGGATATAGAGGCAGGCTTGGATATGCTGTCTTTTTATATGTGGCTGGACTCCACACCACAAGCCATTCAATTTTAAACTCCTTGAACATTTAGGAAATGGTTAGAATCAAATATGAATTGGCTGGTGCCTCTTCTCTGATGACTCAGATAATCATATCAGATCATATCAGCATCTGTGGCAAAGGGGAACAGTCATAAGCTTTCAGAAACTTAAACAAGAGACTCAATTAATTATAACAGATTTTATTCCGTTATCTCCAGAAACAAAATGTTTAGTTTTCTTCAGACATCAAAGAGACAGCAATGCCCTTCTTTATGACATTTGAGCATCTATGCAATGTAGGGGGGTAAAAAAAAAGGCTTCAAATCCCTCATCTACGCACATCTCAGTGCAGAACCCTCAGGTTGGGGACCAATGAGATATATATAAAGACCCAAGAGGAAGAAAAAGTGGGAGGCAATCTGGGAGGCTGCATCTAAATCTGTTTGTGTTCTTTCACAAAAACAATGTTTAAAATTATGTTTTGTTGGCATGTAACTCCAATTCTTGCATAGGATTGGGAGGAATCAGACTGATCTCTGTTGATAGGTATCTGGTGTAGGTTGTTGATAAAAATTGATTTGTGGATCATATAAATAGAAACTGCTCCTTTAAACCAGATGTTTATCACCACTATATTATCACTATTTTCAGACCCTTAAAGGGACACTCCAGGCACCCAGACCACTTCTGCCCATTGGAGTGGTTTGGGTACCAACTCCCATCACCCTTAACCCTGCAAGTATAATTATTGCAGTTTTTATAAATTGCAATAATTACCTTGCATGGTTAAGTCATCCTCTAGTGGCTGTCTATCAGACTTCCAGGTTCTTAAATGACTTTTTGGTTGCTTAAATGACGCTGGACGTCCTCACACCCTGCATGAGGACCTCCAGTGTCGCTGGAATACCCATAGGAAAGCATTGAATAATGCTTTCCTATGGGGAGGTCTAATGCGTGTGCGCGCCCATTGCCTCTCGTGCACTTTAGGTTAGCGGGGGAGGAGCATGGAAGGAGACTGACCCAGTGCTGAGGGACATCGGCACTGGATTCAGGTAAGTATCTGAAGGGGTTTTAACCCCTTTAGCAACATGGGAGGGGGGGCAGCAGGGAAGGGGGCATTGTAGGATTCTCTAGTGCCAGGAAAATGGGTTTGTTTTCCTGACACCGGAGAGTCCCTTTAACTCAGCATTTAGTTAAAGCACATTTGGCATTGATTACAGCTTTTCACCAGGATTTGGGTAGTTTCTTCCATTCCATCTTTGCAGATCTTATGCTCTTTCAGGTTGGATAGGCACCGTTGTGGGCAGCCATTTTCATGTCTCTCCAGAGATGTTAAATTGGGTTCAAGTCTGGGCTCTGGCTGAACTTCTCAAAGACTTAAACAAAGTTAGCCTGAGCCACTCTTCCATTGTATTGGCTGTGTGTTTAGAGTAACTGTCCTGTTGGAAGGTAAACCTTAATCCCAGTGTGAGGTAATGAGCGCTCTTGACCAGATTTTCATTAAGTATAACTCTATATTTTTCTGCACTTATCTCTTCCTGAACCCTGACTACTTTCCCAGTCAGTGCCACTGAAAAACATCCCCAAAGCATGATGTTACTACCATCACGCTTCACTGTTGGCAGGCCCGGACTGGCCATTGGGCCAACTGGGAAAATGCTTGGTGGGCCTCAGTGACCATTAGCTGAGGTCAACGCATCTGCCACCTTTACAAAACAAAAAAAAGAGATTATATATTAGCTTGTTCATATAGCAGAAATCACTTCCATATAACGCAGTAATGAATCAAGTAGCAAAGTCCAATATTTTGATACTTTACTTTGAATAAAACGTCATATATTTCAATGTTGGTAAAAAGAGAGTGTTTTATTTAAATACTTCCAAAGTTCAATATATACATTTGCTACCACAGAAAATGTATGAAGGAAATTAGAATATAAGGAGTAATTCTGAAAACCTTTAAATCAAGCAATATATTTCAGGCACGTTATGATAAAGTATGCTTTTTCTATATACATGTTTTAGCTGAAGAAGTTCGTTTGTTGGTAAATGGAAGTCAGCTGCAGTTGTAAGTAAAGTACTTATCAGAGTAATAACCCATTGAGGCTTTCCTAAATGTAAAAGAGGGTTTATTGAACAGAGTTGAAATGAGTCACTGATATCCTAGAAGCTTTCTGCTCTGCAATATACACTCCCATAAGAACATTTAATGGAAAGATTATTACTGTGGCAAAAACACTGAATTCATCAGCATCAATATCTATCCTCACATAACTAGGCCATATTTTTAAATATAGTCAATTTAGTGTACCACAATTCGCTTTAAAAGCCTTTTGGCATAAAGGTAGTAGAGCATGCAGGGAGAATATCAAATGATACAATATTATATAAAAGGTACATTTTAGTTTCACTTTTGTAGTATGTCTTTATGTATTAAACAAAAGAAAGTATAGACTGCACTCATCAATTTTGGGCGGTATCAAGGCAATCACTATGCTATAAAGGTCCTGGGAGGCAAAATTCAATTCACATAAATTATAGTTAAAAAAAGATCACATATTCCTCACTATACAGATATATTAGAATGACACCAATGTTAGATTAAAGCTGTGCAGGTGAATGTTTCATCTCACATTAGTCAGTCCATGAAAGACTTCCATGTGCAGGAGGTATAAAAAGGAGGTATATTAAAAGTAGATCATAAATTAATTTAGCAGTAAACAGTAGAACAAAGGACACCTGTAAAAACTCATAGTAGTAGTGATTGGAGTGAAATCACAATTTAAAAAAAAAATACACTACACAGCATCATATGTACTAACAGTGCTCAGAATTTATATCTCAAAAAGGGATTTTTTTTTTTTTTTAAATCCATGAAACTGCAACACCATTTACTAAATAACAAAATAGTGTTACTGTTTCTATGGTTTCCTATGGATTGCTTGAGCTGGTCAGAACCCTTTACAAACTGACATTGCAGCCAGGGGCATTGATAAGTCTAAAAATGACAGGAGATTTAAAGGACCACTATAGTGCCAGGAAAACATACTCGTTTTCCTGGCACTATAGTGCCCTGAGGGTGCCCCCACCCTCAGGGACCCCCTCCCGCCCGGCTCTGGAAAGGGGAAAAGGGGTAAAACTTACCTTTTTCCAGTGCTGGGCGGGGAGCTCTCCTCCTCCGATCCTCCTCTTCTCCTCCCCGTCGGCTGAATGCGCACGCGCGGCAAGAGCTGCGCGCGCATTCAGCCGGTCACATAGGAAAGCATTCATAATGCTTTCCTATGGACGCTGGCGTGCTCTCACTGTGAAAATTACAGTGAGAAGCACGCAAGCGCCTCTAGTGGCTGTCAATGAGACAGCCACTAGAGGAAATAGGGGAAGGCTTAACCCATTCATAAACATAGCAGTTTCTCTGAAACTGCTATGTTTATATAAAAATGGGTTAACCCTAGAAGGACTTGGCACCCAGACCACTTCATTAAACTGAAGTGGTCTGGGTGCCTAGAGTGGTCCTTTAACCCCTTAAGGACCAAACTTCTGGAAAAAAAGGAATCATGACATGTCACACATGTCATGTGTCCTTAAGGGGTTAAGCTGAAGAGTAAATATTACCTCCCACTTATACTAACTTATACCCCTCCCCAAACCCCTCAGAATATCATGCCCTATGTTGTCCATTACTAAACTCTCTAACACCAAATCTTTGAATGGATTCAAAGTGTTATATACACATATATTATGAACTCTAAACCTGCTGTATTAACATTGAAGCATTAAACAACATTTTCAACAGACTTGCAGCATTAAACCTGCACCTATTGCATTAACACGAACACCCACAGCAACCTGTATAATGAACTCTAACTATGGTGCATTAAAGTGAAACTATAACAGGTAATGGAATTTGAGGTATTTCTCTGTCAACATGACACAGGACTTAGGTCTCATAATTAAAAAGATGCCAAAAGTAGGCCATTACTTTTCAGGATCCCATTTAGGGCTCCATTCCCTTTTCAGCCTTCTCCAGCAATGCCCTTGTTTTCAGCAATGTTATGCCAGTTAGTGAACATCATCTTTAGCGGAACTGCTGTGACTCGAATTTAAACAACATAGGGCTCTATGAATTGATGTGTTTATTTCTTGCTCTGGATTATCTTAACTTATTTAGTACTATATCACTTTAAAAGATAAAACACATTATTTCTAACACAAGTGGTGTTCTATTTGAAAAGTGCACGCAGAAGAGGAATCACTTTTTTCATTTATTTTTTATTTTTGAATATTGACATTATTGCACACAGGTTTCTAAACATTTGGTATCTGAAGCCTGATATAATTTTAAACTCTCAGCATTCCTTAAGGAACACTGTGGGCACCTTAACACCCTCATCTTATTGTTGTTATAGAACCTTCAGTGTTGGCCACCCTCCCCAAAACCCTATATAAAACTAAATAAAAGTGTTGGAAACATGGCTTCAGGCCACACCTCCCTACCCTCTGGATACGAGAGCCATGAATCTTACTTCCCGTTTCTCATACTGTTACATCAATTCAGAATCATTGAGTACAATTTTGAGTACAATAAGGAATCATGGGGGCATTGTGGCACCATGAATGCATCTAAGTTATCCAATGCTCCTTTATTGGCCTATAAACCAAGGAGAAGATTGTGGCAGCACCTAAGGAAACTCTACGCTGGAGAAAAAGTGAGTAATTCACTTACTTTTTATTTATTTTGTTTTGGGGGGGATTTGCACAGATCGACTAAATAACAAGGTGCATCACGGGTATATATATGCACAGATATATATTCTTAATGCTACAGTGTTCTTTTAACAGAGATGTTGTTTTCTGGTAAAATGTGACCAAATTGTAGGACTCACATTTTTATTCTATCTGCTTATTTCTGATTGTTGTTTTTTTTTTTGTTTTTTGTTTTGTACACAATCGCTGTAGGGTTAGTTACTAGAGTGAGAATTTAAGGTGCTTCAAAATTAATTTCAAATTTAAGGTCAAAATAGACAACCTGGAAAAATTCAGTCAGCTATGCTTTCAGTTCTGATACTCTGACCTTAAATTTGAAGTTCACCTTGAATTCACTTCCAATTATTTCTTTAGTAAATAACCCTGTTATATTCTTTTTTTCCTTAACATCATCTACATATGTGCAGTTTGTTCTGTTCTTAAAAGCTAGCTCTTTAGGATGTTATTAAGTAATCTGTGTGATGTTAACTCGTCTAGCTATTTTATTATATTGTTTAAAGAAAATAGTTCTAAAATTCTGTCTTTTTTCCAATTATTTAAAAAAGGTGTTTGTAAATTGTTTTAATGATACATTTTTTCACAAGGTAACATATTCCTCTATGTTTTCATTTTATTTAAAGGGATCCTATAGTGCCAGGAAAACAAAGCAGTTTTCCTGGCACTATAGGCTCCTGGAGTGCCCCCTCCCACGGGGCTGAATGAGTTAAAACCCCTTCAGCTACTTATCTGAATCCAGCGGTGGGTCAGGCTCCGCCTATGCTCCTCCTCTGCTGACGTCAGCCAGCGAGGGAGACCTATTGCCCATGCGCGTCAATTGCGATGCCACATTAGACCTCCCCATTGGAAAGCATTATTTAATGCTTTCCTATGGGGAAAATCTGATGCTGGAGGTCCGTGAGGACTTCCAGCATTAGATAACGGACCAAAAATTAGACAGCCACTGTGGGCAGACTTAATGCTGCAATGTAAACTTTGCAGTTTCTCTGGAACTGCAATGTTTTACATTGCATCACTAAGTGCAAAAGAGTCGTATCACCCAGACCACTTTAAGTAGCTGAAGTGGTCTGGGTGCCTACAGTGTCCCTTTAAAGAATTGGCACAGCACTATTTTTTAAATTAAAAAAATTATTTATAAATAACATACGTAGATTGAAATGATCAATGCTGAAAAGTGGTGTATGACGCATAAAACCCATGACAAGGCAATGAGAAAATTAGCTATTCATAGTATTTCTATTCTTCATCTAGGTGTGCTTCCTGGATTCTGTAATTGCAAACCTGGCTATGGTGGAGAGAGATGTGACCAATGTGCTGTGGGTTACATTGGCTATCCAGACTGTTTAAAGTGCAACTGTAGTGCTTTGGGGAGTGCAAATGATGATCCATGCATTGATCCATGTTTATGTAAGGTTAGTAACTAGGTATCATTCTCAAATGATATTTAAGTATGTTTGAACCTTTTCGAAAGACTTTCTTTCTTCGGTGTGCACCAATAACCATTGTGTCCCCTGGATCAATATGCTATGTTTCATGGATGGAACAAGGCATAACATCATGGAGTTCCCACAGGTTTTATAGATTTTACAGGGATATTTTACAAAACTAGAAATTGTCAAGTCAATCCTCATGCGCTTATTGTTATCAGTATTAGCCCAGTAAACCCCATAATCCTAGTACAGTGGGATTCACAAGACATGTAGCTCAGTAAAATCCTAACCATCAGATAAAGTGCATCATTTGCTATAGAGTTTAGAGAGCTGTTTTAGTATCAGGAATTGGTGGATTTTGTTTAGGAGAACTTCATAGTAAATTGTTATCTTCATTGCACATGCCGTGGAATGAGGACAGCAATAGTAAGGGAATGATAGATCCCATGCCAGATAATATCATTGTTATGCTATTTTTATGTTCAAGCATAATCTTAATTAATTGGAGCAGCCAATACTCAATATTAATGTTCTGCTGGTTTATACACTTTTGTATTTGGTTAAAATATTTCCCTCAATTATTTTCCCATTTGTTTAAGTGTTAGTCAGAGTCCACATTTGCAAAGTGGTATTACAATACAATGCTGGTTATAGTAATGGGTGACTTAAAATTCTGCTTTCAAATAACAATGTTTTGTTTTTTAAATATTTGCCATAATGAAATTGTAACATTCTGAATCTCATTTATAATCCAGCTGTGGTATCAATGATTTCAAAGCCATTTAGAGAAAATTCAGCAGTGTACAACAGAAATTTGCATATATATATATATATATATATATATATATATACATAATAACTTAAGTCTGTGCTATATTTAAATAAAATAACTCAAGTCTGTTCTAGTTCACAAGTTGACGTGAGAATTGATATGAGAAATACCGGTAATTTGTGGGAACATAATTCCTCAGAGGACTTTTCCCAAGCTCCTTTTTGAGATGCGTTGATGCACAACATAAATTCTCATGCACAAATTAGTGGGGAATTTTATCATGCTTGGGCTCACCACAACATTTTTTTTACTTATTTCTTGTGCTTGCATGTGCTCATAAATACTTATATATGTGTGTCTATGTTCCACATAGACTATCTATCACAATCATGTGGGCCAATGTTACAACATATGTGGAGTGATGTGAAAAATTATAGGGCAATGTCAAATAATGGGGCAGAATATATGGGGGTAATAGAACAAAACATGGGACATTATACCCCAATGAGAAATGTTAGAATTTGGGGAAATTAAGGTGCTGGATAATTGTTTGGGTGGTTTAAAGAACATGAGACGATAATGGTATGTGTAGGATTAATGTGTCAGATGAAGAAGACTGCATTGGATCTATGAAGTGTATTTTTATAGAATATTTTTGTCTAATCTTTAATATCACCATATTGTTACTGAATATGAAAGTCATTTAAAGTAACCATAATGTTGTTTTTCTTTGTTATTTATAAATTCTTAGAGTAATGTGGAAGGAGCAAACTGTGACAGATGCAAACATGGATTCTTTAGCCTGCAACAAAACAATCCACAAGGTTGTGATCAATGCTTTTGCTCCGGAGTTTCAAACAATTGTATTGGTTCTCAATTTGTTTATTCTCAGGTTAGTGTGTCTGTCTATGTTACGGAATAAGTGCACATATCAATTTGAATTACCTTAAAGAGAAATTTACTTTTTGTAGAGGTTGTAAAAGGTTTTCCTTTTTGAAGAGGTTTTCTTGCAGTACGACTGTAGTGTGTTCCTATAACTACTGAAATCACATGGTTTTATGAGCAATAATTTAATTCACAGACTTCTTCTCAATTTAGAGCAATTGGGACTCTGGAGAATTTCAAAATTTAAACAGAAAAAAAACAACAGTAAAACATATCCAACTTTATTTTCCAGTTAAACTATATTGATCTAAAATCTGTAAGACCCTTGCCACTTCTCTCATAGATCTGGCTTGGTAAATACTGTATGCTCTAACAGTATGAAGGGGCACATCCCACATAAGGAAATTGATGTATACAGTAGGAAAATGATAAGTTATGATACAAGATACTGCTCTTAAAGGACCACTATAGTGCCAGGAAAACATACTCGTTTTCCTGGCACTATAGTGCCCTGAGGGTGCCCCCACCCTCAGGGTCCCACTCCCACCCAGCTCTGGGGAGAGGAAAGGGGTTAAAACTTACCTTTTTCCAGCGCAGGGCAGGGAGCTCTCCTCCTCCGATCCTCCTCTTCTCCTCCCATTCGGCTGAATGCGCACGCGTGGCAAGAGCTGCGCGCGCATTCAGCCGGTCTCATAGGAAAGCATTTACAATGCTTTCCTATGGACGCTTGCGTGCTCTCACTGTGATTTTCACAGTGAGAAGCACGCAAGCGCCTCTAGTGGCTGTCAATGAGACAGCCACTATAGGAATTGGAGGCTGGATTAACCCATTTACAAACATATCAGTTTCTCTGAAACTGCTATGTTTATTAAAAAAAATGAGTTAATCCTAGCTGGACCTGGCACCCAGACCACTTCATTAAGCTGAAGTGGTCTGGGTGCCTAGAATGGTCCTTTAAGAATATGAAGAGATACAATATTATCCATGTACAAACAAGCATTATACACTTCTTATAAAAAGATGGAATGTGTTTGTAAGCTGTACGCATTTTGAATGTCACCATCAAAATACTAGACCATGCATACCACATAAGCTGCTCTGTTATATATAAATAAAGGTATATGTCTCTCTAGGACAATATACTTCTTATGTGTATGTAGGATTAGTTCGACTCACTATTCCCAAGTAAAATACATTGATCACAGAATGTATTTTAAAAACACCTATATAGAATATGCACACAAAAAAATGATAATTGCAAACATATATAGTTATGAACACACCACTATAGAGAAGGCCCACAATCATGTTCCATTTAACAAAAATGTACTGGTGCAAAATCAAAGTAAGAAATACAACTGTATATAACACAAACTAAATAAATATAAATATTAGAGCATTTATTTGGAAGTCTATTCCATTCTATAAACATCTTTATGTGTTTATGAAGTCTTAGTTGTAAAGTCTGACCCGCAATTTATATAGCCTCTCTCCTTCTATAATCTCCCTTTTTAAAACATTTTTATCACCTTATTCGAACTATGGCAAGAGGTCTAGGCCAACTCTAAGCCGATAAGTGATTTACAGGCGGTGGAGGGACCTTAATGTAATAATTGTGCTGCAAGCACAATGTATAGATGTTTTTTAAATTTTTATTAAAATAAACTTGTATATCATGAAAGGTACACTTTAAAGTAAAAATGTGCATGGTGTAATTTGAATAATTAGGTTCATGTTGCAAGTAAATTTTGGGTAAATTACTAAATGTGTCAATCATCATGAAAGCCAAAGTCACAGATTTTCTAGTGGTTTTCATAATGAATGATAATTTTTTTTTTTTTTAAGATTTTTGTCTCACAATTGCACTACATTTTCATTGCTTCATATATTTCTTCCAAACCTTACAATACATAACATGATATTGTCAAAGAAGCAGGTTTTGTGATATGCGTTAGTGTGCAGATAGCTATACTAGTGTAATACATAAATACCAAAATACTGCATTACTTTTCAGGTCACTGATATGAATGACTGGTATCTTACAAGCATATATGGTAATGTCAAAGTAGCACCAACAAAGGATACATTTGATGGACCACAACAACTTAGCATTAATAATGAGGATGCGTACACTCTTGGGCTGCATGGTGTTTATTATTGGGAAGCGCCTAAATCATATTTGCACAACAAAGTAAGTGATGATTTTATTTTTGTCTTTTAAGATGTATATTATTCTTAGCTTATTTCATGAATTTCATGACATTTTCAACATTGTTAGTGAATGCATCTTGAATTGACCAGAGAGCACATTGTCTGCATTACAAATAGACATAAGCATTCTTGGTTAATTAGATAACATGTCTACATTACATCAAGTTTGGTAAACTGGATATATTTGCGAAGTGGGTTTCCTCCTGGACAACTTGGGAAGGGGGAGCATGACTGCTGCCCATGGACGGTGGACTGGAATTACAATGTTGCAAGGTTAAGGAGTTTAAGGAGTAGGGAGGGGAGAGGACTTACAAGTTGGCAGGAACAGTGAGGGATCCAGACTGTATTGCTGTATTCCTGTCTGGACTGGGGCCTACCTGTGGGGCATAGATGAGGAAAATTACATATTTTAGTCCTTACTGTGCTGCTATTATCTGTCCCATAACCCTTCACCTGTGGCAAGCACGGCGTCCATTTCAGCTGCTGACCCGCAGGAGTATTCCAGGAGTTTTATAGTCGTGGTGCCTTGGAGGCGTTGGTGTCTGGGGGGCAACTGGCACCCAGTGCCACAACAGATGAGTCGGTATAGGCAAGTGTAGGAATCGGAAGGGCTAGGTGTTCCAAGCGCACTAATCAGGGTCGACGGTGGAGTAGGGATGGCGGTGCTGGAGGATCCAGATTTCAGGTGACATCAGGGGCAGCAGTGGTTCTGAGGCGGCGATCCAGGAGGTCCAGGGGTGAACAGACCCAAGATGGCGGTGAGTGCAGCCTACACTCATCTTTTCCAGTCTGATGGGAATTGACGTGCGCGCAACGACCAACTTCATCATGGAAGGTACGGATGTGATGGCATCGCGCAGGAGAGTGCGGCCATCACAGGCCTTGCCCTCAGCAGGAGACAGGGTGCCAGAAAGTCGGTCAGAGACTGGATCCGGATCAGACGAAGAGGTGTCTCCTGCAGTACCTGTTCCAGTCTCTGCTTCCACAAACCGTGGAATTCCTCACTACGTATGGACTTTAGGTCATTCCTACTTTTATTGGGCAGCAAGGCGTATGCTGAGTGCATTCAACTGATACACAATACACAATACAGCTATTGATGGGACATTCAAATGATACACAATACACAATACAGAGCTACAACAAGAATGCTGAGTGAATTCAACTAAGTTGCTGTGTATCTGGGCCTGTTACGTATATTGGCAGACACTGGTCAGTCGATCTCACACATGCCATGAAACTCGATCTGGCACGATGCTTTGCGTTGTTTAAACAACTGACTCTCATTTGGTCTGAAATAATACCTCGCTCTGTGTGGCGCCTGGGTGGCAAAGGAAAAGCTCTGGAGCTATGTCACCGGAAGGTGAATGTGAACATTTCGTTGTTTGTTAAATACCTGGGAGGAGTGGTGGTCAGGCACTTTGAATTTGAATGTGACAATGTCAAGGTCATGCGACAAGATGACATTCATCTGTCCCTTATTGGACTAGACATTTGTAATGTGGGTTTACAGTCCAGAACTGAAGCTGCGCTGTCTGCGGGGGGGAGCGATGCCGGGGCAGCAGTGGCGTACTTACCGCGGTCGAGGCTGCCCCTGGTGTCACCAGCCGGTCCTGCGGGTGCGTGAGGGAGCACTCTCCCCTGAGCGCTCTCTGCCCAGCTTGCTCGCGCACCTCAGTGAAGCCGGAGCCAGAATATGACGTCATATTCCGGCTCCGGCATGAGTAAGCGGTGCGCGAGGGAGCTGGGCATACGGCGCTCAGGGGAGAGTGCTCCCTCGTGCACCCACCAGGCAGCCCCACTGGACCCCAGGGAATCCCCTCAGCACTCCCAAAGGTAAGGAGGCTGGGGGATTAACGTAAAAAAAAAAATATGAGTGTGTGTGTTAGTATTAGAGTGTGTGTCAGTGTGTGTGTGTGTTAGTATTAGAGTGTGTGTCAGTGTGTGTGTGTGTTAGTATTAGAGTGTGTGTTAGTGTGTGTGTGTCTGTTAGTGAGTGTCAGTGAGTGTGTTACTGTGTGTGTCTGTTAGAGAGTCTGTTAGTGAGTGTGTGTTTGTCAGTGAGAGTGTATGTTTTGTGAGTGTGTCTGTCTGTCAGTGAGTGTGTATGTATGTATGTCACTGAGTGTGTCTCTGTCAGTAAATGTGTGTGTCTGTTAGCTAGTGTGTATGCATCTGTGTGTGTTTAAAACCCCTTCAGCACTTACCTTTCTCCAGTGCCGGACTCCCTAAGACAGCTACTAGAGGCTGGATTAACCCTCAATGAAACATCCCTCCACCCCCGATCCGCCTCTCAGCTCTGAATGCACGCGTGGCTCTTGCCATTACTCAATGCTTTCCTCTGGACTTCCAGTGTCTTCTCACTGTGATTTTCACAGTGAGAATCGCGGAAGTGCCTCTAGCGGCTGTCACTGAGACAGCCTCTAGAGGCTGGATTAACCCTCAGTGAAACATAGCAGTTTCTCTGAAACTGATATGTTTTCAGCTGCAGGGATAAAACTAGAGGGATCTGGCACCCAGACCACTTCACTTCACTTCAGACCAGGTGCCGCCACCATGTGTTGCGGCCCCGGCCCGTGCAGAATAAGCGCAGGGGGGCCCACAGATCAATTTTCGCACCGGGGCCCCATGGGTCGTGTGTGTACGCCACTGCGGGACAGCATAGCGCACCTTAGGGCGGCATCATGGTGGCAGTTTTCCTGGACAGCGCAGCTGGAAAAGGAGCAAGACATGGTGTCACTTTGGGGAGACGAAGGCCTGCATGGGGCTGATGGCTAGTTGCCTGCTGTTGAGGCTCATGGAGAAGGAAATTGGAGAACTGTCTGTTGGGCAACCGCCTAACAGCTGACAGGTTTTGGATGATGTTAAAAATTGGTTCTGTTAATAAAGCATTGCCCTTATCCACCAGAAAGGTGTCATGTGTGTTATTTGGGGGGCAACTGTGGGATGTTATGTATGGGTCAGCAGTTATGTCAATGTAAGGCATTTTTTAGTATCTAGGACATAAAGAGTTACAATCTTTCATCTTACAAGTCTATCAATATATATGTAATATATCATTTAAATCCATTCACACAGCCAAAGAGCAAGCTAATAAATAAATTGCTAAATCTCTCATCCATAATAATATCTCTCACTGATACATAACGGTGAACCATGTATTAGTGGAACATCATACCATATTGGGGTTCAAGAGACACCATAACCCATAAGACTGCAGAACGTAACTTTCCCCAACCTCACGTTGTAATTCCCAAAAGTGTAAATTGTCAAGAATTCAAAGTCAATTTAAAATTGAAAATGTAACTGGCTTGTAGAAATTTTCCAATTTTACTGTCTAAAATGTGTAAATTATAATGAATTCACCTAGAATTTCTGACAATTCATACACCCTGAAATACACCGTAGTTTTAGAATAAAAAGAGTGACACTAAATACAGGAATGCAAACACAAAACTTTTTATACATAACATCTGAGCTATCTTTTTTAATAAATTATTTTCATTTTTATTTGGAAAATGTACCCTTTACATTTCTAACAGTTTTATTGCTTAAAGTATCTCAAACGTTTCTATGAGGAATATTTCCAATTTTTGATAAATTCATTTCCTTGAGAAAAAAAGAAAACATATGTCCTGACCCATTTAGAAATTTTGAATGCTGCATTCATAATTGTCAGATGTAAATGACAGATTGATTTGCCGTGATATTGTAGATGCAGCTTTGAATGATAGAATAACATGCAGAATATATCATATGCTTCTCTTTGTATTCCTTATTATCTCTTCTTTTATCTTCCTGATTCTGTTCACTGAATGGAATAATAGCTGCATTGTGTACCAATGATTTTAACATATGATACATTTTTTTCAGTTTACTTTCAAAATTCCTTGTGATTTAGCATCAGCCATTTGTGTCTGAATGAAACAATTTGACTTAATAACTGAACCATATAAATTTTTGATACTTCAATAATACTGAAAGCTCTCACAAATTACCACAGTACATCTTAACTGTCATGTTACATCATGTGAATTATAGCCATGATGACATTCTTTGCTTGGTTGATTAAATACCTTACCATAGCAATAGATTATTTTCCATTTGATTTGTTACATATTTATTTATTTTTATATTTGGCAGTGATTACCGACCGGCTGTATATATGCATATTGTGTATATGTGTGTGTGTTTGTACGTGCATGTATGTGTGTAATTTCACATTTTGAAATTTCTTCTGAAATAGTCCTCAATTTAATTCTGTTGGCAAAAAACAGTCGAAATTAGCGACAGATTTGGGACACTTGTCAACCGATATTCAAGAAGCCAACCCGACAAATGGGTCAGCAGATCGAAAAAAAAAAAAATGCAGATAAATGTGCCTCAGAAACACAGTTATCAGTCTTTTTTAATGACTAACCCTGATAGTTATTTCTATTAAAATGTAAAAAAAGTCTGTGGGGTCATATTGACTTCCAAAAACTTTTTTTACATTTATTTTTTAACACCCTGCATGCCCCCAGTTGCCATGCTGCGATTGAAGGCATGAATACTGAACAGTGAGCAGATAGTGCCTGTTCAATGTCATAATAAGGAGACGACTCAGCAGATATTGCTTCCCAGTTGCTATTAACCTACAACTTATATTAAACTCGATTTATATGTTTAAAATGCCTAATCTTTTCAATAAAATTTACAAATAAAATATACAAACTTGAAACACAAAAGGTGGAGGAATTATTTTAAGTTTGGTCAGATTGATCTGCTTTCTTTAAGTCCAACTAGTAGATTCAAGCCCCTTGTAAGGGTCACTGTGGTTTATTACAAGTTTGGTTTCCATTTGGCTGTTTATTTTTGCTTAAATCCATTAAGGTACTTGTGTTGAAGCTCCAGTACTCCAACCGAGTACCTCCCCCAAGTAAGCTTCCTTGTAGTTATCAGGGACCCTGGAGCCACTGGCGTTCATACTGCGGTCGTAGGGGTCACAGCTGCGACCAGGCCCGGCCCTCCAGGGGGCCCGGCTGCCCTGTGACCCGGTATGTATGCCAGTGTGGCCACATTTTGCCAGCCTCTTCTCCTGGGGGACCCAGGAGCTGGCCACCTAAGGGCCCCCCGAGGTTGGCAATGGTGTCACTTGGCTGGTGCGTGAGGGAGCATTCTCTCCTAAATGCTCTCTGCCCAGCTCCCTCACGCATACCGCAGTGATGCCGGAGCCGGAATATGACGTCATTCCGGCTCCGGCATTAGCACATATATTTTAGTAAGTGGCGCGCAAGGGAGCTGAACAGGAGGATCAGTGCTCCCTCGCCACCTGCAGGACCGGCCGCCCAGCAGCCCCATTGGACCCCTGGAATCCCCTCAGCACTCACAAAGGTAGGGAGGCTGGGAGATTAAATTATTTATTTTTTTAAAAAGGGAGTGTGTATGTGTGTTAGTGTGTGTGTGTGTCAGTGAGTGTGTTACTGTGTGTGTGTCTGTTACTGAGTGTGTTAGTTTGTGTGTGTATGTTAGTGTGTGTCTGTTATTGAGTGTGTGTCTGCTAGTGAGTGTCAGTAAGTGTTAGTTTTTGTGTGTCAGTGAGTGTGTGTGTGTTACTGTGTGTGTGTGTCTGTTACTGAGTGTGTTAGTTTGTGTGTGTCTGTTATTGAGTGTGTGTCTGCTAGTGAGTGTCAGTGTGTGTGTGTGTTGGTTTGTGTGTCAGTGAGTGTGTTACTATGTGTGCCTGTTACTGAGTGTGTTAGTTTGTGTGTGTTGTTAGTGAGTCTGTTTGGTGTCTGTCACTGAGTGTGTGTTTGTCAGTGAGAGTGTATGTTTTGTGAGTGTGTATGCGTCTGTTCGTGAGAGTGTGTGTGTGTGGTTAAAATCCCTTCAGCGCTTACCATTCTCCAGCGCCTGGCTCCCTAAGACAGCTACTAGAGGCTGGATTAACCCTCAGCTGCAGGGTTAAAACTAGAAGGACCTGGCACCCAGACCACTTAATTGAGCTGAAGTGATCTGAGTGCCTATAGTGGTCCTTTAAGTGTATGTGTATCTGCATGCACTGGCGTACATACCGGGGCCCCATAGATCGTGTGTATGCCACTGCCTGGAGCACTTCAGATCCAGTCGCCGAGATTTGACTGGAATCACCAAGGGCCTTTTCCACCCTGGACTAAACACCAGACGACACTTGGTGAAGGTTAAAACAACAACTAACTTTACTAGACATAGCACATATATTTTAAGCCCACAACAGCCTCATTTACATACAATGGTGCATAAAGCGCTATAGTACAAGGAAGGGTGGGGTCAGACAATAGCAAGGGCTGATGGGAGATTGAGGAGGGACAAAGCAGCTAGTTAAAACTGGTCTGGCACTGTCCCTGGGACAATGCCCTGCTAGGGAAACAATAGGAAAAGGGGAGAGGGGGAGAGGCACAGACAAGCAATACATTCAACATACCCTGCACCAATAATGGGCACAGGATGACCAAAACACAACAGGAATCTGTGGACCCACAAATAGTGTCTGTCTTCTATCCCCAGTGATGGTGACTACCGTCACAGTTCTTACTTGTGGAGTGTTACCAGAATGCAGAGGTTAGTACCTACCAAAACAGGTGCAAGAAAGGACAACCAGTGAACAGTCAGCTTCATGGGTACCCAAGTCTCATTGATGCATGTGAGGAGTGAAGACTAGTCTGTCTGGTCCAATGACTCAAAAGAACGAATGTAGCTCAAATTGATAAAAAAAAAAAACAACAACAACAACAACATGCTGGCTATTATAAAGGTGTCAGAACACACAGTGCAGCTCAGTTTCCTAAATAAAGGTCTGCATATATATATTGCATATTCTGTACTCTGTCCTTGGGTTTTTACGTCCAAGATGCATTATCTTGCACTTATCCACATTCAATGTCAGTTGCCACAATTCTGGCCATTTTTCTAGTTTACCTAAATCATTTGTCATTTGGCTTATCCCTCCTGGAACATCAACCCTGTTACATATCTTAGTAGCATCAGCAAAAAGACATACCTTACCATCAAGACCTTCTGCAATACCACTAATAAAAATATTAAAGAGAATGGGTCCAAGTACATATCCCTGAGGTACCCCACTGGTGACAAGTCCAAGCTTCGAATATATTCCATTAACTACAACCCTCTGTTGCCTGTCACTCAGCCACTGCCTTACCCATTCAAAAATATTTGAATCCAAACTTAAAGATTGCAGTTTATTGCTAAGCCTTCTATGTGCAACAGTGTCAAAAGCCTTACTGAAATCTAGGTAAGCAATGTCTACTGCACCACCATGATCTATAATTTTAGTTACCCAATCAAAAAAATCAATAAGATTAGTTTGGCATGATCTCCCTCAGTATGCAACATCTGGTCTGAGTTTCATTATATCCTGAAAAGAACACAAAAAGATGGAATTACAAATGTGGGAATAGTTAGAGATTCTATGAAGCGAGAGATTAGTACAGAAAGAGATAAGATGTTTATGAATTCTGTAAAGGTGTACTTTTTTTAAAGTGCAGTGAGAGAAGAAAAAAGTATATCTTTTCAGCATTTTTGAATTTCATCATATTGGAAAATACTTTTTAAAAATGGTAGCACAATTACAGGTCTGTTTACGAAACACCAGCACATCTGAAAAATGACGCCTGGAAGTCAGCTCAAATACCCATGATATTACTAATGAGTGTAGCTTAATTAAATCAGAATTAGATTGTGTTGTGTACAGTCCCTGGGAGCCCCCTGCAAAGTGCTGCCCAAGGTAGATGTCTTGTTTGCCTCGCAATAGACATGTCCCTGGTAGGTACATTACTAATCTAAAACTAACCAGTCTCATACTGGGATCAATGACAGGCTATCACACACTAGGCATGTGCATGGGGAAAATTTTGGTTCGGCATTCCGAAATTCGGGACTTTTACAATTCGGCACTTCAACACTTCAGAACTTCGGCAACTTCCGAACTTCAGAAATTCTGCAACTTCGGCACTTCGGAATTTCGGAACTTCACCATTTTGTAATTTTGGGACTTCGGGACTTCTCTTGCAGCCGCTTTGTAGATAACTCCCTAATTCCCACGGTATTAGGGAGTTATCTACCAAAAGGCTGAAAGACCTAAATTGGTCTTTCAGCCAAATTTACTGATACTAAGTAAAAATTACTACTGCACCACCATGATCTATAATTTTAGTTACCCAATCAAAAAAATCAATAAGATTAGTTTGGCATGATCTCCCTGAAGTAAACCCATGTTGTCTCTGATCTTGAAATCCATGTGTTTTTAGATGTTCAACAATCCTATCCTTTAACATGGTTTCCATCACTTTACCCACTACTGAAGTAAGGCTTACTGGCCTATAGTTGCCCGACTCCTCCCTATTACCTTTCTTGTGAATGGGCACAACATTCACTAACTTCCAATCTTCTGGCACTACTCCTGTTAACAATGATTGGTTAAATAAATCTGTTAATGGTTTTGCTAGTACACCACTAAGCTCTTTTAATAGCTTTGGGTGTATTCCATCAGGTCCCATTTACTTATTTGTCTTTACTTTTGACAGTTGAAATAGAACCTCTTCCTCTGTAAACTCACATGTAATAAATGACTCATTTATCCTTTTTCTTAACTGAGGTCCCTTTCCTTCATTTTTATCTGTAAATACAGAACAAAAATATTCATTGAGGCAGTCAGCTAGAGCTTTATCCTCTTCTACATACCTTCCTTCTTTTGTTTTTAATCTAACTAATCCTTGTTTTACTTTCTTTTCTCATTTATGTATCTAAAAAATGTTTTATCCCCCTTTTTTACTGACTGTGCTATTATCTCTTCTGTGTGTGATTTGGAAGCTCTTATAACTTGCTTAGCCTCTTTCTGCCTACTCTAATAGATCATTTTGTCTTCCTCACTTATCATTTTTTTATAATTCTTAAATGCTAACTTTTTGTTTTTAACTATTTTGGCCACATCTGCGGAGTACCACAGTGGTTTCTTTCATTTTTTGCTTTTACTGACAAGCCTAATGCAATTTTCTGTAGCCTTCAATAGTGCAACTTTTAAATAATCCCATTTCTCTTGGACTCCATTTAAATTGTTCCAGTCTGATAATGACTCCTCTACCCATATTCTAATTTTAGAAAAGCCTGTTGGTAGTGGCCTCTTTTAGCAGGATAATGCCCCACCCTGCCGCACTGCAAACAAATGTTCAGGAATGGTTTAAGAAACATGACAAAGAGTTCACAGTGTTGCCTTGGCCTCCAAACTCCCCAGGTCTTAATCTGAGCATCTGTAGCATGTGCTGGCACAACAAAACAAAACCAACTTGCAGCACTTAAAAGGTCTGCTGTTAATGTATTGGTATTATATACCACATGGTATGTTCAGAGGTCTTGTGGAGTACATGCCTAAATGCATCAGAGCGGTTTTGGCAACATGATGGGGATCTACATGATTTTAGTCAGGTAGTTGTAATGTTGTGGCTGGTTAGTGTATGTAAGTTTGCAGGTTACATTTTGGTTTTCATTTCTTTTTAAAGATTTTTGGCAGTTTGAAAATTATAGACCACATAAAACACAAAGCACCATCAATGTAATTGCTGGAATAATGTACATACAGCACTTCAGCACTATCATTTTCAAGAGTTAACTGTAGTATTGGATGATTTTAATTATATATCTGGTACTATCCCTCCACCATTGCCCTATAATCTTATAAGAAGAGTTTACTGATAAATATAGAGTGACTAAAATGAGCTGAACAAAACATATGGAAGCAGATAGTCCAAGGCTTTCGTACAGTTAAAGTTAAAACTCCTAGGAAATATAAGCTGTAAAAACAGAATATATTTTACTTTTCTCTGATCCCTTATTCATTTCTTTTTTTAAGAAAGAGATATGGTTTAGGATACATTCTTTGCAGAGACATGAAGAGTCATGGTTGTGATATGCTCTACTAGTCACTCAGTCTTCTGTTGAGAATTCTTATTAGGTGGTTGTAACTTTTGTAACTTCTGGCTTCTATATATCTTGTACTGTATCAGTATGCAACATCTGGTCTGAGTTTCATTATATCCTGAAAAGAACACAAAAAGATGGAATTACAAATGTGGGAATAGTTAGAGATTCTATGAAGCGAGAGATTAGTACAGAAAGAGATAAGATGTTTATGAATTCTGTAAAGGTGTACTTTTTTTAAAGTGCAGTGAGAGAAGAAAAAAGTATATCTTTTCAGCATTTTTGAATTTCATCATATTGGAAAATACTTTTTAAAAATGGTAGCACAATTACAGGTCTGTTTACGAAACACCAGCACATCTGAAAAATGACGCCTGGAAGTCAGCTCAAATACCCATGATATTACTAATGAGTGTAGCTTAATTAAATCAGAATTAGATTGTGTTGTGTACAGTCCCTGGGAGCCCCCTGCAAAGTGCTGCCCAAGGCAGATGTCTTGTTTGCCTCGCAATAGACATGTCCCTGGTAGGTACATTACTAATCTAAAACTAACCAGTCTCATACTGGGATCAATGACAGGCTATCACACACTAGGCATGTGCATGGGGAAAATTTTGGTTCGGCATTCCGAAATTCGGGACTTTTACAATTCGGCACTTCAACACTTCAGAACTTCGGCAACTTCCGAACTTCAGAAATTCTGCAACTTCGGCACTTCGGAATTTCGGAACTTCACCATTTTGTAATTTTGGGACTTCGGGACTTCTCTTGCAGCCGCTTTGTAGATAACTCCCTAATTCCCACGGTATTAGGGAGTTATCTACCAAAAGGCTGAAAGACCTAAATTGGTCTTTCAGCCAAATTTACTGATACTAAGTAAAATTACTACTGCACCACCGATCTATAATTTTAGTTGCCCAATCAAAAAAATCAATAATATTAGTTTGGCATGATCTCCCTGAAGTAAACCCATGTTGTCTCTGATCTTGAAATCCATGTGTTTTTAGATGTTCAACAATCCTATCCTTTAACATGGTTTCCATCACTTTCCCCACTACTGAAGTAAGGCTTACTGGCCTATAGTTGCCAGACTCCTCCCTATTACCTTTCTTGTAAAAGGGCACAACATTCACTAACTTCCAATCTTCTGGGACTACTCCTGTTAACAATGATTGGCTATACCGCGAGTAGGGCATGTCTATTAAACAGTGAGCAGCCTGAGCGGCCCGCTGCTCCCGGCCCCCACCCCTGAGCAGCGGGTGGGGGCCTAAATACTAATAAGGGGGAGGACCTAATGTTCTCCCCCCTGGCCCCCACCCCTGAGCGGCGGGTGGGGGCCCTGAATACTAATAAGGGGGGGGGACCTAATGTCCTCCCCCTGAGCGGCGGGTGGGGGCCTAATTATTAATAAGGGGGGGGGGACCTAATGTTGATTGTGTGTGTGTGTGGTGGGGGGGTCGTGTGTATGTCTGTGATTGTGTTTGTGTAAGTTAGTGATTATGTGTGTGGGTCTGTAATTGTGTGTGTATATTTCTGATTATGTGTGTGTGTGTGTGTGTGTCTGTGATTATGTGTTTGTAGGTATGTGATTGTGTGTATAAGTCTGTGACAGTGTGTATGCATCTTTGATTGTGTGTATATCTGTGATTATGTATGTGAATTTATGTGATTGTATAGGTATGTGATTGTGTGTGTGGCTCTATGATTGTTTGTATATGTATGTATGTGATTGTATGTGTGTGGGGGTCTGTGATTGTGTGTGTGTATCTGTGTGTGTATGTGTAAGTCTGTGATTGTGTGTGTATGTATGTGACTGTGTGCATAGGCCCTGTGATTGTGTGTGTGTGTATATTTGTAATTGTGTGTAAATAAATGTGATTGTATGTGTGTGAGGGTTTGTGATTGTGTGTATAGATCTGTGAATGTATGTGTTTGTCTGTGTGTGTACATTGCACATGAGATGCTGCATGTGGGGTTGTGTGCATGTATGTGGGGTTGTGTGCATGTATGTGGATTGTAAGCGGGTTACGTTTGTGCTGATTGTGTGTGTGTTTGTGTGTGTGCTGCTATTTGTATGAGGGGAGGGTTATTCTGCATTTCCGTGTATATCTAGCAGTGTGGGTGGCTTCCCTGGGTTCCAGTGGGGACCAGGCCGGCCAGGTACAGGTCAAGGACAGGATCTGCAACAGCAGCTGCAGGCTGCTCTACTACAGTGTGGATTTCCCATTCACAAGTGCTGGGAGGAAGTGAACTGAGATCACTTCCTCTATGTGCTGCAATGCATAAATTGAGGATTGTCCTTCACCACCTCTTCGTATTAGCAGATATCTGAAGTTTTACTGGGGCTCCAGATAGGCCAGAGCCTGTTTGGCTCTAGCAGCCTTGAGTGCCGTGCAAAGACACCTTGAGTGCCGTGCATGGCACTAGTGCCGTAGGTTGCCTACCCCTGGTCTATATCTATGGTTATATGTCCATATGCATATATATGTGTATGTATTTAGTAGATAGTTCCTTAATTTGGTATCCTTAAATATGGCAATTCCACATATGGATAACAAATAAGGGAGGTATCTACTAAACAACATTAATAAAATGGGTTTTTAAGTTTTATTATTTAAATTAATTATATCATAGATTTTATGTGTGGCCCAAGACATTCATCTGCGCTCAATGCAGCCCAGGGAAGCCAAAAGGTTGGACACCCGTGGTTTAGAAGCTGAGGTTTTTTTTAGAGATGGAAATTATGCAGCCTAGTTTGCCATGATGGACAAGAAGTCTGTTTTATAGAAATATATCTGTATTGCTGCTAGCTTATTATAGCTTTTTCCTGCAGAGTTACTCTAATAGTTTCTAAATCTTTAAATATTCTCCATTCTTATGTTTTGTTTTGCACTTCTTACTTACCACTTTTTTGTTGGGGGGAATAGTTGAACAAGGTTAGGGGAAGTGGAGAAGAAGAGAATTAAAGTATAATGAAGGTGGAATTAGGAAGGGATTTAGTAAGAGATGACTGGCATGCGGGAGGGAGATGAAATATTTAATTGAGGTCTGTACGGACACAGTCCGAAGAGCTTCACATGGCAGGTTTGCTCACAGCGCTACCTGTAAGTGAAGAAGTTAATGACACCTTTTTGCCAGCATGCAAAGCATGCTGATAGCAGACTTTATTATTGCACAGCACTTTTATGAGGCAGCCCATAACAACATTTATGTGCTGCCTAATTCACATGTGCATAATTACACCAGATTTCTCTGTATAGGGAGCATGTCAAGCAGAAACATTGCACTTACAGATAGCTTGCACCTCTTCGAAAAGCAGAAGTGACCATATAGGTTGGAGTTAACCTTTGAGTACTGTCTGTTTGAAATGCATTGAGGTGTTGATTAATTGCTGGGCATGACATTTGGATTTTACTAAACCATAGACCAGTCTGGAAAGTGTGCACAGCGGGTGAGATTCCTCATTCCTTAGCTAAAAAAACATATATGTATTAAAGGTGGACAGTTTTTATGCTTCAACACTGTTTCTTTTATTTGCTCATAATTGACAAATTAAGTATCATGTGAAATTATGAAATGACTCAGACTTTTCCTGCACGTTGTCCTTTACATGTAAGAATAGTCTATTGGTGGAAAGTATGTCTATGTGCCAACAAGTAGTATTGTCACTCCAATAAACGTCTTTCTCAGGCAGGATGGGCCTTGCATGGAAGAGAACTATAACAAGTTGTAGTGATACTAACCTGTCACTGCCCCAACATGATCATTACCAACTGGAGAAGCTTGGAGAGGAAAACACTAATGATACATTAAAACAGAGTTAGAGGACTTGAATGTGGGAGAGTGTGTGGCAGAGCTAATGTAGAGAGAGCCCTGGTGCAAATAAATTTGCAAAGGTGCCTGAAAGGTAGATCTATTATACAACTCCCACAATGCTTTGCCAGCTGGAGATTTACAATGCTGCCATCTTTGCACATTTGTATTTGCGAGAAATGGTTGTGTGTGTTTGTATGTAAGCATGTTTTTGTATAGAATACATATGTGCATATATGTATGTTTATATGTAGTGTTGGCATTTGAATGCAGGTGTGTATTTATATGTACTGTTGCTATTTGAAAGTAGCGGTGTACTTGTGTAGTGTTTGAATTATGCTTTGACTTATGTTTGTATGTTGAGTTGGTGTTTAATATGCACGTATACTGCCCTGCACATGCCCACTGACACACACACTAACAGATACACACTGACACATAAACACTAACACACACAGATGCACATATGTACACACACACACTGACATATACACACTGACACTGATGTACACATGTACACACTGCCATATTGACACACACAGATATACACACTGACACAGGTACACACACACACACACAGATACACACACACACACACACTGGTGCACGCATATAGACACACTGACACATTCACATATATACACACACAGACACATATACACAAACACAGATACTCACAATGACACATACAGATAACAATTTACATATCTTTAGCCATACCCTGCTTCCTTTTAGATGTAGGAGGGTAACTTATCTGTCCAGTAGCACCTGGTTGAGTTTTATTGGTGTCTGGCCCAGGCTTTCTCCCTCCTCCTAGGTTTACCCCTCTCTCCATCAACCCTCCCAGCATATAAGTAAGCTGGAAAGAAGTGTCTTGTACTAATCTACAAGGAGCCCGGTCACTGTATAGGCCCATGGAGCCTGTGACGAAGTGCCCTTCGCCACTTGTTCTTGGAGAGGACTAATTGCTAGTCTATTTATGGATATTGTACTTTGGCGACTGTTTCTGACCCTTTTAAATTGTATTACTACAATTCTGCACTTTTGAAGTGGCACTTCGGATGCAGCCGAAGTGCAGAAGTAGTCGAAGGGACCGCCATTCGTGCATACGAACACGTGGTAGCGGCCATTTTAATTTAGCCGAACACGGTCAGCTGTTTTGCTGTTGCGTTCATGGAACTAAAATCGGACATGCGATGGCACAAACACCGCTGAACTTTTAACTTCTCTGTGATTTCGACAGTAGTCGAACGGCGTTCAACTATACGAACGCCACATTAATACTGCCTATTTGAACAGTATTTGACTATGGTGCATAGATTGGCCGCACAGCCCAAATCTGTGGAACTGTTTTGGGCAGAAAAAGCCCTGCTTGCGGTCGGTCAAATGGGACTTCCAGCTATCTCCTGAACCACTGAACCAATTCGCATATTTTTTAAGTATGTTGGTTCCCTAATTATGGTTCATAAAATGTAAGTTTATGCGAATGTGATGTATAATTTTGGAGTTATAAAAATTGTATAAAAAATTTATTTTTCGCTTAGAGATAATTGAGCTGATACAGTAATTAGCCCAATTATCTCCCAAGCAGAGGGGAGGAATTTACTGTAATGAATGGGAGTGTTTAACTGTGTGCCTATGAATGATAGGTTGTTGAGTTTGTGTTTTCAGTGCCCAACAAGGTCCACGTGGGTGGTAACCTTGTGGGGAAATGTGTATGTAAGAAGCAATAAAGCCTCAGTGCATTCTGCTCCTGCTTAACCCTCAATACGTAGCTCGGTCTCGTTATTGTAGGGAACTGCTATATTCACACTGGGGATTGCTATACTTTGTACACTCCCCTGAGCTCTAATCACTTAGCTCTTTTAAGATCTGTTCCTGATACGCTCTCCTAGAAGAGAGGTCTTTCCCACACGGTCCTGGAAGACAGAGGTTGATCCATGGTGGAAGGAAGGCGGCGAGACTCCAGTTAAGCTACGAAGGTTGTGGTGTCCGGTGCGGTGCTTGTAGTTCTCGGCGCAAGCTAGGAAGCATCCATCAACGGAGGTGCCCGGTCGGGGTGCCAGATTATCTGTTACAAAGCCTAACCTGGCCCCTGATGAAAGCCACACCATCTGCTGGGGAGAATAGGAAGAGGAATAACAAGTCCATGAAAAGGAGGTAATTGGAAGAGGAGGGGTAGTAGGATAAAGGAGTATAAACTAAATGATATTCTGGAAGCTGTACAAAACAAGTGAAATGAAGATGAAGTATAACAGCAGCGTTATAACTGATTTTCTGTCAAAAAGTGTTTTTATCTATAGATAAATGTCTTGCAGTACAGATCTTGATCACTGACACAATTTCATAAATTGCCCAATTTTTACACCAGTTCAAAATAAAGTTGCACATCCATAGTAACTTATTATTTATCACAAACAGTATACATTCTTAGCCATAAAGGAAGGCTCTATGTACAAGCTCACATCAATGACAAACTCTGGTGATGCCAGATGCAGATCCAAAGACCCCACAAACCTAAGACGTCTCTAATATTGTTCCGTTTTTTTCCATGGACACTGGCTGAGTTATGTTAATATGTCTACTAGGGCAATATGCTCTTATTCTCCATTGTTTCAGGTTTGCCTTTTTATGTTGCCATGTGATAACATATACTATATATTTTTCTTTTTTGTCTGCCATTCCCCCTGGTCACGGTTAGGAGCACCATCCATAGCCTGCCCCTCCTTAATCTCCCTGGCATGGCTAATGTGGGTGATATGCTTATTGCACTACAAAGTCTTGTTACTGTTATTCTTTATACCTTTTGATTGATTTCCCTCAGTTAATATGTTATACTTTATCATATTAAACAACATGCAAACTCCTTTGAGAACCTCTGAGACTTTTCCACCACACAGAGAAAGATTGCATGTAGTTAAGCTGCCCTACAGTCCTGTTTAATGTTTAGCATTCCATTGCTTTGTTGTTGCCTACTCAACTTTTTAAAATAATATAAAAGTGAGGCATCCATCTTGTTTTGTTAATGCTTACATTGTACAACCCATCAATGCCTCTATACAAAAGAGAATGATAAAATAATACAGTAATATACATTTTGCTAGACAGTAGCGCGTGGTGAAACCCCATTTTAGTTCAAAAAATTTTATTGTCATGAATCGATGATGTATGTTAAGCAAGGCATCACAAACATTGCATTACGTGTAGTGAGTTTGATATTATGGACTTAACATTTTGAATGACATTTTGTATTAAAGACAAGAGAAGAAGAAAATAAGGCAAATAAAATGTTTTAATCTAAAAAAAATAATAATTTAAACTAAACATTCCTTTTTTTGTGTATTCTGCATGTTTGGGCTATCCACTTTTAAACTAGGTAAAAAAAGTTCAAGGTGACCATATATTTAGTAAACAATATATAATCATGTCTCTTAGGTCAGCTGGAACACAATGCTAATTATATTACACGACTAAATAGACCATAATTAATTAGCTACTCGAGCCATAGTTAGAAAACCTAACATCATTGTTGTAATTAATTTGAATAGAGACAAGTGGGTAATTTAGAAGAAACTGATTATGCTTTGGTGTTAGTGTTTATTCACTTAGTGTCACTTCATTAAAGTCATTTATACACCTTCGAAATGTAATGATGTTCTTCTCCAGCAGTTATTTATTTAAAGGGACACTATAGTCACCAGATCAACTATAGTGTATAGTAGGTGTTCTGGTGTTTGTACCATGTCCCTGCAGGGTTTTGCTCTAAACACTTTTCATTACAGCCTACAAACAGCACTGACGCTCATCTGGAGTCACTGAACTTTCTTCACAGAGATGCATTGATTTAAAGGAACACTATAGGGTCAAAAACACAAACATGTATTCCTGACCCTATAGTGTTAAAACTACCATCTAGCCCCCCCCCCTCACCCATCCCCCCTTTCCCGCTTGCCTCCCTAAATATAGTAAAATCTTACTTGTATTCAAGTCTGCTGCTGCTGGCTCTGCCTCTGACCTGCCTGCATGCCTGACATAATCAGAAGTGATTATGTGAGCAAATCACAATGCTTTCACATAGGCTTGGCTGAGACTGTCAAGGAGGCAAATCAATGGCAGAGCCAGCACAAGTCAAATACAGCCATGGTCCATTAGCATAGAGATCCATTGAGTCAATGCATCTCTATGAGGAAAGTCCAGTGTCTGCATGCAGAAGGTGGAGAAACTAAATGGCAGTACTGCACAGTGTGCAGCAATGCCCCAGGAAGCACCTCTAGTAGCCATCTGATGAGTTGCCACAAGAAGTGTCTGTAGGCTGTAATGTAAACACTGCATTTTCTCTAAAAAGACAGTGTTCACTGAAAAAAGCCTGAAAAGAATGATTCTACTAACCAGAACAAATGCAATAAGCTGTAGGTTTTCTGGTGACTATAGTGTCTTAATGCATCTCTATGAGGAGATGCTGATTGGCCAGGGCGGTGTTTGGCTCCGTCCCCGGCCCCACCTCCTTTTTCCTATTGGAAAGTATTGTAATTGTCTGAGATCCTCAATTCTGATGATGTCAGCCAATGTGGCGGATTAAGGGCGGAGTCATTGACCGGCGCGCTGCTGGAAATAAGGTGAGTTTTAACTTTTTGTAAGGGGGCTAGGGGAACGGCAGGGGCCTAAATAGTGCTTTTTACACTATAGGGTTAGGAATACACATTTGTATTCCTGACCCTATAGTGTTCCTTTAATAATGTTATATTTATTCATATAACTGAGTTATTGGTAATGTGAATGTTCTATCTGATTTGGCTGGCAATTTTAATCCATATACATCTTCCCTACCCCTTGAATCCTTGATGGGGCTTTTTCTGGCTCATCCTTCAAAAGGTAAAGGGTTGATTTGGTGATAGGTCCTAACTTTTACTGATCTATAAAGAAAATTCAAGTCAGTGGAAATAACCATAAATTAAAATAAAATGCAGATTAAATAAGTTTCTGGTTGCTAATGGAAGATTTAATGCTGGCAAGAGCAATCTCTTTTCTTAGTGGAAAAGTAATTAGTTTCACCTTTGGTTTCTAAAATGGTAAAGTACTGTAATATAACATATGAAATTGTTACCGTGTTAAGTAATTACAAGTGAATGGATGCTCTACAACACAAACATTAAGCAAGTCATTCCAATCAATAGAAGGTTGGCTGCTTTCTTTGCTGATGGACAAGTTTTTAAAGACTGCCGTGTATTTACTTTTGTTTTTATAAATTTATTTGATTTTTTACCTTGTGGTTTTTCAGAACGCTAAAAGTCGGCATGTATTTCAAATTGTTAAATGCTTAAGGTAATCTTAAAGCATTTACATTCTTCTGTGTTTGGGGGAATATCTTAGATACTAAATTCTTTCAATCTCTTAACTACAACGTTTAATAGTAAACATACCTTAACTCACTTTTAAACAAAAAGTGAGCAGGTCATTTTAGGTTAATTATTCAGCGCACGATAGACTAGCTTAGTAGAATGCATCCTTGAGTTATACTGTGTTATTATAATAAATAAAAACACAAAGTGGACGAGAGGATAATCTTGCAAATGACATGCCAGCCTTTTAAACATTTTCCTGACATCAGTGGTAGTTCTCACAAAGCCATACTTGGAAAATCAGTGTCCGGAGAGAACTGCATTATAATTGCTAATTTCTCTGCTCAGAGGCATCAGAGAGAATCAAATTCGCTATGAGTTTCCACAAGCAAATGTCACACTGCATTTGCTTTGATTCTCGTTCACTCACGTACTCTCGCCTCTTAAATGTAGAGCTCTGGCTGCGTTCAGGACTAAAGGTCTGCTGTAACAGATAGCAAATGGCCCCCTGGTTATTTTAGACAATATTTCTAGTTCTTACATAAAATACTTTGAAATACAGCAAGATACCTTCTAGCATTGCTTTCTAAATTGGTGTCTTAGCAATATTATCCCTATTATCTTAAACTGAGGGGTATTAATATATTATTTGTTACTGATTGACTGCAGATTTGGAAAAACCTTTTTTCTTAGTTTTCTGTCAGATTGTTTTTTGTAAAAGCAAAAAAATATCTCTTTCTCACTGCCTCAGGGCCGCACTGGGAATGCAAATCAGCCCTGGAAAAAAAAAAAATGTATGCCAGCCCCATAAGTCCTTGTGCCACGTATGTGTATATATGTGTGTGTATATACAGTTCAATCTTGTCTTGCACTTTAGGCTGCTGCCTAAGGCCTCATGATGCCTATGTCGGGCGCGGCAGTTTGCTCTGTATGCCCCTGGGTGCGAGGCCCCTCCCGTCTGCCCAGATGGAGAGCGCTAATCGCAGACACAGGTCTGCAGCTCCGCAATGTGCAGTGCTGCAGACAATGTGTCTCGCAAGATTTGGCCAATCAGAGGGTTGCAGTGGATTACCAGGGTAACACTCTGACTGGATCTCGTGAGATACATGGTCTGCACATCTGCAGAGCTGCAGACTGTATATTATGGCCACTGGACCACCAGGGAGCTAATAAAAAGGTATTTAATACCTTACCACCACCCACTCCCCTCCTCTCCCTTACAACATTATCAACCCCCTCACTCCATCAATAACCCCACACCATCAATACCCCCCTCCCTCACACCATTAATACTCCCCCTCCCTCACACCATCATAACCCTGCCTTACTCCATCCATATCCCCACTCCTTCGCACCATCATCACCCCCACCTCACTCCATCAATTATATCACAGTCCAATTTAGTGCTGACACGGGACATACACCGCAAATGAGAAGAAATTGGAACTATGAGGTATTGATCAAAATCTGTTCTAAAACAATTCTAAAGTATTAGGAGTGGGGCAGTCACCATGGCAACAGTGGAACCAGCAAGTGAATTCCACTGGTGACCTTTTTCCCTTTTACATTTTCACATCACTTTTTAGAACAGGTCACTTTTATAAACAACGCCCAGTGTTTCAGTTCTCCTCTTCCATGTGTCTTCAGTGCTTCTCTGTGAAAAACACCTAATTGGCTAAAAGCCAATAGATAAAATTATTTTCAGTTTTTCTAGTGCTGGAGATTGAAGCTCGGTAAGTGATACTATTGAGCAGGGGTAGGCAACATTCAGCATTTTAGATGTTGTGGACTATATCTCGCATAATGTTTTTACATCCATAAAGTTGGCAAAGCATCAGGGGTGGTGTATTACATAAATTCTGGTGAGTCGAATATATTAGCTTTCTTTTCTATGAGTTTACCACTATTATTATTGTCTATGCAAGGTGCTTGTTTGTGTGCAGCTTCTGTTGCTGTTTGTTATTGTGTAGTTGGCTAGAGAGATAGTGATAATAGTAATGTTATAGTTAACTGTCAGTTTGATGTCTTCTATTCACTTAAATAGTGTCAAAGATGACAGGGTTATTACTCATCTCAGAGTGCAATCTATTTTAGATCACTGAAATGTTACACAGCAGAGACATACCCATTGGTATGTCAGTCTGATGGATATTGAGAAAGGAAATCAACATGACCGTAGACATGAATTTTCTCATTTAATGGACTTTGTCAATAAAGAAAAGTTAAACAGCATAACCATCACTGACCAAGTTTCTCTTATTTTCATTACGATGACAACTTAACTCTATGAATGCCAGTAACATAAATTTGTGGTTAGCAATGTGTTAAAAGTCTAAAACTAAGTGCTTGGATTTTTATTTAGTAAAAACAAAGAGAACGTTACCTGCACTTTGGCCTAAATCCCTATGTACAGTTAAACAAAATGGAGGCTCTTTAGTTTTATTTCAATGGCCATCATTGTATATGATGGCTGTATTGGATTTTTATTTAGCTATTAAAATAAAGCTTCCCTGAAATTGAAGTACTATAAATTTGCCTGGTTGTGGCGAGGATTCATCCCTAAAATGCAAGACCCACTTCAAACACATGATGGTGCTGGCAGAAATATGGGGACTAGAAATACCTTAATGGTTTAAAAAACAGACTTTCTGCTAATCACCTGATCAGTACTAATTCAGATAAACTGAAGTTTGGCATGAAACAAATCTCCAATTCTAATTCTCATAGGCAGGATGAAGAAAGGCATTTTAAAAAAAAGTGAGTGTGCATTTGATGACCAAATTCACCCATTCCACCTTTTTTTTTTTTTTATAAATGCCATTTTTTAAAAATCCAGATGTATAATAATCTAATTTGGAACTCAGAATTGGCATGGCATAAATGGCTCATTTTCTAGCCACCTACAGAGGTTAACAAAGATTACGTGTGAATAGTCAGTTGGACATCACAAAGAATATCCTGGTCTAGGAGTCTAATATTGTAGCCATAATATTGTAGCTAATTTTGCTTGTCAGCACAGTATCATGCCACTTTTTTTTGCTTGGCTGCCCAAAGGGCCTTACTGACTTTTTTTTTTTTTTAAATTCAGCTGAGCCAAAGAACAGCGTGAACTAATTTCTTCTGACCCGTAAACCACAACATCACTGTTGTAGTTGTAGTTATTTGTAAACTAACTCTGGTATTACCCTAAACCCAAATCATAAATAACTCTATTCTTATCCCTACCTTTAGTAAAATTAAAAACACTGTTGTATTTGTACAGATATCTTTATGCAATGTGACTGTCAAGGTTAGGTTCTCCAACACGCTAACTATAGGACTAACAGACAACCCAAGCTAGACGTATTACCGGTCCTTAAAGTGGCCGGACTTAACGTGAAGAAAAGTAAGGAGAGTAACAGAATAATCAGACGAGCCGAGGTCAGGGCAGGAGAAGGAAGAAGAAACGAGAAACAAAGCCAAAGATCAAGGAAGCCAGAAATCACAGATAACCAGAGACAAGCCAAAGTCAGATACCAGGAAACACACAAGTATACAGAACACACTCTCGGGCTACAATAGACCACGACAGGGCAAGGAAGTGATGTAGGAGGGAGGTATAAATAGGGCTAAGAGAGATCTGATAGGCTAGGGAAGAGAATAGGAGAGATTATAAAAGGGTTACCAGGATTCTTGCAAAAATGGTAGTATCACTTTAAGATGTCAGTGGCATGCTGCGCGTCCATGTGTGCTTCCATGGTTGTGCGCACTGTCAGTCGGAAGCCGGCAGAGCCAGGAGGAGCAGAGCGGATGGCGGGACCGGAGCAGCGTGGAGGTATGACAGTGACATTGTTGTATTTGTACAACTATTTTCCTGCAATTTGATTTTCTGTACCCTGCAACTCCCACTCAATAAAAAAATGTTTAAAAAAAACAAAAAAAAACAACAACATTGTGCATAAAATGGGCATGCCCAAACTACAGCCCTGTAAAAAGTTAGAAACCTGGGTTTATTAGACATTATGGACTCCAAACACAAATTACTCACTATTAAAATGCATTTGAATTAGATTCACAGGAACATTGCAGGGCATTTTGAATTATATGGTAATAAAAACTTTACATCCCAATGTTGAAACATTTCAGCTTTAAAACCAATGAAGTAAATATTTTGCATAAGAGGGTGAGCAAATGGTGTGAAAGAGTGCAAAGTGTGCATGATTTAGTTCTAGAAAGTAGGTATGTTTGTGGACCTGGTGTTTGGTGGAGGTAGTGTATATGTAACCAGAGGGAGTATATGAAGAGTTAATTTAATAAATCTGTTAGTATTGTCATTTAGTAAAATATGGTGCCTTCAAGTATTTATTGCCTACCAAAGATAGAGTAGGCACTAGTTAAGGGAACAATTTGATGTCATGTAGTAGTGTATAGAAATCTTTCGGTGCCACTCTTCCTCTTTTCAGTTTTTGTTCTTAGAATGTTTATTGAAGAAATCTAAAAATGTAAATAGCTATCTGCTGCTTAGTTTAATAGGGACTCTATTGTGGTGAAAACCAATGTTTGTGTCACTGCAGTCAACATTAGATGCAGAAAGCAGTATCTAGTAGAATCTAAAGTCTAAATTATGAAAATAAGATAAAGCATAAAAAGTATTTTTTTGACACCAACAAGTTTAAATTGCCGGGTTTAAAAAGTGAACATGGAACACAAAATATCTGAAAAGAAAAAAGCCTTGGAATTTTTTGCGAACAAGTTTAGACTTAGAAGCTTATAATTACTGTCTATTCTAGCACCATAGACCAAAGATATATATTTGTCACATTTATATTTATATCAGTTCAAGTTAATCTGTTAAGTTAATCAATGATCTCAAATGTTTTATCCAATATTAGATCCAAGAAATAGTTAATATCCATTTAACTTCATTTCCTGCTACAGATTCCTCATAGGGCGACATGATTTCAGGTTAGGCTTCATTGTGTATATACACATTTATCATTTCAAACCATAACAAAAACATATTTCATGCCATGTAAAACAGCAATGGCAAATGTCTGTTCTAACTAGAATGTGCTGTGAGCACAACAAAATATGTATATTAAAGTTTTTTTTAACGTGAATCCATAGGCTACTTCAACTGCACTTTTCACAGTGAATAATAGCTGATTAAATTCCGAAGTTCAGCATCTTGGAAAGGATAACATGCAACCATTCCCAATTTAAAATGTGATGAATTATTTAAAGAGCAGTTTGTTGGCTGATTGAATATTACCTGCAAAGTACTGCAGTTCTCCTCAAGGCACATTGAAAGCTAACGGAATTGAGCCAATTAGACTGACTGTCTCTTCAATGAGTTGTGACCTATCAATGGTAATAGCTTATTATGATGATAGATGAACCCATCTCTCAAGCTGAAGCCTGAGCACACACTTCAGCAGTTCGCCTGAATCAAGGGGCTAAAACCTCCCAACTTCACATCAGCAGGAGTGACAGCAATGCGTAGAGACAGCATGGATGAGAAAACAGAGATGATTGTTTCATCCAAATGCATTTATTTACAGTTTTATGAAACGTTATTTTATGCCCCTTCAATGTGCATGACTTTCACATTTATTATAATATGGAAACAATTCCTACATGATTTGTGGCAGTGTGTGCAGATGTTTGCAGTATCCCAGTACTGCATGAACGTGTGGTTTTTAGCTATCTGCAGCATTGCTGTGTTGTTAA